>BSBM01000343.1:11580000-11997500 GCA_027924585.1 Larix kaempferi | reverse complement strand
TCTATAACTTCTTTTGTTTCGAGCATGATTCTGCATATGTTACACTTGTCCACTGCTAATGAAATTGCACACACTTGTAGAACCATGTGTGCAGATTCCGAATATGTAATTTTTTATTAAATCTATTATTTGTTTCTATTTTTTAATTAATTTTAATTGCACTAACGCCAATCTTACACAAAAAAGTAGTTTATTTCTTTCTTCTATAACTTTTTATTGGGTCACCTATTTTGAAAACGGAAAAGAACCCGCACAAGTACACACAAAGACCTACATCCTAAAAAAAATAAAATTCATTGATTATGTTAAGACCATGATGTCGAGGACTAATGCTCGACCTAGTCATTTTAGGGATTGGCTGACTTCCTTAATTAAAAAATAAAATAAAATTAACATAAATAAATATGGAAAAATAATGCTGCACTAGAACGGCCTGTTATCTACGACTGTATATAATTTTTTTCACAAAATTCCACCATTTGCATACCAAACCATGGGACTAACGCAAACATATTCATTATGTTTTCTTAAAAAAATAACATACCAACCTTAGGAGAACCCCATCTTTTGGGAGTTATACTTAATTTCCATAAATAATATTTATATATTTTGGAAGGTAATCCGATTGTCTATGTTTCATCTTCCTGCGCCATATTCCAAAAAGTTGGGTAGGTATCTCTAATATTGCTTTTTGACGTTCAGATTTCTGTTTTTCCAGGAGTCCATTGCGACTAACGCGTCATAAGTGGCCAGCATTAGCTTGCACCAGCCCAAAACCAGATTGAGTTAGATAGGATCAATACAATTTTTTCCTTAACCATATCATAAATTTATAAGTAATAATTACAACCAAAAATGCACACCACACTCTCCTTGCAATAATAGTATTACAACAACACTTTTTTTCCTATTAACAAGACTATTTTTTTTTCAAAATCACAAATGAAAAACCATGTCCATTCCATTATTCTTTTCTTCATCATTTCTTGACCACTCAATACCATTAAAAGAACTCCACACAATTTGAATGTGGTAACTAGCCACATCATAAAACAAGCATATCAATTGTAATACTTGTTAAATACATACCCAATGGAGTGAGCAAATAAAATGTAGATATACTTACTAGCCTTGAATGTTGTTCCTCAATGCATGTGAGATGCATTTCTTTATTCATAACTTCCTTCCCAATTGTAGATGTGCATTTGTTATCCAGATCCAACAAGTTGGTGTTGTGCACGGTTCATTTCTTGACCTACTAAGCACAAGCGTGGCTATTTTCACTTAAGAAGATGCATACCTATTGTTTCTCAAGACATTCTTGGCTAGGGAATAATGCCAAGGCACCCCATGGAGGTAAACTAACCTCCATTCTTAAGGATGTTATGAAAGAATCCAATAGCCAAAGGGGTATCCCTAAAGTAAGGTTGTCTAAATGAATATTTCTCACAATAATCTCAAGAATAACCAAAAAATATTTCTAATATAATTGCAAAGGAAACAAACTTAAAGAAAGATTTAAATGACAGAAGAAGAGTTTATGTAAACATGGATAAAAAGGTATTGTCAAAATATCCTAGATTATTGAGGGTGTATTATTCCCATTTAATCAATTATCAAGACAATAATAACAAAGTTTGGAAAGTTTTTTAAGAAAGACCAAATTTCTTAGAAATAACAATGCACAAGGCAATCACTAAATCAAATACCACACTTATATAAGTAGACCATAGAGTAAACACCTCTAATATATTGAAATGAAAGAAATCTCATTAGGCTTAAATTTAAATCAATCCAATAAGTAGACCATAGAGTAAACACCTCTAATATATTGAAATGAAAGAAATCTCATTAGGCTTAAATTTAAATCAATCCAATCGCTAATAGTGGTCATAAACATCTAAAACAACTTGAACTCAAAATATGTTTAGCCTTCATGTTCGCAATATAGAAGCATCAAACATTGTATACTATTTCCATGATCACAAAGACATCCCAAACTTATTTATTTGGAAAAACAATGAATAATAACATGTATTAAATGTGAATTTCATTGTTAATATACTCTATTCACAAATCGAGAAAAATACTTGGGATACATCTCAAATATTCTTCTTCACAAATGAACTTCAAAACTTACAAATGACGCAATTAAACCATTGAATATAAGGTAGAAATAACTTGGAATAAATACAAAATAGTATTACAAATCTAATTAAATTAGTGATGTATCCTCATTAACTATCAAAATATATATTTTCCCCATATTTTCAATTACGATCTTCTCATCAACAATCAATTCTTTCAGTTCACACCGGAAAAAGGACAAATTTTTATATTAAAGAAAAGTTGTATCAGTAAATACATCAAGACCCTGAGAAGTGAGACCTTCACAAAACCAAAAAGACTTCTAAAAACTTATAACTCTGCTAACATCCAGCTTCAGGTCCTCCCAATACATTATCACAAATACAATATATCTTTTCAAGATTTATATCCAAATACATAAAAAATGGGAGAGCGATATTCAAGTAAGATACCTAATCATATATAGTTCTTCTCTCCAAAAAGGAGCTAAATACACAACTAGCCAAAAACACTAAAATGACCAGAATCCTGTAATAAACCATTCCTGTACTCTTCAAAAGAGATAATACCATCCATAATACCAATGGCTTTCTTGGAAAGGATATATGCTTCAACATTGTACTCCATGTAGATGTGCCTGAAAGATAAATGATCAAACTAATCCATCAAATTTCTAACTCTACGAATCCAATGCACCAAACATAATGAGGAAAGGGAGATGTCTCCCAGAACCCAATCTATGATAAGTTTTAAATCTCCTACTATAAAAAAGAGTCCATATTCCTCTTTTTAACAAACCAAAGTAACCCCCAAAGTGTTAGGTGTTAGGAGCTCAACTTTTGTATTGGTGCCAATCCCAACTCCCATCCACTTTGGAAGAAGCAAGTCTTTGATCAACAAAAAATTATCGGTACTTTGTTATGTATTCGTTTTCGTCTTTTATCGCCTCACTTTCGCAAATGACTCTAGAAGTCATACACTAGATTCCAAATATAGATTCATAGTGGTGCTTAATTACAAGCTCAATTTAAGATTCCTTTACCGCCTTGTTACCATATAGAGGATGACCTATTTCACCTACATACTTAATTCCTTCTTCTTTTACTTGCTGACTTGGAGATATTATGTTGCACATTTTTAAATTTCATCCTGGGCAATTTTATTCTATTATCCTCCTCTAGGATAACTAAACCCTGACATCTTTCTAAGTGTTATAACCATGTTTGTGAACACGTCATATGAATTTCGTGGTTGTTTTTTATACATATCATCAAGATGATTCAAAATTTAAAATCAATGCTTAACTTATCAATGATGTGTTGTGCAATGGCCTTTAATGTCCTGAAATGGCTCCACATTATTCCTCTTGACCAATGATAATTCTTCTTGATACAATTATATTCCATATAGCCTCTTTTCTGATGTCCACATGGAGGACAATCCCAATAGGTATAAATTTTTAAACCGATTTCTGAAAACCTTAACAACTCTCCCAATTGCATTACACTTGTTCGTAGTTGTTTGCATAAGGTTCTTTTGGTGATGAATTTATTGGCTTCTATTATGACTTCAATTATGTTCGAAACACCTAATGGATATAATTCACTTGAATGCTTATTGTTTAAACATTTAATGACATCTTCCACCATCAACACTTTCTGAAAGATTTTAGAACCTAGATTATTTATTGCGAATTGTAAATGCTTCCTCAATGCCTAATTTTCTTGAACTAGGTTGAATTGAAACTTGGACTTATCCATTGAGGAAATAATTTAATCCCAAATGGTAGCTTCATATAAGCCAAACACCTTTTAGCTACTACTTGATTGACAACTGCATGTAGTAGTTTATTAAGCTTCTCAATAAATTGGTCTTTATCCATAATCCTTTTATCCCTCTCTACTGCATGCTCTTGATTAGTTCTTATTGCAATGTCCTTTTCTAAAATTAACTCTCTTAGTGAAGTAGCACCTCTATATTTTTGTTTCAACCTAGCTTCAAGAGTTATTAGTCTCTTTGGAAACTCAACTACCTTATCCTTGATTGGTGTTAATTTATCTTCATCTCTACCAAACCTCTCTACTCTTTGTACAATAGGCACAACTATTTGGTATGAGTTGCACCATGTCTTATTTCTTAACTACTATTGAATCTCTTTCCCTTTTTAAATTGTTGATGTTGAGACCCAAATTATAGTTTTGATCCTTGAGAAAAATTATTTCTTTAATCATTTAATTCGTTAAGTTTGAGCTTTAATCAACTTCTTCGTTTGAATATGCTTCACTTCAAGAATTTTCAATTTAGATTTAAGAGAAATCTCTACATATTTATCCTTAATCAATGATTTAACTATCCCATCGTTAACAAGGTTAATACTCAAGCTTACCAACTTATTATCCAAATCATGAATCTTGATAACCCTATCTTTGTTTATAATCTTTTCTTTTCTAACTTGTATATATTTATCCTTAATCAATGATTTGAATATCCCATCGTCAACAAGGTTAGTACTTAAGCTTACCAACTTATTCTTGATAACCTTAGCTTTGTTTATAATATTTTCCAGTCTAAGTTGTATAGTAAGTTTAGAGATAATTTTGTGAAGTATTCCCACATCCTCTATTGCTTGAATCAGATCTCTAGAGACCATCTCTCATGTTTGTTTATGGTAAATTCATTCTTATCGATGACATGTAATTTATTGAGATCATACTTAATTCTAGTTGTATCATATACTCTGAAGCTACCACCTTTTGTTTTCCTTTATCATTCCTCGGTTGTAAGAAAACCATATCAAACATTAATTTTCCATAATCTACAACACTTAAGAGTCTAGGAACAATTGGCCCTTGATCCTTTTTTTGAAAATGTATCCTTTTTATCCCTATTTGATTGTTTTGGAATCAATGCTATCTCAAACAAATATAAATCTGACATAGGTTCATCTAGAAAAGTATTCTCTTCTAAGGTTTACACTTCCTCTTCATTATGTTCTTTGTTAGGAAGATATCTTGCTATAGTAGCTATGACTACCTAACTGACCATCATCATAGGTCCTCGAGGACCTTTTCTTTAAGACAATGTAGTAAATATTTTTTTAAACACTAGACCCCTCTCTCCTTGATTTGAGTCAAGGTCTAATAATATCAACTAAAGAAGTAACATTAAGCATATTCTATCCTCCTTCCTTATCAATCTAACTCATCAATAATTTGAGCAAGTGTATCTTTCCCTCAAACGTGCTTGCTTGATTTATGCAAATGTGACCCACTTGACTCCCCCTTTTCAATCTTTCTAATCATTGCTTCTTCCTTTTGTGGGGTTTCAATTGAAGAAGGTAGTTTTGGAAATGTGTTTTAGTCTTTATAGGTTCCCAAAGAAAAAGGGGTCCAGGGGGGGCTAATCAACCACTCCCAACTAGGGGGGCATAGGGGAAACACCCCTAGAAGAAAATTTTGGGGTCTATTTTTGTCCCATTTTGAGTTGTTTTCTGCCCATGGTTTTGTGGCCCATCGTAAAATAATTATGGTCAAGGAATTCGGGTTCTAATATATTTTGGGTTAATGGATTAGTGTTTTGGATGCTATAATATTGTATTGTGAACACGAAAGACAATACAATGAGATAGAAACTGGAGAAAATTCTTAGGAATGCTGGTTTTTTTAGTTTTGGGTTTCTAGGGTAAATATCTGTGTAATGTGTGTGTGGGCCATTTTTAATTGTTGTGTTTTAGATTATGTTTGGTATTTTTTTACATAGTTTATGAAATTTGTTCACTAATTTTCTCAATTGGAGATCTCATTCCCACGTTCACCTTCGTTGTTGACACAAGATCTACCACATTCTCTAGTTCTAGAGTTGATTTCTTAAGCTTTGTCATAATCACATATGGAATCTCATTATTTTGTTGTCCAAAAGGATGTAGTGTCTCATATTTGACCTCCATCTATTTTTTTTAGGGTAACACTTTTTCTTGCAAAATATCTTGGACCTCCTTCCAATTCTCTGTGTTAGCTAATCTTTCAAGTTCAAAAGTTGTTTCATGGATATAAAGTTGTTTCTAGACCATTCATTCTTGAAAACGAGATACTTAATCCACTTTTGAACAATGAAAAAAGTTTAGTTTGTTTTCACTAGAAATGGAGGAACCTCAACAAGTAAAGAGAAGGTAACATATTGATTCATGGAACAAAAATATATTGGTCTAAATCGAATCTTTGTCTGATGTACTCTATAGAAAATTTCAAAGGTTTCAAAAATATTATTAAAAGGAAGGGCTTGATCTAAGGACCATAAATATTAATCATAGTGTGGTCTTAAAAAATGCACCAATTACTCACACAAGTATTAAGAGTTAGTTGTAGAATATTTCTACATTCAAGGGGAATTCAAGGTGGATGCTCACCATATGCATAATGTTCTCTATGAATGATTTAAAACTGGAAAATTTTAGCATGCACATGGACCGGGGGCATCTATTGGTGACAGGGGGAGGTTGTAATTGTTGGTCAACTCGATTAAGGCCCAAATGATCAAAATCTATATATTGGAAATGTAAAAACATATATACCAAGGAAGACTCATACCTAAAGATTGATTGAAGGGAATTGAATAATTTGAGTATGAATGGTCATCGTTGGGTACTTAGCATAATTTAAATTCTATGGAATACCTTTAGAAAGAAGTAAAATATTTTTAAACAATCCTAAGAGAAATTTTTCAACCATCTTATCATCATCATATCTGAGTATTAAAAATATCATAGAAATAACCTCTCTAGTTGGTTTAGGAAAATAGATGCCTTAATAAGGAAATTCAACTCTAGAATATGTGTTCTATCAGGTATCATTTGAGTCAATAAATTAATTACTCTTATATGGGATATGGTTTTAAATTTAGGTGCCAAAACCTCATCACCCATTGATGTAGTTAAAAAGTTAAAACTCTGTTCCACTTTTGAAGGGATCAGATCCGATAGAATAGGATCTATTAACTGTTTTATTTTGAACAAATTTTGTATATATATGAGATAGAAATGAAATAGAAGGGGTTGGAATTGGAACAGCATGATGGAAGTTCGATCTTAGAAGCTTTTTGTATAGGCATGTATGATGTTTTCTTATATTGATATGTTACAGAAATGACTGTTTATGAAATAAATTATAATCTTTGAGCCTGTCTTGTTTTAATCTATGAAGTATATGCTATTAGTGTTCTGTCTATACATGGTCTAAATTTCATGTTGTGATTCTTCTGAATAGTATACAACTATGCCCCAATTATGAAATGATATATGAGCTCTTACATTTGTAGGTTTATGATCACAGTCATTTTCTGTTTCTATTTATATATTGAAATTTGTATATTATCCCTGTCTTCTGTTTTTTAATCATCCAAACTAACTCATACCTTCATTTACCACCAGAAATACTTAAAGAATTATTGTGTAGATGTCCCATTTCTACCATTTAAGATTTCCTTAAGCTTGAACCCCTGTAGTTTAGGTTCAACTTTAGGGATAACATCTTTTGGCGCCGTTGCCGGGACGGAGAAACGAAAGTATATCTTCCCTAGGTATTGACATCTTTATAGCTGGTTTTAAGAGGTGACAAGATCAGTACATTTGTTTACAGACTACATTCACCTGACAGTTAGAAAGTTACAGTGGCTTCAAAGCTAATTGGTACAAGATGGAATCCTTCATCTCATTTACATGAAGGAGTTTTTGATCTAGAAAAGATTATCAGGGAGGATAGAAGGAAGTTAAATATTCCATCATCCAGTAACCCTCAGCTTTCCACCTTTGATACAGATCTAGGATCTTCCTCTTCATATTTTGTGAACAACCAAGAATAAAATAAATTGGATTTGTCAATTAGCATTCCTGAAGTTGATGAATTAAATCCAACACAGGTTGGTGATTTTAATGTATATTCAAATCCTCTTTCTGTAGAACATAAACATATTCCTAAAAGTGTTTTTACCTTGAAATATTTGACAGAACCTGAAATACCCCTTACAAGTAGGCTTTTCATTGGCCAGTTTAAAATTGAAGTACCTTCCCCTCCACATACTAAACCACCATCTCCACAGAATCAGCCATAGCCAACTGTCGCATATATTTCTCATTTATTAAAAATGGTTGGCCAACCCCTTGATATGATGGACCATATGGTAGCAGCTAGATATGCTCCATTGGTTATGCCTCGACCCTTAAACCATTTGCCTCGTGGTGACTATCATAAATATTTGCCTAGGTTTGATGGCCAGGGTGGAAGAACTGCTGAAGAACATTGGGATAAGTTTTGTAGCTATGCTGATAACTACAACATTGAAGCTAGAGATGTTTGGATGAGAATGTTCGTTCAGAGTCTAGATGGAGAAGTTAGAAAATGGTTCAGGGAATTACCAGAGAATTCTATAGATGGCTTGGAGGAGTTACACCGTGTTTTTATCAGACAATGGGGAGATACAAAAGATTACCTTTACTATTACACAGAGTTCATAGCGTTGAAAAGAAAGCCTGATGAAGCAGTTGCAGATTTTTCCAAAAGGTTTAATAAAATGTATAACAAGATTCCCATAGAGATTAAACCCATTGAACCTGCAGCAAAATTGACTTATGCCAATGCTTTTGATCATCAATTTTATTTATGGCTAAGGGAGAGAAAAGCAATATCTCTGATGAACATGCAGGATGCAGCCCTAGAGGTTGATTCCAACAGTTTGGCATAAAAAAAACTCAAAGAAGAAGATGAAGGTCAAAAGATGGATCGGAAGGGTAAAAAGGAGATGATACCTTCTTCTTCTTTTACAAAGGTTTCAGATAGAAAATATGATGAAATGCATAAAACCATAAAGGATTTGTCTGCAAAGATTGAGAGATTGGAAATGGAAAAGAAAAATCAAAATAGGCCTGCTCAAGATAATGATAAAAGAAACCAAAATCAATTTAGGCGCTCTTACCCTCCTAGATTCATTCCCAGAGAAAGAAGGAACAATGCCATTCAAAGGGAGAGGAGAGAAAATGAAGATCAGAAGATACAACCACCTTTTTAGGACAATTTAATAAGAGATGGTGATCCTTATGAAACAACAGTAGAAGAGGTTGAAGATTTAGAACATGACATTAATCAGTTGGATGATGTTTCTTCTTCTAACTTTATCACTAAGGATGATTATTATGCTGCAGCAGGATGATTATTATGTTGCAGCAGAGCTTAATTATGAAGAAGGAAATGTTAATGAGCAACAATCTGGAATTTGTCAGCAAGAGCAGCAACAGAAATCATATGGACTTAGGTCAGGATTAAACCAAGCTGCACCATTCAAAAAGAAGGTGAAATTTGTGCCTACGAAAGAAGCATTGTCTTCTAAAGAACAACAGGAACCACAAAAAGATAAAAACAACCTTGTTAAATCAGCAGAAGGAGGTAATATGCTTGGTTTTGATTTAGAGCATGAAATTAATAAAATCAAGATCCCCATCCCTTTAACTTAATTGATAAGGAGCAGATCTTATAGAGAACCTGCCATGAAAATTTTGAATTCATCACCTGTTCATGCCTCAGAAGATGTGATAAACTTGCAGGAGAAAGATCCCACCATTATCACTGGTTCGAAAGTTTCTGACCAGTCAGAAATAAAATCCTGTTATCCCCCACCTTTCTATATTATACTTACCATACATGACCAGATGTTGCATAATTGTCTTTTGGATTTAGGTGCTTCGCACAATCTTATGCCAAAGGAGGTTATGGAATCCCTAATATTATTTGTCACAAAACCCTATCATGATTTATATTCTTTTGATTCCCGAGCTATCAAATGTTTAGGAGTCATAAAAGACCTTGTAGTCAACCTTGCCCAGTTTCCTATGAAAAGTATTCTTATGGATGTAGTAGTAGCTGATATTTCTCCTAAGTTTGACATGCTATTGTCAAGGTCATGGTCTAAAAAGATAGGTGGCACTCTCCAAATGGATCTATCATATGCTTCAATTCCTATATTTGGAGGTGAATATAGAAGATTATACAGAGAGGTGCAATTGGCATTCCTGGTAAGTGATGACAGAAATCCTACGAATCATCCTATTTATACAATACAAGAGGATATGGGTTCATGCATGTTACAGGTAAATGATGATGCTGCAGGGGTTTTGCAAGTTCAGAAAGACAGTTCAGTTCAGTGCAACACAGAGGAATAGGGAGGCATTTGGTAGATGTATTTTGATGGGTCATCAAATAAGGATGGAGCAGGGGTTGGTGTGTTGTTGATTTCTCCTGGAGGTGAGATGATTTCATTAATGTATAAATTAGAATTCCAAACCACAAATAATACTGTTGAGTATGAGGTACTAATCCTTGGATTGAGAGATGCAAAATATATGAATATTCAAAGTCTTGCAGTATTTGGCGACTCCGAGTTGGTAATTCAACAAGTAAAGAGTATTTATCAGGTAAAGTAGTCATTATTGAAAGTTTACAGAAATGAAGTGTGGGATATGATAGATAATTTTTTCTGTGCTTTTAATATAACATATATTCCAAGAGATTGTAATCAGATTGCAGATTCACTGGCATTAGCAGCAGCATATTTCAGAATTCCAAAATTGACACACCTAAAGTATCCCATTGATGTGAGGTATAGACCAGCAGTCCCAGACGATATTAAACATTGGAGGGTTTTCCAAGATGAGCAGGAAATAAAAGAATTTTTAGAATTAACTGAAGAATTTGCAGATGACCAGGTTGATTTAGATGAAGATGTAAATCTGGCTGAATTGTCTACCCATGAAAAACATGAAATTGCTAATAAAAAAATTCTTCATTTATAGAGCAATTTTATCCCTAAGGGACTTGCTCCATCGGAGAGGTTGTTTTCAAATAATGATACACTGTTGAAAAATAATTTTCAGACCACTGAAGAAAATGTAATAAGCTGTAATATTGGGTCTGCAGCAGAACCTAGGATGGTAAAGATATCTAAGCAACTGTAAAAAAAGGAGAGAAATAGATACATCATTTTGTTGAAGGCATTCATAGATATTTTTGCATGGTCATATGAGGATCTTAAAACATATGACACTAATGTTATCCAGCATAAGATCCCATTGAAGCCCAATACTAAGCCTTTTAAACAAAAACTTAGAAGGCTTAATCCAACACTTTTACCAGTCATTGAAAAAGAGGTGAAAAAACTACTATATGCCAAGATTATTGTTCCTCATAGGTATTCGTCCTGGGTAGCAAACCTTTTTCCAGTACGCAAGAAAAATGGAGAAATAAGGTTATGTGTATATTTTCGAAATTTAAACAGATCATGCCTTAAAAATAACTATTCATTGCCTAAGATAGATCAGATTTTGCAGAGAGTAGTAGGTGCAGAAAGAATTTCAATGATGGATGGTTTCTCTGGTTATAACTAGATTGCGGTTCAGCCGGAGGATAGAGAGAAAACAACTTTTACAACCCCCTGGGGTACATTCATGTATGACAAAATGCCTTTTGGGATAATGAATGCAGGTGCCACGTTTCAAATAGCAATGGACATAGCCTTCGTAGGTGAGAATGAAAAATTTGTGGTCATTTATCAAGATGATATCACATTCTTTTCTAAATCTGATGAAGAGCATTTGAAACATCTGAAGCAAACTTTCATGAAATGCAGAAGATTTGGACTGTCATTGAACCCAAAGAAGTCTCACTTTGCTATGACAGAAGGTAAGTTATTGGGTCACATAGTTTCTGCAGATGGGATTAAAATAGACCCGGAGAGAGTGAAAGCTATTTTAAAGATTGCTATTCCTAGAAATAAAAAAGAAATTCAGACTTTCATAGGAAAAATCAATTTTTTGAGGTGGTTTATTCCTAACTTTGCTGAAACTATTAAGTATATTACTGATATGCTTAAGAAGGACAGGGAGGTAAGATGGTCTGAGCAAGCTAAAAAATAATTTGAAAAAATTAAGCAGGCATTGGTAGAAGCACCTGTGTTGACAGCCCCAGATTACACTAAAGACTTTGCCATTTGTTCATTTGCATCAGAAGAAACAATTGCTGTTGTGTTGTTGCAGTAAAACTCTGATGGATTAGAACAGCCCATTTCATTCTTTAGCAAAACATTAAGGGATTCGGAGTTGAAATACACTAGTATGGAGAAACAGGCCTATGCCTTGGTTAAGGCACTTAAATTTTTCAAAATTTATGTACTCCATTCTAAAGTTTTAGCTTATGTTCCTAATTCAACTGTAAAAGACATTTTGGTACAGCCTGATAGCGAAGGAAAAAGAGGCAATTGGATTGCAAAAGTGATGGAATACAATGTCGAAATTAAGCCCACTAAATTGGTAAAGGGGCAAGGCTTAGCTAAGCTTCTCTCTGAGTCAAATTGTCAGATATTGGATCTGTACATGATGGCAGAAAATTCAGAACAGGGTGAAAAACCAGTTTACAGTAGGTATTGTGACTGTCCTTGGTATGCTGAAATTGTTTATTATTTGTTAAATCTGCATTGTTCCACAGAGTTGAGTAAAAATGAATACAGATCTATAAAATTGAAAGCTCTTAAGTAGGTGTTGATTGATCAAGTATTGTACTGGAAGGACCTTGGAGGAATACTTCTGAGATGTTTGGGTAGAATAGACGCAAATGCTGTCACTGAGGAATTGTATGCTGGTATATGTGGTGGACATAAATACTGGAAGGCAACAGCTTTCAAAATCTTAAGAGCTGGGTATTATTGGCCCACTATTTTCACAGATGTGTATCAGCAGAATGGGGCTTGTGAAAAATGTAAAAAATTTGTAGGCAAACATCAACTATAGTCCTTACCCTTGAAACCTATATCAGTAGAGGTTCCATTTCAACAGTGGGGTTTAGATTTTATCGGTGAAATTCATCTTTTATCTAGTGGTCAACATAGGTGGATCTTAACTGCAACAGATTTTTTCACAAAGTGGGTAGAAGCAATCCCAACTAGAAAGGCAACAGATCAGGTAATCATTAATTTCCTGCAAGAAAACATTCTTAGTCGATTTGGATGCCCTAGAAAACTTATTACTGATAATGCTCCTGCATTAAATCCAAAAAAATGATAAAATTTGCTGAAGAAAATAATATTTCCTTGAGACAATCCACACCATATTACCCCCAAGGCAATGGATTGGCAGAATCTAGCAATAAAAACATTGTGACAGGCATCAAGAAAATACTATTAGAAAATAAGAAGAATTGGGATACTAAGTTAAGATTTGCTTTGTGGGCAGACAGAGTTACAATAAAGAAGTCCATTGGAACTACCCCATTTCAAATAGTATATGGAACTGAAGCAGTATTCCCTATTCAGTTAATGTCTCCAGTGATTAAATTTGTGCAAGAATTTGAGGAAGAACCAGAAGTGAAGAAGAGAAGAACATTTCAGATAATTCAGTTATAGCAAGAGAGGGAAGCTCTCATGGACAAAGTTGAAATACACAGAAATAGGATGAAAGAAAGCTTTGATAAAAAGGTAAAAAAGAATGTGTTTTCAGTGGGTGATAAAGTGTTAAGATGGGATGACAGATATGAGGATAAAGGAAAGCATGGTATGTTTGATGCTCTGTGGTTTGGACCATTCATAGTGGTGAAGATTTTGGGAAACAACACTTTTGTCCTACAAACTCTGGGTGGTAATGAGATTCCAGGTCCAGTTAATGGGCGTTTTTTAAAGTTGTTTCATATATGATTGAGATGACAAATTTCTTGTATATATTCATTGTACATATCAATTCAAATAAGTTTCAGTAGACTCCAACCCAATAAAACAGATTGCAGAAGGCACAGGTCACATGTTCTTAAGGTCTCACAGGGAGAACCTTATCTCCAGACGGAGCCAGATGTTATCTCTAGGTTTCTTCTTTAGATTTGTACAGCCCTTACCTTATTTTCATTCATTTTCTCCATTTACCTAGTTCATGCATTCCTTTCATTTTTCTTAATTTTTATGCCACCCTAGTATACTTTTGTTATATTTTCATGATTAAATAAGACAGGCTCTAGTTTATATTTATTTTCAACAATAAAGTTTAATTTCTTGGTTTGAAAGTTGTTTTCAAATGTTTGGAAACTTTATTATTCATCAAATTTGATTTAAATGTCAAACTGACAGCATGTGCCAAATTCTGAATCTGAAAATGTTGTTAGTATTATAGAAAATGCCGTCAGTTTTACAAAAATATCAAATTATGATTTAACAGGGGTTTTAAAAGTTCATAATTGTGATTTGCATTGATTATAATTTGAAATGAATTATCCACATGCATGAATCTAGTACTTCATAAGGCGTGGCAACCTGTTTAATTTGACAGTTGGCAATTGAACAAGTACACAACAATGGTTGATGAGTACGAGCTTCCAGGCATCGAAGTTAGCAGATTGATGGACAAAGAAGTATGATTTTGGGAATGAACTTTGCAGAGTAGGGTTTTTCACAGCACACATTGCATTTTGAAAAGGGTAAAACATGGAGGAAATCTCGCAGGTGCAAGAAAGAAAGAAACCAGGTATTTTCCTATGTAGAGCCAAACCGAACAACATCCAGTGGCTCATGCAATTTCCAAGATCAACCAAGCTGATGAGAGATGCAGGCTGGATGGTTTATTGTGAAAAACTACAGGGTTATAACCCCCAGGTGACTAAAGCATTTATTAAAAATTATAAAGATGGGGTTGTTGATTTTAAAAGCTTCAGGGTAATAGTTAGTGAACAGTTTATATCAGAGGTCATTGGCGTCCCAGCTGATGGTGAAAATTGGTTCAAGAAGAAAGAATTCGAAGGAGACTACAGTGAATTTTTACTCCCTGGTTTTGAAGATTTAAATTGGCAGAATGGGGTTCATGTAAGCCAAGTTAAACCTAATTGGAAAATCCCTCTGGAGATGATTCAAAACTATGTCACTTGTGATGGCCGTTTCGATAAGGTGCTGAGATGCCACATTCGACTGCTGATGCATTTACATGGTAGCAAGAAAATCAATTTACCCTATTATTTATGGAGAAGCTTGCAGAAAATGGTTTTATGGGTGCAGGGTCATCCGAAACACACAGAATGCTCCATTTTTCATCATGGGCTCATCAAACTTTTAGTTCTTCATCGTTTGTAGCAAATAGGGCAAAGATGGGATCAATTTCTCATTGAACAAGGTTTTGAAATAAAGAAGAAGACGAAACCTTCCAAGGAGAAAGGCAATGAAACAAAATTGCCAGATAAACAGGTACAGGTTACAGAGCTTGAAGGAAAGGATGAAACAGGGAAAATCATACCAAATGTTACTGAAGGTAAGAACACCCTTGACCAGTCTAGTTTACCAGAACCTGATATGTTGAGTTTGGTTGTTAAAGAAACAATTGCTGAAGAAGATGAGGCAATAAAAACTATAAACACAAAAAATGTGGGTTTTGGGCCGAGGACAAGGTCTAGGACTAAAATGGCCGCAGAAACCATATTGTTGAAAGAACCTACAAAGGGAAATGAAATTGTCCTTGTTAACGATTCTGACAATGAGATGGATAATCAGGAAATTGATGTTTTTATTTCTGAAAACGAATATTTCATAGATATGCAAACAGATATGGGACATATACCAAAGGCACTGTTTGAAAAGAAGCAAGTTCATGCCATAAATCAGGCATCAAGTTCTAAGGGCATACAGAAAGAAGATGTTACAATGGATGCAAATGAGATGGAGTTTGTTCCTGTTGCTTGGTTTTGTAACCAAGCTTGTGCAATGGGCACCTATCAACAATGTGATAGTAGTTTCAATATAGAAAGCAAAAACGATTATGAATTAAATCTAAATCTAAACTAACATGTGCATATAACAAATAAATCTAAAAACGATTCATAGAAAGAACAAGAAATAAAAGAATGTTTTGTATTATCATACCTCAAATGGTGAGGATTTGTGGTGTTGAGCAGCTCCAAGGGTGAGATGCTCCAGGCTCCAATGGTCTCTTCTACAAGATTGCTACAATGGTCAAGAACTCATGAGAGATTTTGACAACATGAGGATAGGATGATGGATGGATGGAAAGTGAGGAGCCCCTACCACCTTTTTATAGTTTTTGGTGGTGGGGAATACCATTATGGTTTTGAGGAAACCAATGGTATTGACCAACATGGTTTAGGTACCTTTTTCCCTCTTTTTTCCTTTTTTGAAGATTTTGAATATTTTTATTCCCTTTTAATATTTTTGGGAATTCTAGACCCTTTTTGAGGGTTTTTTGAGGAAAAATATACATTTTGAGGGGAAAAAGGGGTGTATTATGGTCTTTTGGTGACCTTTTGATGGATTTAGAGGCTCAAATGGTGGAAAAGTGGACAAATGGGTCATGTGAATAAGGAAATGAGCTAGTGAGCACTTTTTGGGTGTTAACAGTTCCTGAATTGGACCAAGTGAAGAAAATCCTGAAATCTTACAAGGAACAATGCCAGTACTTGCAGAATATTAATGAGAGCCTGTTGTTGGCAAATAAGAGGCTTCAAGAAGACTTGGGGCAGAAGGATTCTAATTATCAGAAGTTAGCAGCTGTAACTAAAGAAACATTGCAAAAGAAGAGAGCCTTGCATAAGGAATACATACAGATAAAGACCCAATTGGACGAGTTGCAAGGGCGAGAGCACAATGCAGATGCTGAATATACCAGGTTACAAAGAAGATCTCAAGTTCTAGATGACTTGGTTGTTCTAGTTGAGTCATCCATAAGCATTTAGTTTATTTGCTATGATTAGATGATAGGATTGCATAGGTGGCAAGTTATTGTGTTTAACTTTACTTTTGTTAAGGATTCGAAAGTCTAAAAGTTAAAACTCTGTTCCATTTTTGAAGGGATCAGATCCGATAGAATAGGATCTATTAACTGTTTTATTTTGAACAAATTTTGTATATATATGAGATAGAAATGAAATAGAAGGGGTTGGAATTGGAACAGCATGATGGAAGTTTGATCTTAGAAGCTTTTTGTACAGGCATGTATGATGTTTTCTTATATTGATATGTTAAAGAAATGACTGTTTATGAAATAAAATATAATCTTTGAGCCTGTCTTGTTTTAATCTATGAAGTATATGCTATCAGTATTCTGTCTATACATGGTCTAAATTTCATGTTGTGATTCTTCTGAATAGTATACAACTATGCCCCAATTATGAAATGATATATGAGCTCTTACATTTGTAGGTTTATGATCACAGTCATTTTCTGTTTCTATTTATATATTGAAATTTTTATATTATCCCTGTCTTCTGTTTTTTAATCATCCAACCTAACTCATACCTTCATTTACCACTAGAAATACTTAAGAATTATTGTGTAGATGTCCCATTTCCACCATTTAAGATTTCCTTAAGCTTGAACCCCTGTAGTCTAGGTTCAACTTTAGGGATAACACTAAGTAAATGAATCCGCAAGCCATCCCTAAATGGATGAACTCATGAAAGTGATAAGCTTCAGGGATGATCAATTTGGCTTGACCACATTCCCAAGTAGGAGTTTTATCATATCCATCACAAAACTTACCAAAGGAATTCTATCTTATATTTTAAGGAGTTTATCTATGTAACTTAGTCTCAAAGATATTTGAAACTAAGTCCTCTATGGCCTCGAATTTGAAATATTTAGGAGCAAGGTTAGCAGGAATTTCATCCTTTCGTTTTGTGTCAAGGGGAAAAGTACTTGCGTCAAAGATTTGTTTTTAAATTAAAAAATGGCTTAAATGATACAAATGAACATACCTAAGAAATAAAATTTGTCTAATGGTGAAACTTTTGAAATTAGGACAAGAAAGCTACTCAATCTAGTTGGTAATACCATCAAATTTCATCAATCAATACCAATACCCATATTTAATGCCTCAATGTTGTTCAATTTTTTTAATATTTTTATTTGAGTGTGTGTGTGTGTGTGTGTGTATCTATCTATCTATCTATACGTTGGCAATTTTTCCTTTTTGGTTGTTTTTCGCTTGATGGTGATGTATCATCTAATCTCTACTTCACTAACTATGAAATCATGAAGCCGCTATTGCTATGAGCTTATTCAACTCGATTTGTCTAGTATATATAACTCTCCAGTATATAGAACTCTTCAAATGAGTAGTGCAGAAAACAATGGAAATCAAACTTCCAAGTAACTGAAATAAATCCTAATATGATTTCTTCTAATCATCTAGTTTTACAACTACAACTCAAGGTATGCATACTAGAATCAATAGGTCACACATTAACAACAATGGAAATCAAATCATAAATCATAATCAACTTATCAATGGTGAGAAACTGCAAAACTATGTAACAACTAATCTAAGGCATGCATGCAAACTATAGGAAATACACACAGTAAAGTGAATGTGATAATTGGAGCAGTAGGAAACATAAATAGTAATGTAAATACACAGAGCTACAAAAAATGCGAACAACACAATAACAAATAGAATAACTCTAATACATGAACTCACGACAAAATTAGACAACTATGAAGCAAATAAAAAATAGGGGAGATCCTTCTGTGTTGTAGAGAGGGCCCTCACTCTACAACACTAGTGACCTCTATTCAACGCATAATTTTAGAACTCAAATATCAAACTAAACTTTATGCAATGCTTTCCAAAACTAATAATCAAACTCGTAGCTAGATGTTCTTAGTGTTTCTAGCCCTTTTTATACAAAAATGCCTAAAATCAGGGGTGGTTGCCTCCTTGCATGGAAACCCTAAAAATAAGAGTATCAACCAGTTCCTTTAATACAGGGAATTGATCCCATTAAAAGGAGGTACAAAAATAGTGCATGATCAACAGTAGAAGGGACACAATCCACCAATGTAAATGATCACGTTGGATTCGACTAAGTGTTGTGGCATCGTGATGTTGGTCATGTGTCATTGGTATTCAATTGTTGGATTGGAAAAATGGCTTGTGTCCTCCTGCTGCCGAAAAAGTGATAAGTGAGTGTTGCATAGAAGGTTGTTGTCAAATATTGTAGAGGAGTTTGTTGACAAATACACTGGGGAAGTTTTAGCAGTAGGAATGCATCCTAACCAACACTTGCAAACACATTATTCCATAGTCGCATATAATCTTGATTGTTAACTTAGTTTTGAAGTATAATATATTTATTTCAACATAAAATAAGAATGCATTTATAACATATCCATAAGGAATGGATACGAAAGGATTTCCTGGAAAAGGTGGTAAAGGTTAAGGAATGCGATTGAATAACCATCTAGTATGGTGTAGGGAATCTGCCATTTAGCATGCTCATCACACCCCCAACTCAAATTGTTTCTCATATATGTGCAACAGATTAATCGATCTCATACTTGTGCTTGGATTCAGACTCTAGGGAATCTGTACAGATCAATCAGAGGTTGATTGCATATTGATTTGTGGCAGTTGTTTCCCCATGGAATCCGCTTACTTTCATGATCTTTTTCCAATGCTGAAATTATTCATTTTTATCAACTGTTATCGGGCCATGACATGGGGAAATAGGATATAGAAGGAATGGATAGAAAAACCTTATACCAATACAGTGTTACGAAATATCCTTGAGAGTAGTGATGTAGAGTTGGCTGCACTAAAGTGTTGCATGAATATTCAACAACGAATCTGGTTCCTTCTACTTTATTTCTTTCGTCAACAAACTCCAACATTGCTCGCAATATTTGATTGCTTTGCTTGTGGAGTTGTTATAAAATTATGTAAAGTTGTTGATCAATTCCTTCAGGTGGTGTTGTATCACTTCCCTAATTCGATGATTTCTCATACTCGTGTAGTGTTGTCTTCTAGTTTCTTGGGTAGAGAATGCCTTCTGTCATAGCCATAGTGACTTTTGAGGTTTCAGTCGCTTTAACCTTCTGCAACTCTTCATCCAATTGTACTTCATTTTGGAGATATTATTTGGATGCTCTAATGTGGACATCCCCAATGAAATGATTACAGTTTAATTCCGTGTTCATATCCATTAGGAATTTATGTAGGTATAATTTATAGAATAAATTGTCTAGCAAGGGACAGTGAAAAGAAGATTTCACAAAAGTTCCTACCTAACTGCTTGAAGTTGATGGGTAACTTCAAGATGAGACATTTAATCTAGTAACGAATCCATTGTTCTTTTAGGTACACTATGTATACCCTAGTGGGTTCTCTACATGAAATAAACACTACACTAAGTTCAGCGATTCCGAGTAAGTCTTACTGCATGCTTTAGATATCAGTACTGTCCTTTTGTTCTAGTTCCTTTTTATGCTCCTTCTTGACTTCTTTTGGTTGGTATTCCAAGGATGTGACTTTTTTTGCTAGTGACGACTAAAGTCCATTTCCCTTGATATCAAAATTTTGGGTTTCTGAGGGAAGGTGCAACCTTCTAAATGTGGCATGGCTAGTTCCTTCTACCTCTTTCGTTCAATTGCCATTTCTTCTAGCTGAGCTGTAAGATTTAAATTTTATTGACTATTGTAATGAATTTGGATAGCATTGTAGTCATGGTTTCTTTGAGAATATGCCTTTGTGCATCAAGGGGTATCTCTATCTTTTGTTGTACTAGAACTACCCCTGATTTCTTTGGTATACTAGGGGGTACCTGAATTTCCTGTTGAAATTCCTCTTCAATGAGAACTTCCTCCTCTTCCTCCAATGTATCAAAACTTATTTGAATTTCATGTTGTATGAAAATTGTTTCTTATTCGTCTATTTATTACTCGATTGTTGTTGCTTCTTTCTCTTTTGGTGATGAAATCTCCCTAGGGGCCTCTTCTAGTGTAGTCTATGGAATTTTGAGGCCTTGAGGGCTTGAAGGTGATTCTATTGTTGGAAGTTAAGGGGGAACCATATATAGTGTGGAAGATGGTACTTCCTCCTTCTTTTAATAGGTTTATTTTTCTTTAGTTGCTGTAGTTTCTTCTATTTTAGTTTCCACTGTTGCAGTCTCTATTTCTATGGCTTGGGTCAGTGCGGCAGGGCTATTGGAATTTGTTATGGATTCATGCTTCTATTTTATTCCGTTGCTTCTGCATTTTGGAAAATTTTCCTTGGATTTTGTTAGACCGATGAGTGCTTCTACTCCTTCCTCTTCCATTCAAGTGTTGGATACTAATTGGGAGGTAGTTTCCTTCTCTTGCTTCTCCCTTGGCCTTTTGATTCAGCCCTACTTTGCTAATCCTTGTTGCTGGTGGTTTCTTCCGAAGCTAGAGGCTTGTTTCTTAATAAAATCCTCCCAATTTCCTTGTGGTTGTATTTGATGGAATGCATTTTTAACTAAAGGAAAATTAAACCATGGTGGGATACTTGATTCTTCTTATCGTCCTGGTGCTGCTTTTCCATGGTTTCCAATGACTGTAGAAGGTAAAAAAAGGCACATTGATACAGAATCCTCGATGGAGGTGTTCCAGAAAGAAAAATTGATAATTCATGAATAATGACGGTCAACCTTCACAAGTAATGTATCGGATAGTGTGCTGCAGGAAAGCACCCTAGGGTTGTGGCTCGTGATGTTCGTTTGATTTCCTCTTTGGTTTCCACCAGGCCCACATCGGGTGCTAGGAAGTTTCCTTTCATTGTGGTAGATTCTGTTCTTTTATTGAACTAGTGTTTCCCTCTCAATCAAGCCATGTCACTAGTACAAAATGAGAGATAAGTGACTAGGTGACTAAAAAAATTAGTCACCGCTGTTTTTTCAAGGGATAAATGACTAAAATTGAGCAATTTTAAGTGAACCAACTATAAACGACTAAGATAAATGACTAACTTAGTCACGAGATAAAATATATGACTAGATAACAAGTGACTAAAATAAAAATGACTAATGTAAACGACTAATTTAGTCATAGGAATACAAATATGACTATCTAACAAGGACTAAGAATATGAATTAGTCATTTATGTTAGTACTTTTTAGTTGTGTTAGTCGTTTACATCCATTAATCATGGTTCTCCTCGCGCCCGAGTTTGGAAAGTTATAAAGTTCCCCTTAGGTCTCTCGACTGCAAAAAATCAGAAAACCTTAGCAATGACCTTGAAAATAGATTTTATTATTATTACTATTATTATATGCTAATGTATATACCATATAGTTTTTTTTTTTAATAAGAACAGATATAAATTGTATTAAATGGGCAGTGATGTAACCACTGAAGAAATATCTACACAGTTCAACACTTCCATTTGAAGACAACAACCAGAAACCAAAATACTTAATTTACTACTACCCTTACACAGAAGCCAAAAGGATTTATCGTGATGCCACCCAAACCAATTGAGTGCTTCCTCTACATAGAGATAAAGATTGTAACAGAAAAAGATAATTACTACACATACATCGCTTGGAACTTCCCTTACAAAGAGATAACATAAATCACAAAAAACAAAATACCCCCAGAGGAGTCCTGAATTCATTAGTACAAAATGAGAGATAAGTGACTAGGCGACTAAAAAAGTTAGTCACCATTGTTTTTTCAAGGGATAAATGACTAAAATTGAGCAATTTTAAATAAGCCAACTAAAAACGACTAAGATAAACGACTAATTTAGTCATGGGATAAAATATATGACTAGATAACAAGTGTCTAAAATAAAAATGACTAACATAAATGACTAATTTAGTCACAGGAATATAAATATGACTATCTAACAACGATTAATGTGAATTAGTCGTTTATGTTAGTCATTTTTAGTTGTGTCACACTGACAATGGAAAATTACAATTTTGATAATGAATTTGTACAATATTTTACTAAATTCTAACAATGCAGATGGATTTAGAGATCTTACTATGGGGGTCATGGTCCATGTGTGTGGTCCCAAACAACCATATTGGCCCTCCATAGGGGATATTTGTCCTGGAAGTGGGATGTGGTGCTCATTTGAAGTTTAGAACACTAGATATGGTTTCTAATATAAGATTTTTTTATAAGCTATGACTCCATATATTACTTGGAAAAAAAAAAGAGTCTCCATCATAAGCACTGAAGCTCCATGGCTACTAGCTTGTGCAACAATTTATGATTGTGGTGGGGCGGTTTAATCTTATAATGTCTAAATAGAAGAAGGGATTCTTCATGTAAAAGGGATTGATAGAGTTGATGACTGTAACATGTTTTTGAACATTGTGGTTCTATTGCATGATGATTATCGAAAGAGAGGACAAAGAGTTGTTGTCAACGACCAAGTTTGGTGAATAGCGTCCTTTCTTTTTTTTTAAATATAAAAATGGGCCTTTTTTTCTGCATTCAAATTGCAGGGAAAATGGCATTTCTGAATGCACAATTCACATTCCTACAATGAACCATTAAGAGCGCTATCATGAAAATGGAATTTATCTCAGCCATAGAGCAACCTGTTCGAACCTTGTAAAGAGCCAAAAAGGGATTTAAACACTTGTCCAATCTTGTAGCCAAGGAATCAACTGCCATTGCTTGTAAGTCCTTCTACAGGGACACAAGGTGTCTCCTTTCGGTGATGTTGCTCAGGACAATTACTAAAAAAATGCCAAACACAACGTTGATGGCCTGCATGTTGGATAAGCTTAAATAACAACTTGGAGAAAGGTGGAGATATGACTGACAGGAACTTCTTTCGGACAATCAAATGAGAAAAGGACTGTTGAATATCCAATTAACAAAGAAATTTACTAGTGAAGTTCAACCCATATTAATTCACTTTCTAAGGAATGTTGATCTATAAGCATCAACAAGAATTTGGATGGGAGAAGGGACAAGTCAAGGTCCAAATTATGGTGTTCAGAGAAGAAAACATCTAGAGATTGTTTTACATTTGAAGGATAAAATATTTGGGACCCTCCATGAACATAGGTGCAATGTCCTTTAAAAGGAATTGGGGTTTACAAATTTGATCCTCATGTCAGACCAATCTAGAGAAAAATTTCCATGGGCACATGCTAAATTAGGATCCTGGGCTTCTGCTAATAACTATACAAATATGCATATGTTATTTCTAAACACAACGGTTTCCCCTATGAAATCAACTCCAAGTCAGTTACACCAACAGTGAGGGTTCATCAAACCAACCCGTCAGTTACACCAGTAGTGAGGGTTCTCCACGAGGGTTTGATCTCTTTCTTTCTATCTGATGATGACATTATCCTCTTGGCCTCCTTTTTCAAAGAATTGCAAAGACTACTTGATGTTCTTTCCCATTTTTTGTGATCATTGATAGTAGATGATTAACCTAAGTAAAAATAAGGTTATTATCTTCAAAATGTCAAAGTGAGGTTTCTCTTCCTAGCACTTTTACTTTTGAGGGGAAGAGATCAAGATCACCATGACCTACACTTATTTGGTTGTTTGGTTTTTAGGGACCCATTTCAACTTTCAACATGGTTTCCAACCCCAAGTCAACTAGGCACATGGTTCCCTTTCCCTTCTTGAGAGCTAGTGCTTCTAGAGTCACTTCGGAGACATCTCATCCAAGATGCACACCTTGGACAATATTATCATTAGACCCATAGTCCTTTATGGGTTCAAGGTCTCATGCCAACTTCCTTTGGGATGGCTAGTCTTGGATGGAGTGAGAACATACCCTTCTACTACAACACATCATTCATTGCAAGTGGATGATCCCTTACTCTATCGTCCATATAGAGTATGGGGCTTATCCTTTGCACATTGAAGTCATCTTCAAACTTGTCTCATTCCTTCAAAGAGTTTTAACACTTAAAAAATTTGCTTAAGTGAGGGCTCTATATCCTACCCAACCCTCCGCTCCTTCGAGTAGTTGGGGTGAAGTAAAATATTCATTAATTCTTAGGTATAGTTTGGGGTGAAGTAAAATAATACAAAAACCCCACTAAATTCTGACAAAATCCTACAATGCAAGAGATACAAAAGGCCCCAAGAAGAGGGGGCGCCTCCACCAAGTGAGGAACAAAACCAAGAAAAGCTCCATGCAATAGAATCCAAAGGATTCTCCAAGGGGGCACTCCAATAGAAATGTCCACATAGCAACAACTTTCAAGACGAAACAACCTCCATGAATCATAAGCAACCTCCAACTAATGCTATCAATTATTAGATGTAATAAGTTTCCCTTCACCCCTATTTGTGTATGAAAAGTCTTTCTCTTTCTTCCTTAGTTGTTGTAGCAAAATTTCCAAGAACCTTAAGAGGTTTCCAACAACATAGAGACATCTAGATCAACATCCATAATAACTTCCCTTTTGTCAAGTGTTTGAAGTATAGAGGTTCCTTCAATGGATGAAGAGTTGTGCAATGAAGGGATTCCGAGAATTACATTCAGAGGAATCATGCTAGACATCATTTCCATGTAGGAGACTTCTTGTTACTTTCTCCTTGAAAAGATCCCCTTTTTAATGTCCTTTTACCTTTTCTTCCCTTATGTTGATTTAAATAAAGGATGGACACATTGTTGGGATGACTTTGCTTTTGAGGATGCTTCCGATTATCTTCAAGAGAATGCTATCCTTTCTTACTTGAAGCTTTAGGGGACAAGAACTTTCCCTTTTTCCTGAACTTATTTTCCAACTTAATAACATAATGGAAAGTTTCTACAAGAGAATCGATCGTAAGAAAATCCATTTTCTGATAATGACATGAAGCTAGACCACTCTAATATTTCAGCATCTTAAATTTTTTTCCCTCTTTGATTCCAAGCTTTGCCATTAATTTGTGGAATTCATGAATGTAGCTCTGCACTTATTGGTCTTTGCACTGTCTCAATTGTCGCCATTTATTGTATGGTTGCTCCAAATGTTTAGTAGGATAAAAATCCCATATAACAACTTCAACAATTATCCCATGCATAAATGGGGTCAGTCTCTTAGTCCTTTAGGGCACAGAGCTTCTACCATCAACAGTGTCCCAAAGTAGACATCTTCAGGGTAACAATGGTGAATTTTTTCCTCCTACAAGAATTTATTAACATTATAATATGATACCAATTGTTAAACCCAATTGTCTAGCACATCTGCATCAATCTTTCCTTCAGGGTTGGGAAAGTACAAATTCATATGCACTTCAAATTGACTAGCATTTTCAAGGGCTCTGCACATTCTGCTGGATGAAGAGAAAGTTGTAAACTGTTGCTACATTTCATTGAAGTGTTTGTACATCTATTCCCTTTGTTGTTTGAGAAAATTTTATAAGAGTTGTTGTGTGTCAGCAACATGAGCGATTCCCTTTTCTCCTCTGTCATTTTAGTCTTTTGAATCCAAAAGGGAGGTACTCGGATATTGAGAGCAATTTCAAGTTCATGCATTGCATTTGAGAGCACATGCGCATAGGCATGTGTTGTGGTATTCAATTGTGCTGAATCCAACTATGAGGATCAATACATGGCAATTAGTTGGGCCAATCACCGCCCCAATGAGGAAGCACTGTATAAAGCAGTCAATTGCTCAGAAGAGTAGTTGGCAAGTAGTTGGGGCAACCACTGCTGAGTTTGCATCGAGAGAAACGAGGTGCTCTACAGCCTAGTATGGGGGAGATGTTGTAACGTGTATGTGTAATGTTATGTTTGTTACTAACAAAATAATTAAAAAAATTCATGTAGGCTCATTAAATAAAAAATTATGGAAATTATTTTAAAAAAATCCATGTTGGTTAATAAAATAAAATATTATGAAAAATAATTAAAAAATAGATGTTTGTTTATAAAATAAAAACTTAAAACTTAAACCGAGATCTATCAATCAAGAGAGATCAAATTTGTTGAGTTTAAATTTAAAAAAAGAAATACACTTCAAGAAATTGGATCCCTCTCTATGCTTGATACATACAGATTTAAGATGAATCTATGCTGGTATTAATAACAATTAAAACTTTATATCATAATAACAATCACAATCAAAATCTTCATTGGATGTAAATAAATTATAATAGTATTTCATTTTTTATTTTATTTAGTTAACAAACTCGGCGCAATTCAGACATACTTGCATGGTTAACAAACTCGGCCAAATTTCAGTCAATCAAATTTGGATATGAGATTTTGGCTCTCACTGCCATCCCCTAGGGTTTTCTCTGCTGCGCCCTCCAGGCCGCCGCCATGGCCACGCCAGGGGGAGGGAATCCCCCTCCCTCCTCCCCGATCTCTGCAGGAGAGGCCTTTCGTAGGCTGTTAGCAACATCCAGGAAAAAACCAGCGGCCAATGAGGCCCCGAAATTCGTCAAGAAACTCGACACTATTCCTGAAATCGCACTGCCAGAGGAGCACTCCATTAAAATCGCCCTGGCTCTTGCTGAAAGAGGATTGGTTGGCCAATTCATGGGGCTTTGGCCCTCAGCCAAATCCACGGATGACTGGATCCAACGTAACTGGAGGCCCCAACTAAAGAGCAGTGTCACCTGCTATCCGGTGGGGAGAGGATTCTTTGTATTCGAATTTATCTCAAAAGAAGATTGCGATCTCATCTTCCGAAGTGGCCCCTATTTTATGGGCACCCAAGGACTCTATCTGAACCGGTGGTCTCCGGACTTTGATCCTACAGTTGACATCCCGAAAGAGGTTCCGGTCTGGGTAAGACTTCCGAATCTTCCGATCCATTGCTGGAATATTCAAGCCCTGGAAAAAATAGGGAACACCCTAGGACGCTTCATTGACAAAGCAGAGCACAAAGGCCAGTACTCCTGCGCGAGGATTTGCGTTGAAGTTGATCTGGAGGCAGGACTCCCAGAAGCCATCAAGCTCTCTTTAGGTTCTTGGTCACACTTCCAGAAACTCGATTATGAACAACTTCCTTTTAAGTGTCAGCTCTGCCACGAACATGGCCATTTCCAGCGCAATTGCCCAAAAGCCCAGCAGGAAGAAGAAGGTGAGGGATGGCAAAGGGTCAAAAAAGGAAAGATCGCCTCCAAATCAAATGAAAAAAGAGCACCAAGCAATGCACAGAAATCAGATCCCAAAGCTCCGTCGAAGGAAACCGTCCAATCTCAAGCTATGATTCAGCAGTCCGTCACTGCGGCCTTAGGACCAAGTACTTCAGTGATGAACAACCGAGAAACTCCTCCGGTTATTGTCATTCGGGAATCCACTCCCCCCGATCCTATGATCCCTGTTGAGAAGCCAGACCCCCAAGGTGCCACGTTGGAGCCAGGGGAAATCCAGCCTGAACCCGCAAACCCTTTATCCGGAATCTCTCCTACTCGAGGAGACCCTCGGGAAGCAGAAGAGGACTCCAAACCATATGGAGACACTGATGAAGGATCCTCGGAGTCCGGGAGCACTCATGCAACTCCAGCCAAGAACCCAAGGGGCCGGAAACCAAATAAAAAGAAAAGGGAAGAATTCTCTTACGCAGATATTTTGCAAGGCTCCCAGCAAACTATAAAAGGTATGATGAAAACAAGATCCAAGCATGGCCAGGCCCCTAAAGGGGCCGCTCCCTCTAAAAGTAAATAATGCGATACATCTCCTGGAACTGCAGAGGTCTAGGCAGTCCACAAAAAATTGAAGCAATGAGAGACTTAGTAAGAATCAACAAGCCTGAGATCCTGCTATTTCAGGAAACAAAAATGGAGGATGACTCCGCCCTCCTTGCAGGGAATTCATTCTAGAAAAAAAGCTCCGGGGAAGCTGTCAGCTCCAGGGGAGCCTCAGGAGGTCTAACCACCTTCTGGGATTCCTCCATATTTGAGCTGCTTGCTGTTCACAGTACAATGCACTGGATCTACACCAAACTCATTCACAAAGTTTCGGGCCACCAAGTAAGTTTGTTCAACCTCTATGTCAGAACCCGATATTTCTGAAAAATTTAAAATTTTTATTCATAACAATAAATGTTAACTAGATAGTATTTCTGATTTTGTTTTAATTTAAATAACTAACATAATCTGTTTAAAGACTCTGTCTTAATTAAAAACTTTGATTTCGGTGATTGTAATTAATGACTGTTTTGTTTTCGAACCGCAAGGGAAGAGCTAGTCGTAGTTGACTTGCTTACTTAGCTTACGAGCTAATGCATAAGTTGTCTTCCGTGTCCCAGGTACGCCGGTGAAGTAGGGATCACTGTATTTTAAACTTGGTAAGCATCAATACTCCCTGTACTTTAAAACTTTAAAGCAGATTTATTTACTAATGCAAGTTGTAGTGCAAGACAGTGAAGTTATTCTCATGAACTTATACTTGAATTAAGATTGATAGTCTGCCTCGACATGATATTTCTTATTAGGATAGAATCCTCAGGTTTTGCGATAGATTACATTGTTTCAGTTATAATTATGTTTTTATGATTAATACTCTACGTTACTGCTGTAACTATCAATGGTACAATTGTTGTATCATAATTATTGGCTGCATAAGCGACGTTAACTTCATGTGATATGCTGTCAACTAATACCGGTGATTACTGCTGTATTTCCGGACTATTAATGTGAGTTGGGAAAATGTGGCGCCTCTAGCGTTGTTCCATTATATTCGACTATACTGCAATGTTCAATGTCTACTTTAAAGTTTAACCTATGTTACCTATTTGTTTACTGTTTAACAAATAATATCGGTAGAAATGCGATGATAGTATATAATGGCGAAAGTGTGCCCCATCATATGAATTTGGTAAGTAACAAGGTATTTTCCTTTGAAAGTTGACCACCACACTGTTTAACTGATTGAAGAAATGTGATATGCTCATGGCATTAACCTATGCCTTGGTTTCAATATAAATGTACATCATCATGATTTTGCCATAGTCATAATGTTTTTCCCATACCATGGATAAGATTTATAATCAACATTGTGTTAAGGTATTAACCACCATACTAAGTTAATAGGAACTCCATATTTGATGTTGACTATGTCTCCTTATTATCGTTGTAGGGATTATACATCCCATGTGCTTGGGATTCTCGACGATTCAGTTGCAAAGCATGCACTATATGCTAAATGATTGTATATCATATGTTATCTTATACGTTTGACTTACATATATGTAATGATTTTGGAATCGGTGAATAATGATTTGGATTGCAATTTGAACTATATGGTCTCGACCCATTTTACGTTGATATATTTGGGTGCTACGTGGTTGACTCTCCTCCATGCAGTTGGTGATATATAAGCTATTATCGAAAACCCTACCAGGTTATTGTAGTTGCCTTCAGGCTCGGGTCCTAAGGATGAAACCCTCCCTGTCTGAGTTTCGTAGTTGGGGCACTGTAACAGAGTGCAAAGTGTTGTGGTTCTGGTCTCGTGGTTTCATTCTGTAGTAGGGTATGTCCTCGGCTCTGGTGCTATTGTCTGCTATAGTTTCATTGTTTCGTGGCTTTGTTGTTCATTCTTGATTGAAGTCCCAGCTACTTACAGTCCTTCACTGTGCTGGTGTGGATATGAGACAGGGTTTTGTCATTGTCTTTTAGTTACGAGAGGGTTGATGCATTTGGGTTTTGGGTGTGCTTCTTGACTGGTTCAATCCCAGCGTGAGGGTTTCGTCGGAAATGTTATCTTGTCTCGGCTGTCGATAATTGTTATGATGATTTCCCTTACTCTTTCAACCGGCGAGGGTGATGGGGTTTCAGTGCTTACTTCCACCGGTGGCTTCCAGGTTATCCACGGTTACATTGCTCAGGTAATGTAATACTTTATTTTTGCAGTTTTTGTTTTGCAAGCAAGCGCAGGTTTACTAAATATTCAACTCTTGGCATTGAATGTGTATTAACATCTCTCGGCATTGAATGTGCAGGTCACGCGGGTCTGAAGGTGTACAGGGTTCTATCTCCAACGCTGGCTCATCCGGGTAAGCCTGGTTATCCACAGCTGTCTCTTCCTTTGCTGGTTTTGTGGTTAGGGTTGTGTCATGGAGGAAAACTCCTGTGTAGTGAGGTCGTTTGACGACTTGATGTTCATGGTTGCAGTCATCTGTATGAGTTATTTTGTTTGAAAAGAAAGGGGTTGAAACCTTGTTATGTTTATTGGAGAGCCCTTCACGGCTCAGACTGTATGAGGCCAGGGTTTCTGTTATGGTACTCGTATTGGCTAGGCATAGGGTTCTATCCTCGCTGCATAAAATTTATACTTAATATATTACTGGGCCTATCATGGCCATGTTTCATTTTTGTGTTTTGTTAAATTATTAGAATGTGTTTGAATGTAAGGATAAATGGGTTCTTCGGTACCTGCAATGGATGATAACTCTGTTATAGTGAAATCCTATAATTGTCTCTCTGCGTTTTCTTCGATTTGGAGTGTTAAATAAAAGATGGTGGATGTTCCTCGACTGTGACTGTAATAGTTGAATAGTATAGGGTTTATTCAGGCGAGTTGAGGTTCTGTTTTGTGTTCAACAAATATGTATGAACTTTGTTAACTCGATAGCGACCGGGAATGAATTATAACAATGTTTATTTTGATTCTTGTATAGTTATTAAATGAAACTGTGGGTAGAATAATATATACATAGAACTATGTGTAAAGATGCTGTAGGTTCTGTCTGCCAGATAAGGCATTCTTTCATTTGTTTTCACTCTGTCGAAGGAATAATATAAGGCTACGGCCGTGTAGAGTTTGTGGACTACCCTAAGGAAGAACATTTATACTGAATAAATATTATTGCTGTGTATAATTAAGATGGTTTGTAACAGCCAAGGATGGTTGCGTTCGTCGACAGTTTCTCTGTTGTGTAATATGTTTGTTTTTGTTTAAAACAACTCTGTTAATTCTATTATAATAAGCATGGCTAATGTATTATAATACTAGGTTGAAGGGAAATAATACTATACAGTTGCTAACTGTTTGTATTTGACTCCTGTGTTAATAAATAAGATTATAAGGATGCTTGTAACAATGAAATGTTGTTACAGTCTCCTCATTTAATTAATCAATAGCTGTCAAAACATATTCTGAATATAAACAATATATTAAAAGGAGTTTTGTTTATCTTCTAACTTGATATAAGAGTAACCTGTAACTAAAATTGACTATAATATGCGATATATATATATATATACAGGTAGATTACTGGAATATCTATTGTTTAATATTTCTGTCTATTATTTAACCATTAACAGGAATTCTAGAATATGCCTAAACATGATAATTGTTAACTGTAACAGTAACGATTAGGTTCTGTATAAGATAAATACTCTATTTAAATAAAAATAGGAAATTTCTATAACATCTGCGTTCTGAAATTTATACCAAAAGAAAGTGCAGAGACTGATTTACTGAAGTTGAATACAGTCAAAACATAGTTGTACTAGTCTATCTCATATGAAAATTAAATAAACCAACAACAGGAAGAGTGACAGAACCTGTAGCTATGGTAGACAATAACAGCAATGGGAGGCTGTTCCTCCCTACCAATTCCTGGAGAGTGCCCAGACAGCACTTCTCAGGACCCCCGAGCTTGCTCTGGTCTAACTGGTTGGAATCTAAGTACGACCAATAATTCCCTCAGCCAAAACAGCTATACTGGAACCAAGTTACTGCAACTTCCTGCTTCAAAACACTTCCTTACTGTTTTCCCACTTCCTCAATGGGACTCCTGAATAGCATTCACCTGAATGTATTCTCCCTCTAGAACCATTGCTGAACCCCCAGCTCAGTTCATTGAGTAGTATTTAAAAGATTGCCTAGGTCTTAGTTGGGCTAACTGTCATTAATGAGCCACCTGCTCAGATTCCACTTTCTTGGGGAATCATGACCCCAAAATATAGGGAAGTTGCCACCTGCAACTCAGGAAGTGTTTGAGGATGATGCCACTTGTCTTTTGTCCTTCCACCTAATTCCATCCACCAGTTAGACCAGTAACCTCTTTTAACAGCTCTCCCATGCTGTTGTCTCCATAATTTATTTATTAATAATAATTATTCAGAATTTACATTCCATTTCTGGAGACTTTGCTGAGTCATCCATTCCTACTTAGCATTAAATTTAACATAATGTTCTCAGGAATATTAAAAATAATTACATTATTTTAATAAAATTGGGGTATGTGACATACACACCCCCTTAAAATGTAACATCGTCCTCGATGTTACTTATTCTTCGTCTTCAGCCACCTGCTACAATAGATGGGGATATGCTTCCCGCATCTTACTTTCCAGCTCCCAGGTAGATTCTTCAGGACTAAGGTGCTTCCATTGCACCTTCACTTGTCCAATTATCCGGTTCCGTAGAGTAATTTCCCTCCTCCCGAGGATACAATCCGGTTCTACCTGTACAATGTTCCAATCAATAACATGAGTAGCATCATGAACATACTTTTTCAAAACAGAGATATGAAAAACATTGTGTACTTTTAAATTTGGCGGTAATGCTAACTGATAAGCAACTTGACCAATTCTAGCTAAAATTTCAAATGGACCACAGTAACGTGGTGCTAATTTTGCACAACTTCCTAATCTTAGGGAGCTTTTCTTTGGTCTTACCTTGATAAACACATGTTCACCTACCTGGAACTCTTTAGGAGTTCTTTTCAAATCTGCTCGACTCTTTTGCCGATCCTGGGCAATCTTCAAGTTTTCCTGCACTTGTTTCACAATCTGTTCCATTTCTTTCAATAAATCAGGTCCTAACACTAATCTATCTACTGGATTACTCCAAGAGATAGGAGTGTTGCATTTTCGTCCATACAAAACCTCAAAAGGACTAAACTTAGCTGATGATTGATAGCTGTTATTGTATGCAAATTCGGCTAAGTGTAAATAATCCTCCCACTTACCTGGTTGATCTTTAACATACATCCTTAACAGATCTTCTAATATTTGATTAACTCTTTCCGTTTGTCCATCAGTCTGAGGATGGAAAGAGGTGCTGAAATTTAAAGTGGTGTTTAATCCTTTGAACAAGGATCTCCAAAAATTTCCTGTGAATTTAGGATCCCTGTCTGATACAATGACTTTTGGAATACCGTGTAACCGAAAAATCTGTTTTAGAAAGATATCTGCTACGTTTGCAGCCTTGTATGTGGTTTTAACAGGAATAAAATGTGCTGATTTACTTAATTTGTCTACCACTACCATAATCGAATCATTCTGATGTTGATTTTTGGGTAAACCCGTAATGAAATCCAGGCTGATTATTTCCCATTTCCAGCTAGGAATAGGTAAAGGTTGCAGCAATCCAGCTGGATGTTGGTGTTCTGTTTTTACTTGTTGGCAGTCCAAACACTTAGCTAAATATTCAGCAGTTTCAGATTTCATGTTAGGCCAGAAATATTCTTTTCTCAACATAGTGATAGTCTTTTGATAGCCAGGATGCCCGGAATAAGGGGTTTTATGTATTTCGTCTAAAATTAACAGCTTAACTGTAGGTGCATTAGGGATATACAGCCTGTCCTTAAACAACAAAAAACCGTTTTCGTTTAAACTATACCCTTTTATCAAACTTTCTGTGGACTGTTCTTTGGCTGTAAATTGTAAATGTTGATAAATTTCATCTAATTTTATCCCTTCAACCAGCTGTTCATTTAAATCAGAGGTATAAGTGCTGCTAGCTGATATAAAATTCAGTTTTGCATTTCTGCTCAAGGCATCAGCCACCTTATTTTCCTTCCCTTTTATGTGTTGGATTTCAAAATCGTATTCACTTAGGAATGCCAGCCACCTGGCTTGTCTTGCATTTAAATTTGGCTGGTCTAAAAGGTATTTCAGACCTTTATTATCTGTTAGTAAGGTAAATTTTCTGCCTATTAGGTGGTGTCGCCACATCTTTAAAGCATGAATTACAGCAGCTAATTCTAGGTCATAAGTGGCATAATTCTTTTCATGGATTTTCAGCTTCCTAGATTCGTAAGCAATGACATGTCCTTCTTGGGTCAGCACTCCGCCTAAACCATCATTACAAGCGTCGGTGCAAACTATGAAATCTTTATTTGGATCCGCTATCCTAAGAATAGGTGCAGTTGTCAATAAGGTCTTAAGTTTCTTGAAACTTTCTTCACATTTCGCATTCCAATCAAACTTCTTGCCTTTCTTCTGCAAAGAAGTGATTGGGTTGGCTATTTTTGAAAAGCCTTCGATAAACCTCCGGTAGTAACCGGTAATTCCCATGAAAGATCTAACGTCCATCACATCTTTAGGTACTGGCCATTCTTCAATCGCCCGAATCTTTTCGGGATCCACTGAAATCCCTTCCTTAGTGACTACATGTCCTAAGTACTGGATTTCATCTTTGAAGAAGTCACATTTACTAAATTTCGCAAAAAGTTGTTGTTCTCTCAGTTCTTGTAAAACGATTCGTAAGTGTTCTTTATGCTCCTCCTCGCTCTTAGAATAGACTAAAATGTCGTCGATAAATACAACAACAAATTTATCTAAGTACTTGTGCATTATGTTATTCATTAAGCACATAAAAACAGCTGGGGCATTTGTAAGTCCAAATGGCATTACGACAAATTCGTAATGTCCGTACCTTGTTCTAAAGGTTGTTTTGAAAATATCTTCCTCTTTAATTCTTACCTGATGATAACCCGATCTCAGATCGATCTTAGAGAATACCGTAGCGCCACGTAGTTGATCAAACAGATCATCAATACGAGGTAACGGATACCTGTTTTTGATCGTCATCTTGTTTAGTTGACGATAATCTATGCAAAGTCGCATAGTTCCGTCCTTCTTTTTAACGAAAATCACTGGTGCTCCCCAAGGGGATACACTGGGTCTAATATAATTCTTGTCTATTAACTCCTTCAACTGAGTTTTCAACTCGTTAAGCTCCAAAATATTCATATGATACGGGGCTTTTGAACTGGGAACAGCACCTGGTACCAGCTCAATTGTAAAGTCGAGCTCTCTCTTGGGAGGCAATTCTGGGATTTCCTCAGGAAAAACGTCAATAAATTTATTGACGACAGGAATGTTCTCTACTGTTTTCTGGTTGTTTTCAGACTTATCTGTCTCATCTGTAATAGCTACAGCATAAGTCTTGCACCCTTTTCTGACTGCTCTTTTAAGTTGTAAAGCAGAAATTTTCCTAACTACTGTTTTCCTAGGGATACCTCTAACAATTACAGGCTGTCCACTACTGTTTATACACCTAAAATTTTTGTCAAAACAGTTTAAAACGACCCTATGTTGTTCCAACCAGTCCATTCCGATAAGTATGTCATAAGAGCCAAGTGGTAAAACGTTCAGTTTAACTGTAGTTCTAAAATCAGTCATGTTTAAGATGCATTCTTTTACATAGCAGTTTACTTTTCTCTTTTCCCCAGTAGCTAATTGTACAAACCATGAATTATCAAACCTTTCAACAGTCAATTTACATTTTTCTACCAGCTGAGGTGAAATATAACTAAGACTAGCACCTGGATCTATTAATATAGTAACTGGGGTTTTGTTAATCATACCTCCTACTTCCACCATGGAAGTTTGGTAGTCAGCCTGGCGGTTTTCCAATGCTGCATTGATTCGAGGCATAGTTCCTGCGAAATCTCCAACTGTCATTTCATCTTGAACAGTATGAATATTGCTGATTTGTTTCTTTCTGTTTGGGCAGACTGAAGCATAATGTGGCCCATTACACTCCCAGCACTTGACAGGTTCTTTTCGCTCGAAATTTTTGGTGTAGTTTCCATGGTTATTAGGAGTCTCTTTGCTGTTTTTGTAATTGTTTGAATGGCTGACAGCTCCATTTTTGTTTCCTTGGAAACTTTTACTATTAAAGTGGTTCCCGTTTTTGCCATTCTTGAAACTTTTATGGGGAACAAATTCCTTTTTCTTGTACTCGATCAGATTGCTGTTCTTTTTGGCTTTCCAGCTGGCTATCCCCTCTTTCTTTTTATTCTGTTCGTAACAAAAATTTGCCTTGCGCATAGCTTCTTCCAGTGTTTTTGGATTGTCATATTCAATTCTGTCCTTGATATGATAGGGCAGGCAACTAAGAAACCGCTGTATTTTTGGTTTCTCTTCGACAAAATACGGTACATAACGCAACAGACTTAAAAATTTACTGTTTAAGTCCTTCATCGTCATAGATCCGAGTTTCAGTTCATAGAATTCTTTGGCCCTTTCTTCATAATACTGCTCAGACAGGAATTTCTTCTTGAAGTATCTTTTAAAGGTACTCCAATTAACTTCTCTTTCTTTAATCCCTTTGACCCTTTTCAGATCTTGCCACCATATGTCCGCTTTTCCCGAGAGGTTGTAGATGGCCATTCGTGCCTTTAGCTGATTTGAGTAGTTATAGATTTGAAAATATTTTCTCATCCCAGATAACCAGGATTCTGCCTCTTCTCCAGTTTCAGCTTCTCCATTGAAAGTTGGGGGCTTTATCTTCTTAAACTCCCCGGAAATCTCTTCATAAGGCCTGTACTTTTTCCTTCGGTTGTGCATCTCAGCTTCACTGCTGTCACTGCTAGTGTGATAACTGAGTTGTCCCTTTCTTTCTTCAGATGAGGAACTGCTATCAAATTTAGTTGGTTTTGTCCTTTTTGACCCTCTTGGATGACTAACTTCTTCTGAGTCAGCTGGTTTGCTCCTTCCGTCAGTCTGAAATTTTTCAATCAATAGCTGATTTAGCTGTTCCTGAGTCTTTAGAATTCTTTCATTATCCTTCTTAACTGTTTCCATTTCTGTCTTTAATCCTCTTATGGTCTGCATCAGCTCAGTGGTGTGAGCAGTTTCTTCTTCTGTCTCAAGTTCTTTTGACATCTGTCTTGTCACAGCATTGGGAGATTCCTCCTCAGCATATTCTCCCAGTTTTTCCATACCTGTCTGTAAAATTCAGAAAAGAAAAATTTTCTGTTCTGTTCATGAAACCGAAATATATGTTAGTGTTTTATAAAAAAAAAAAAAATCTTCTTTTATGGTCACTGTTTGCGGAAGTTTAGTGGAGTCCCATCCAAGCCTAGTGTCTGAACCTGGCTCTGATACCACATGTCAGAACCCGATATTTCTGAAAAATTTAAAATTTTTATTCATAACAATAAATGTTAACTAGATAGTATTTCTGATTTTGTTTTAATTTAAATAACTAACATAATCTGTTTAAAGACTCTGTCTTAATTAAAAACTTTGATTTCGGTGATTGTAATTAATGACTGTTTTGTTTTCGAACCGCAAGGGAAGAGCTAGTCGTAGTTGACTGGCTTACTTAGCTTACGAGCTAATGCATAAGTTGTCTTCCGTGTCCCAGGTACACCGGTGAAGTAGGGATCACTGTATTTTAAACTTGGTAAGCATCAATACTCCCTGTACTTTAAAACTTTAAAGCAGATTTATTTACTAATGCAAGTTGTAGTGCAAGACAGTGAAGTTATTCTCATGAACTTATACTTGAATTAAGATTGATAGTCTGCCTCGACATGATATTTCTTATTAGGATAGCATCCTCAGGTTTTGCGATAGATTACATTGTTTCAGTTATAATTATGTTTTTATGATTAATACTCTACGTTACTGCTGTAACTATCAATGGTACAATTGTTGTATCATAATTATTGGCTGCATAAGCGACGTTAACTTCATGTGATATGCTGTCAACTAATACCGGTGATTACTGCTGTATTTCCGGACTATTAATGTGAGTTGGGAAAATGTGGCGCCTCTAGCGTTGTTCCATTATATTCGACTATACTGCAATGTTCAATGTCTACTTTAAAGTTTAACCTATGTTACCTATTTGTTTACTGTTTAACAAATAATATCGGTAGAAATGCGATGATAGTATATAATGGCGAAAGTGTGCCCCATCATATGAATTTGGTAAGTAACAAGGTATTTTCCATTGAAAGTTCACCACCACACTGTTTAACTGATTGAAGAAATGTGATATGCTCATGGCATTAACCTATGCCTTGGTTTCAATATAAATGTACATCATCATGATTTTGCCATAGTCATAATGTTTTTCCCATACCATGGATAAGATTTATAATCAACATTGTGTTAAGGTATTAACCACCATACTAAGTTAATAGGAACTCCATATTTGATGTTGACTATGTCTCCTTATTATCGTTGTAGGGATTATACATCCCATGTGCTTGGGATTCTCGACGATTCAGTTGCAAAGCATGCACTATATGCTAAATGATTGTATATCATATGTTATCTTATACGTTTGACTTACATATATGTAATGATTTTGGAATCGGTGAATAATGATTTGGATTGCAATTTGAACTATATGGTCTCGACCCATTTTACGTTGATATATTTGGGTGCTACGTGGTTGACTCTCCTCCATGCAGTTGGTGATATATAAGCTATTATCGAAAACCCTACCAGGTTATTGTAGTTGCCTTCGGGCTCGGGTCCTAAGGATGAAACCCTCCCTGTCTGAGTTTCGTAGTTGGGGCACTGTAACAGAGTGCAAAGTGTTGTGGTTCTGGTCTCGTGGTTTCATTCTGTAGTAGGGTATGTCCTCGGCTCTGGTGCTATTGTCTGCTATAGTTTCATTGTTTCGTGGCTTTGTTGTTCATTCTTGATTGAAGTCCCAGCTACTTACAGTCCTTCACTGTGCTGGTGTGGATATGAGACAGGGTTTTGTCATTGTCTTTTAGTTACGAGAGGGTTGATGCATTTGGGTTTTGGGTGTGCTTCTTGACTGGTTCAATCCCAGCGTGAGGGTTTCGTCGGAAATGTTATCTTGTCTCGGCTGTCGATAATTGTTATGATGATTTCCCTTACTCTTTCAACCGGCGAGGGTGATGGGGTTTCAGTGCTTACTTCCACCGGTGGCTTCCAGGTTATCCACGGTTACATTGCTCAGGTAATGTAATACTTTATTTTTGCAAGCAAGCGCAGGTTTACTAAATATTCAACTCTTGGCATTGAATGTGTATTAACATCTCTCGGCATTGAATGTGCAGGTCACGCGGGTCTGAAGGTGTACAGGGTTCTATCTCCAACGCTGGCTCATCCGGGTAAGCCTGGTTATCCACGGCTGTCTCTTCCTTTGCTGGTTTTGTGGTTAGGGTTGTGTCATGGAGGAAAACTCCTGTGTAGTGAGGTCGTTTGACGACTTGATGTTCATGGTTGCAGTCATCTGTATGAGTTATTTTGTTTGAAAAGAAAGGGGTTGAAACCTTGTTATGTTTATTGGAGAGCCCTTCACGGCTCAGACTGTATGAGGCCAGGGTTTCTGTTATGGTACTCGTATTGGCTAGGCATAGGGTTCTATCCTCGCTGCATAAAATTTATACTTAATATATTAATGGGCCTATCATGGCCATGTTTCATTTTTGTGTTTTGTTAAATTATTAGAATGTGTTTGAATGTAAGGATAAATGGGTTCTTCGGTACCTGCAATGGATGATAACTCTGTTATAGTGAAATCCTATAATTGTCTCTCTGCGTTTTCTTCGATTTGGAGTGTTAAATAAAAGATGGTGGATGTTCCTCGACTGTGACTGTAATAGTTGAATAGTATAGGGTTTATTCAGGCGAGTTGAGGTTTTGTTTTGTGTTCAACAAATATGTATGAACTTTGTTAACTCGATAGCGACCGGGAATGAATTATAACAATGTTTATTTTGATTCTTGTATAGTTATTAAATGAAACTGTGGGTAGAATAATATATACATAGAACTATGTGTAAAGATGCTGTAGGTTCTGTCTGCCAGATAAGGCATTCTTTCATTTGTTTTCACTCTGTCGAAGGAATAATATAAGGCTACGGCCGTGTAGAGTTTGTGGACTACCCTAAGGAAGAACATTTATACTGAATAAATATTATTGCTGTGTATAATTAAGATGGTTTGTAACAGCCAAGGATGGTTGCGTTCGTCGACAGTTTCTCTGTTGTGTAATATGTTTGTTTTTGTTTACAACAACTCTGTTAATTCTATTATAATAAGCATGGCTAATGTATTATAATACTAGGTTGAAGGGAAATAATACTATACAGTTGCTAAGTGTTTGTATTTGACTCCTGTGTTAATAAATAAGATTATAAGGATGCTTGTAACAATGAAATGTTGTTACAGTCTCCTCATTTAATTAATCAATAGCTGTCAAAACATATTCTGAGTATAAACAATATATTAAAAGGAGTTTTGTTTATCTTCTAACTTGATATAAGAGTAACCTGTAACTAAAATTGACTATAATATGCGATATATATATATATATACAGGTAGATTACTGGAATATCTATTGTTTAATATTTCTGTCTATTATTTAACCATTAACAGGAATTCTAGAATATGCCTAAACATGATAATTGTTAACTGTAACAATAACGATTAGGTTCTGTATAAGATAAATACTCTATTTAAATAAAAATAGGAAATTTCTATAACATCTGCGTTCTGAAATTTATACCAAAAGAAAGTGCAGAGACTGATTTACTGAAGTTGAATACAGTTAAAACATAGTTGTACTAGTCTATCTCATATGAAAATTAAATAAACCAACAACAGGAAGAGTGACAGAACCTGTAGCTATGGTAGACAATAACAGCAATGGGAGGCTGTTCCTCCCTACCAATTCCTGGAGAGTGCCCAGACAGCACTTCTCAGGACCCCCGAGATTGCTCTGGTCTAACTGGCTGGAATCTAAGTACGACCAATAATTCCCTCAGCCAAAACAGCTATACTGGAACCAAGTTACTGCAACTTCCTGCTTCAAAACACTTCCTTACTGTTTTCCCACTTCCTCAATGGGACTCCTGAATAGCATTCACCTGAATGTATTCTCCCTCTAGAACCATTGCTGAACCCCCAGCTCAGTTCATTGAGTAGTATTTAAAAGATTGCCTAGGTCTTAGTTGGGCTAACTGTCATTAATGAGCCACCTGCTCAGATTCCACTTTCTTGGGGAATCATGACCCCAAAATATAGGGAAGTTGCCACCTGCAACTCAGGAAGTGTTTGAGGATGCTGCCACTTGTCTTTTGTCCTTCCACCTAATTCCATCCACCAGTTAGACCAGTAACCTCTTTTAAGAGCTCTCCCATGCTGTTGTCTCCATAATTTATTTATTAATAATAATTATTCAGAATTTACATTCCATTTCTGGAGACTTTGCTGAGTCATCCATTCCTACTTAGCATTAAATTTAACATAATGTTCTCAGGAATATTAAAAATAATTACATTATTTTAATAAAATTGGGGTATGTGACACTCTATGTACCGATTTTGTTAGCTGAAAAAAAAGACTGCTGGGACTGTATTGAAGCGTTCCTAAGCCTCCACAGCCCTGAAAATATAATCATTGCAGGGGATCTGAATGTCACCCTAAGTGCAAATGAGAAAAAAGGGGGTTCCATCATACGCGATCCCTCTCGGGAATGGGCTGAAGACATCATCTTAGGATGGGACCTTGTTGACATAAAACCCTCCAATGGCAACTTTACTTGGACTAATAAAAGGCTAGGGCCAGGGCACATCGCGGCCCGTCTTGACAGGTTTCTGGTCCATTCCGCCTTCCTCACCATGGGCCTTCATGGCTCTTCCAAAATCCTTCCCAATTGTGTATCCGACCACAAACCTATCCTTCTTGATCTTTCCGTTGATGAGAATCTGGGCCCCATACCCTTTAGGTTTAGTCCCTTGTGGGTCCATCAAGATGGCTTTAGTCACATAGTCTCTAGCTCTTGGAGCTTTAAGGTTACTGGAAACCCCTCATTTATTTGGGAAGAAAAGCTTAGACGCCTAAAATTTGATCTTAAGAGCTGGGCAAAGCTCCATTCCTCCCCGGTCTCTTGCAGGAAAGATGCTCAAGCTTCCTTGGAAAACCATCAAGCTCACATGGAACCTGTTCCCATTACTGAAAACATTTCTCGTACCGAAAGCCACCTTCAAAAAGCCTTCTACAAAGCTTGCAGAGTTGAGGAGGAGTATTGGCGTCAAAAATCCAGAAGCCTTTGGTTAGAAAGTGGTGACAAAAACACCTCTTATTTCCACAAACAAGCTGAAGCTAGAAAAAATTTCAAAACAGTGAAAGAAATTGACCAACATGGCAATCTGGTGAAAGATTTCGAAGGCATAAAAAAGGCTGCCTTTTCCCATTTCCATGACCTTTATACTGCTCCTCCTGCTGAAACCTTAGACCCTCATGCTTACCCCCTCTCGCTAATTCCCAAAGTGATCCAATCCTCTGATAATGAAACTCCTACTGCTCCTATTACTATGGATGAACTCAAGGCTGCTCTGTCCCATATGGAACCGGACAGCGCCCTTGGCCCGGACGGATTCACAGCCAGATTTTATTCTATTTGCTGGGACATAATCAAATATGATCTTCTCCGGATGATAAGGAATTCTCAAAGGCATCATAAATTGGGAGGGAGTACAAACTCCTCTTTCTTGGCCTTGATCCCGAAGGAGCAAGGGGCCACCAATTTCTCCAGATTTAGACCCATCTCCCTCTGCAACATTGGATACAAGCTGGTAACCAAGATTATCACCAATAGGATAAAAACAATTCTGCCGAGGATCATTCCCGAAAATCAAGGAGGTTTCATAAAGGGAAGGAAAATTCTTGACAATGTCATTCTTGTTCAAGAAGCCATCCATTCCAGCTTCCACATAAAAGAGAAAGCAATGGTTGTGAAACTAGATCTCGCCAACGCTTTTGACCGAGTAAGACATGACTACCTCTTCATGGTGATGGATAAATTCGGGTTTTCCCCTGAGCTCATCGACTGGATAAAAGGATGCATTGGTTCCCCTTGGATAGCCCCTTTGGTCAATGGAAGATCGACAAACTTTTTTCAGGCCTCAAGAGGGCTACGCCAGGGGTGCCCTCTGTCTCCTCTACTCTATGCCATTCAGGCCTCCGTGCTCAGCTTTCAGCTAAACAATTGTCAGCAAGATCTTTCCCTCCCCGGTCTCCGTATGGCTCCAAATGTAAAGGACATAAATCATGCCCAATTTGCAGATGACACTCTGCTGTTGGGGGGCGCCGGTTTCCATTCAGCAAGGAGCTTCAAGAAGGAACTAGAAACCAATATTCAGATCTCCGGAAGTAAGATCAACCTGCAAAAAAGTAGAATATATTCCTGGAACTGTCCGAGATCAGAAATTGGGAGAATCACTAGAGTCATGGAAATGGAATGCTCGTAGAACTGGGACTCATTCATATACTTGGGTGTCCTGATCTTTAAATCAGCCATCAAATTAGCCAACTGGATCCCCATCATTGACAAGTTAAAAGCAAAGATTCAGAAGTGGGGGGCCGGATGGCTTACCCTAGCAGGTAAAATAGTATTACTGAAATCTGTTCTTTACAGCATCCCTATTTACCAGTCATCTATTCTTCTGGCCCCCATCACAGTCATTGGTAAGATTGAAAGTCTCTTCAAAAAATTTCTGTGGGAAGGAGGAAAAGGAAATCTGAAAAAGCTACATCTTGTCAGCTGGGACAAAATTCAAAGACCTTACAGAGAAGGAGGCCTCCAAGTAAGAAGCATACACGCTCAGAATTTAGCTATGGGAGCCAAACTCCTCTGGCATCTGGTCTCCGGGAAACCTAGCTGGAGTAAGAAGGTTTTGTGGAAAAAATACTTCATTGGACAGAGACAGCGGTGCTTAGATAAAAATCTTCTCATTAAAAAAGGATCCCCTATCTTTAAACTCTGTCTCAAAGCACTGGAACAATTCAGGTCATTATTGTACTAGATCCCTGGCAACGGGAAAAAAATCAGAGTATGGGAAGACTCAATTCTTGGGGAGGAGCCTTTGGGGCAGAATCCCGGAATTCAGAATATAAAACAGTGGCTTCAGGAGCAGCATGTCCTCACCCTTTGGGACCTTTCTGCCTGGGATAATGATAACAACTGGAATGATTGGAACTTAGGAGGCTATCCCACCAGGCTTGAAGAGGAGACAAAGCATCTGTTCAAGCTGCTGCAGGGCAAAGCCCCACTGAACCAAGCTGCCAAGGACAAGAGAGGTTGGGGTTCAAATTCTGGAAGTTACACTACAGCTGAAGGCTATCAAACCTTCATGGTGGTCCCTCATGTTGCCCCAAATCCTATTAGCTGGAAGTTCGTCTGGTCCAATTTGTCCATCCCAAAAGTTGATCTGTTCTGCTGGAATATAGCACATAGAAGTATCCTCACTGCAGAGAACCTCAGGAAAAGAGGCCTGGAAGGCCCCTCAAGATGTCCCCTGTGTAAGAATTATGAAGAAAGCATTGACCACTTACTGCTTTCCTGTCCCTTCTCAAGAGAGGTTTGGTATGAAGTCCTTCCCACAAATATTCCCAGCTTCGATTTGCCCACTCTGACTTCTGATCTCCTTGCCAATTGGGCTGACTCCTCCCCCTTCCATCTTGCCAAAAAAGACCTGCTCAAAACAGTTTGGATGCTACTCCCCAAGTTTGTTTTCTGGAAACTATGGCTTGAAAGGAATAATCGCCTCTTCAGAAGTGTGGAGAGCCCTCCCTCAAAGGTTGCAATGAAAGCCAAAGCTCTCCTTGGAGAGACCATGTCACATACCCCAATTTTATTAAAATAATGTAATTATTTTTAAATATTCCTGAGAACATTATGTTAAATTTAATGCTAAGTAGAAATGGATGACTCAGCAGAGTCTCCAAAAAAGGAATGTAAATTCTGAATAATTATTATTAATAAATAAATTATGGAGACAACAGCATGGGAGAGCTGTTAAAAGAGGTTACTGGTCTAACTGGTGGATGGAATTAGGTGGAAGGACAAAAGACAAGTGGCAGCATCCTCAAACACTTCCTGAGTTGCAGGTGGCAACTTCCTTATATTTTGGGGTCATGATTCCCCAAGAAAGTGGAATCTGAGCAGGTGGCTCATTAATGACAGTTAGCCCAACTAAGACCTAGGCAATCTTTTAAATACTACTCAATGAACTGAGCTGGGGGTTCAGCAATTGTTCTAGAGGGAGAATACATTCAGGTGAATGCTATTCAGGAGTCCCATTGAGGAAGTGGGAAAATAGTAAGGAAGTGTTTTGAGCAGGAAGTTGCAGTAACTTGGTTCCAGTATAGCTGTTTTGGCTGAGGGAATTATTGACCGTACTTAGATTCCGGCCAGTTAGACCAGAGCAAGCTCGGGGGTCCTGAGAAGTGCTGTCTGGGCACTCTCCAGGAATTGGTAGGGAGGAACAGCCTCCCATTGCTGTTATTGTCTACCATAGTTACAGGTTCTGTCACTCTTCCTGTTGTTGGTTTAATTTAGTTTCATATGAGATATTCTAGCACAGCTATGTTTTGACTGTTTTCAACTTCAGTAAATCAGTCTCTGTACTTTCTTTAGTATAAATTTCAGAATGCAGATGTTGTAGAAAATTTCTATTTGTATTTAAATGGAGTATTTATCTTATACAGAACCTAGTTGTTACTGTTACAGTTAACAATACCATGTTTATGCATATTCTAGAATTTCTGTTATTTGTTAAATAATAGACAGAAATGTTAAACAGTAGATATTCCAGATTTATAGCTATTAACAATCATAAGAACAAACCTAGATAAATCTTAGTTTTACTTCGAGCTATTTTCCTGTTAGAGTAAGCTACCTGTATATATATATATATTGCACATTTCAGTTAACTTTAGTTTCATGTTATTCTTTTATCGAGTTAACAAATAAACAACACTCATCTTAAGGTATAGTTCTTACTCAGAACATGTTGACAACTGTTGATTAACTGAAGGGGCAACTGTGATAATATTTCATTGTTACCAGCTTCCACATCATATTAAACATTTACACAGTAGTCAAGTACAAACACTAGTAACTGTAGATTTTTATTTTTTCTTCTATCTAGTTTTAGAACACAGTAGTCATGTCATTTTAATAGAAATAACAAAATTGTTTTTAAACAAATCAAACATATTAATACAACAGAGAAACAGTCGACGAACGCAACCATCATTGGCTGTTACAAACCATCCTAATTTACACACAGTAATAATATTTAATCATTTTACATGTCTCTTTTGGAGTTTTCTCAAAAACCTACACGGCCGTAGTCATACAATAACTCTACAACAGACTTATGGTATCTTATTACATAGTCCTAGGTTTATATTATTCTACTCACAGTGCTGTTTAATAACAATACAAGAATCGAAAATAAACATTGTTACAATTCATTCCCGGTCACTATCTGGTTAACAAACTCCATATATATATAGGTTGAACACAAAACAGAACCCCATTTCGCCAGAACAACCCTATGATTATAACTATTACAGGCACAGTCGCTAAACTTTCACCATGTTCTATTTTAACTTTTCCAATAGAATAAAAACGCAGAGAGATAATTTATGGTTTCATTTATAAACAGAGTTATCATCCATTGCACGCATTGAAGAATACATCTATCCATACATTCCAAACACATTCTAATAATTTAACAAAACATAAACACGACCATACCAGGCCCAGTATATATTAAGTATAAATATCATATGGCGAGGTTAAAAACCCCATGCTCATCCATTACAAAGTACAACAACCGAAACCCTGGCCTCATAAGTCTTGGCCGTGAATGGCCTTCCATAAACTTAACAGGGTTTCAAACCCCAATTCATTTCAAACAAAACAACTTCATACATATGACTGCACCTACAAACATCAGGTCGATAATGACCTCAACACACAGGAGTTGCCCTCCGAGACACAACCCTAACCACTAAAACCAGCAAAGGAAGAGACAGCCGTGGATAACCAGGCTTACCCGGAGGAGCCTGCGTGGGTGACCAAGTCCTGTACACCATCAAGAGCCGCGTGACCTGTTAAATAACAAATGCCGAGGGTTTTAGTCACCACTTTGAATGCAGAGAATAGAATTAGAAACGTAAATATACTTAATGATTATAAAAAAAATAAAGACTGTAAACAAAAAGGAGAACTGTGATTTATCTTACCGAGACATGGAGGAAGTTAACAGTGGACCATCGGTAGCCACAAGCTGAACAAACAGAGAAGCCCCATCATCTTCATCAGATGGGTGAGCAAAAGAAACTATCATAACATTCTTGACAGCCGAGACAAGGTAACAGCTCCCAACGAAACCCTCACGCCGGGATTGAACCAGTCAAGAAGCAAACCCAAAGCCCAATGGCATCAACCCTCTCATAACCTAAAGTCATTACCGAAACCCTATCTCATACCCACACCAGCACAGTGACGAACTGTAAATAGCTGGGACTTAAAATTATAAAGAGCAACGAGACCACGAAGCAATAAAACTATAGCAGACGCTATCACCAGAGCCGAGGACATACCCTATTGCCGAATGGAACCTCAAGGCCATAACCACCACACTCTGCACATTGTTACAGTGCCTTCATTACAAAACTCAGACAGGGAGGGTTTCATCCTTAGGACCCGAGCCCGAAGGCAACTACAATAACCTGTAGGGTTTCGATAGCAGCTTATATATCGCCCATCGCATGGAGGAGATTCAACCACGTAGCTCACAAATACATCAACGTAATATGGGTCGAGATTATATAGTCCAAATTGCAATCCAAATCATTATACACCGATTCCAAATCATGTCATATATAAGTCAAACGTATAAGATAACAAATGATATATAATCATTTGGCATATAGTGCATGCCTTGCAATTGAATCGTCGAGAATCCCAAGCACTGGGAATGTATAATCACTACAATGATATAAATAAGAGTTAGTCAACATCACATATGGATTATTCCATAACTTAATAGGGTGGATAATACTTTAACATATTTTAGTTATAAATCTTATCCATGGTAAGGGAAAAACATTAGGACTTTGACAAAATCAAGTTAATGCACATTTACAATGAAACCAGGGCATAGGTTAATGTCATTAGCATATCACTTTACACAAGATGTTGGTCAAATTCAACCCTAGAGTTTTCTCTATGGCCTAGTATGATAAATACAACCATAACACTATATAGAATATAAAGTTTGCCAGTGTATGGAATATTATGATTATTGCACAATCATTATATATATAAATTAATACCAAGCCATAGATTAATGCCATGGGCATATTACATTTCTATGTTCATATAAGTACCAAGGTAGTCAACCTTCAAATGAAAATGCCTCGTTATTTAATACTTGAAAAGATTACCAAGTCTTTAAGACAATAAATACATTGCCATTATATACTATCATCAGAATTGCTATCAATACTGTTGTTAACAGTAACAATATGAAAAATAAACCTCTATTATTAAGATGTTGAAATAGAGCTTCATCTACAGGTTTACATCGTAAAGATAGTTAAAAATCAAGGCACCGTCAAGTAACATAAGTTAAACTCTAAGTGGACATTGGACTTCGATGCATAGGATCATATTGAAACAACGCTAGAGGCGTCACCTTCTCAACTCGCATTATCAATGCATGAACAAAACAGTAGTCACCGGTATTAAGTTGACAACAGGTCACATGATGCAAAGACACTGTTACAGCCAAAAATTCTGATATCACAAATGTTTCATTTTAGTTACAACAGTAACATAGCATAATAATCATAAAAACATAATTATAACTGAGACAATGTAAATCTTCGTAACACTTGACGATACTAGCTGAATAAGAAATATCATGACGATCATTAAGTTTTGAAGTATAGGGAGTATTGATGCTCACCAAGTTTAACATACAGTGATCCTTACTTCACTGGCGCACCTGAGAAACAAAAGACGACATATGCATTAGCTCGTAAGCTAAGTAAGCCAGTCAACTACGACTAGCTCTTCCCTTGCGGTTCAAAACAAAACAGTCATTAATTACAATCACCGAAATCAAAGTTTTAATAAAACAGAGTCTTGAAACAGTTTATGTTAGTTGTTTAAATTAAAACAATATCAGAAATACTACCTAATTAACATTTATTGTTACGAATAAAATTTTTTTTAATTTTTCAGAAATAACGGGTTCTGACATGTGGTATCAGAGCCAGGTTCAGACACTAGGCCTGGATGTGACTCCACTAAACTTCCGCAAACAGCGATCATAAAAGAAGATTTTGTTTTATTTATAAAATACTAACATATATTTCGGTTTAATGTACAGTACAGAAAAATTCTCTTTTCTGAATTTTTCAGACAGATATGGAAAAACTGGGAGAATATGCTGAGGAGGAATCTCCCAATGCTGGGACGAGACAGATGTCAAAAGAACTTGAGGCAGAAGAAGAAATTGCTCACACCACTGAGCTGATGCAGACTATAAGAGGATTAAAGACAGAAATGGAAACGGTTAAGAAGGATAATGAAAGAATTCTAAAGACTCAGGAACAGCTAAATCAGCTATTGATAGAAAAATTTCAAACTGACGGAAGGAGCAAACCAGCTGACTCAGAAGAATTTAATCATCCAAGAGGGTCAAAAAGGACAAAACCAACTAAATCTGACAGCAGTTCCTCATCTGAAGAAAGAAAGGGACAACCCAGTTATCACACTAGCAGTGACAGCAGTGAAGCTGAGATGCACAACCGAAGGAAAAAGTACAGGCCTTATGAAGAGATTTCAGGGGAGTTTAAGAAGATAAAGCCCCCAACTTTCAATGGAGAAACTGAAACTGGAGAAGAGGCAGAATCTTGGTTATCCGGGATGAGAAAATATTTTCAGATCTATAACTACTCAAATGAGCTAAAGGCAAGAATGGCCATCTACAACCTCTCGGGAAAGGCGGACATATGGTGGCAAGACCTGAAAAGGGTCAAAGGGATCAAAGAAAGAGAAGTTAATTGGAGTACCTTTAAAAGGTATTTCAAGAAGAAATTCCTGTCCGAGCAGTATTATGAAGAAAGGGCTAAAGAATTTTATGAACTAAAACTCGGATCTATGACGATGAAGGACTTAAACAGTAAATTTTTAAGTCTGTTGCGTTATGTACCGTATTTTGTCGAAGAGAAACCAAAAATACAGCGGTTTCTTAGTTGCCTGCCTTATCATATCAAGGACAGAATTGAATATGACAACCCCAAAACACTGGAAGAAGCTATGCGCAAGGCAAACTTCTGTTACGAACAGAATAAAAAGAAAGAAGGGATAGCCAGTTGGAAAGCCAAAAAGAACAGCAATCTGATCGAGTACAAGAAAAAGGAATTTGTTCCCCATAAAAATTTCAAGAATGGCAAAAACGGGAACCACTTTAATAGTAAAAGTTTCCAAGGAAACAAAAATGGAGCTGTCAGCCATTCAAACAATTACAAAAACAGCAAAGAGACTCCTAATAACCATGGAAACTACATCAAAAATTTTGAGCGAAAAGAACCTGTCAAGTGCTGGGAATGTAATGGGCCACATTATGCTTCAGTCTACCCAAACAGAAAGAAACAAGTCAGCAATATTCATACTGTTCAAGACGAAATGACAGTTGGAGATTTTGCAGGAACTATACCCCGAATCAATGCAGCGTTGGAAAACCGCCAGGCTGACTACCAAACTTCCATGGTGGAAGTAGGAGGTATGATTAACAAAACCCCAGTTACTATATTAATAGATCCCGGTGCTAGTCTTAGTTATATTTCACCTCAGCTGGTAGAAAAATGTAATTTGACTGTTGAAAGGTTTGATAATTCTTGGTCTGTACAATTAGCTACTGGGGCTAAGAAGAAAGTAAACTGCTATGTAAAAGAATGCATCTTAAACATGACTGATTTTAGAACTACAGTTAAACTGAACGTTTTACCACTTGGCTCATATGACATACTTATCGGAATGGACTGGTTGGAACAACATAGGGTCGTTTTAAACTGTTTTGACAAAACTTTTAGGTGTATAAACAGTAGTGGACAGCCTGTAACTGTTAGGGGTATTCCTAGGAAAACAGTAGTTAGGCAAATTTCTGCATTACAACTTAAAAGAGCAGTCAGGAAAGGATGCAAGACCTATGCTGTAACTATTACAGACGAGACAGATAAATTTGAAAACAACCAGAAAACAGTAGAGAACATTCCTGTCGTCAATGAATTTATTGACGTTTTTCCTGAGGAAATTCCAGAATTGCCTCCCAAGAGAGAGCTTGACTTTACCATTGAGCTGGTACCAGGTGCTGTTCCCAGTTCAAAAGCCCCGTATCGTATGAATATCTTGGAGCTTAACGAGTTGAAAACTCAGTTGAAGGAGTTAATAGATAAGAACTATATCCGACCCAGTGTATCCCCTTGGGGAGCACCAGTGATTTTCGTTAAGAAGAAGGACGAAACTATGCGACTTTGCATAGATTATCGTCAACTAAACAAGATGACGATCAAAAACAGGTATCCGTTACCTCGTATTGATGATCTGTTTGATCAACTACGTGGCGCTACGGTATTCTCTAAGATCGATCTGAGATCGGGTTATCATCAGGTAAGAATTAAAGAAGAAGACATTTTCAAAACAGCCTTTAGAACCAGGTATGGACATTACGAATTTGTCGTAATGCCATTTGGACTTACTAATGCCCCAGCGGTTTTCATGTGCTTAATGAACAACATAATGCACAAGTACTTAGATAAATTTGTGGTTGTATTTATCGACGACATTTTAGTCTATTCTAAGAGCGAGGAGGAGCACAAGGAACACTTACGTATCGTTTTACAAGAACTAAGAGAACAACAACTTTTTGCGAAATTTAGCAAATGTGACTTCTTCAAAGATGAAATCCAGTACTTATGACATGTAGTCACTAAGGAAGGGATTTCAGTGGATCCCGAAAAGATTCGGGCGATTGAAGAATGGCCAGTACCTAAAGATGTGACGGACGTTAGATCTTTCATGGGAATTACCGGTTACTACCGGAGGTTTATTGAAGGCTTTTCAAAAATAGCCAACCCAATCACTTCTTTGCAGAAGAAAGGCAAGAAGTTTGATTGGAATGCGAAATGTGAAGAAAGTTTCAAGAAACTTAAGACTTTATTGACAACTGCACCTATTCTTAGAATAGCGGACCCAAATAAAGATTTCATAGTTTGTACCGACGCTTGTAATGATGGCTTAGGCGGAGTGCTGACTCAAGAAGGACATGTCATTGCTTACGAATCTAGGAAGCTGAAAATCCATGAAAAGAATTATGCCACTTATGACCTAGAATTAGCTGCTGTAATTCATGCTTTAAAGATGTGGCGACACCACCTAATAGGAAGAAAATTTACCTTACTGACAGATAATAAAGGTCTGAAATACCTTTTAGACCAGCCAAATCTAAATGCAAGACAATCCAGGTGGCTGGCATTCCTAAGTGAATACGATTTTGAAATCCAACACATAAAAGGAAAGGAGAATAAGGTGGCTGATGCCTTGAGTAGGAATGCAAAACTGAATTTTATATCAGCTAGCAGCACTTATACCTCTGATTTAAATGAACAGCTGACTGAAGGGATAAAATTAGACGAAAATTATCAACATTTACAAATTACAGCCCAAGAACAGCCCACAGAAAGTTTGATAAAAGGGTATAGTTTAAACGAAAACGGATTTTTGCTGTTTAAAGACAGGCTGTATATCCCTAATGCACCTACAGTTAAGCTGTTAATTTTAGACGAAATACATAAAACCCCTTACTCCGGGCACCCTGGCTATCAAAAGACTATCACTATGTTGAGAAAAGAATATTTTTGGCCTAACATGAAATCTGAAACTGCTGAATATTTAGCTAAATGTTTGGACTGCCAACAAGTAAAAACAGAACACCAACATCCAGCTGGATTGCTGCAACCTTTACCTATTCCTAGCTGGAAATGGGAAATAATCAGCCTGGATTTCATTACGGGTTTACCCAAAAATCAACATCAGAATGATTCAATTATGGTAGTGGTAGACAAATTAAGTAAATCAGCACATTTTATTCCTGTTAAAACCACATACAAGGCTGCAAACATAGCAGATATCTTTCTAAAACAGATTTTTCGGTTACACGGTATTCCAAAGGTTATTATATCAGACAGGGATCCTAAATTTACAGGAAATTTTTGGAGATCCTTGTTCAAAGGATTAAACACCACTTTAAATTTCAGCACCTCTTTCCATCCTCAGACTGACGGACAAACGGAAAGAGTTAATCAAATATTAGAAGATCTGTTAAGGATGTATGTTAAAGATCAACCAGGTAAGTGGGAGGATTATTTACACTTAGCCGAATTTGCATACAATAACAGCTATCAATCATCAGCTAAGTTTAGTCCTTTTGAGGTTTTGTATGGACGAAAATGCAACACTCCTATCTCTTGGAGTAATCCAGTAGATAGATTAGTGTTAGGACCTGATTTATTGAAAGAAATGGAACAGATTGTGAAACAAGTGCAGGAAAACTTGAAGATTGCCCAGGATCGGCAAAAGAGTCAAGCAGATTTGAAAAGAACTCCTAAAGAGTTCCAGGTAGGTGAACATGTGTTCATCAAGGTAAGACCAAAGAAAAGCTCCCTAAGATTAGGAAGTTGTGCAAAATTAGCACCACGTTACTGTGGTCCATTTGAAATTTTAGCCAGAATTGGTCAAGTTGCTTATCAGTTAGCATTACCGCCAAATTTAAAAGTACACAATGTTTTTCATATCTCTGTTTTGAAAAAGTATATTCATGATGCTACTCATGTTATTGATTGGAACATTGTACAGGTAGAACCAGAAGGGGAAGTTCTGGTAGAACCGGATTGTATCCTCGGGAGGAGGGAAATTACTCTACGGAACCGGATAATTGGACAAGTGAAGGTGCAATGGAAGCACCTTAGTCCTGAAGAATCTACCTGGGAGCTGGAAAGTAAGATGCGGGAAGCATATCCCCATCTATTCCAGCAGGTAGCTGAAGAAGAAGAATAAGTAACATCGAGGACGATGTTACATTTTAAGGGGGTGTGTATGTCACATACCCCAATTTTATTAAAATAATGTAATTATTTTTAAATATTCCTGAGAACATTATGTTAAATTTAATGCTAAGTAGAAATGGATGACTCAGCAGAGTCTCCAAAAAAGGAATGTAAATTCTGAATAATTATTATTAATAAATAAATTATGGAGACAACAGCATGGGAGAGCTGTTAAAAGAGGTTACTGGTCTAACTGGTGGATGGAATTAGGTGGAAGGACAAAAGACAAGTGGCAGCATCCTCAAACACTTCCTGAGTTGCAGGTGGCAACTTCCCTATATTTTGGGGTCATGATTCCCCAAGAAAGTGGAATCTGAGCAGGTGGCTCATTAATGACAGTTAGCCCAACTAAGACCTAGGCAATCTTTTAAATACTACTCAATGAACTGAGCTGGGGGTTCAGCAATTGTTCTAGAGGGAGAATACATTCAGGTGAATGCTATTCAGGAGTCCCATTGAGGAAGTGGGAAAATAGTAAGGAAGTGTTTTGAGCAGGAAGTTGCAGTAACTTGGTTCCAGTATAGCTGTTTTGGCTGAGGGAATTATTGACCGTACTTAGATTCCGGCCAGTTAGACCAGAGCAAGCTCGGGGGTCCTGAGAAGTGCTGTCTGGGCACTCTCCAGGAATTGGTAGGGAGGAACAGCCTCCCATTGCTGTTATTGTCTACCATAGTTACAGGTTCTGTCACTCTTCCTGTTGTTGGTTTAATTTAGTTTCATATGAGATATTCTAGCACAGCTATGTTTTGACTGTTTTCAACTTCAGTAAATCAGTCTCTGTACTTTCTTTAGTATAAATTTCAGAATGCAGATGTTGTAGAAAATTTCTATTTGTATTTAAATGGAGTATTTATCTTATACAGAACCTAGTTGTTACTGTTACAGTTAACAATACCATGTTTATGCATATTCTAGAATTTCTGTTATTTGTTAAATAATAGACAGAAATGTTAAACAGTAGATATTCCAGATTTATAGCTATTAACAATCATAAGAACAAACCTAGATAAATCTTAGTTTTACTTCGAGCTATTTTCCTGTTAGAGTAAGCTACCTGTATATATATATATATTGCACATTTCAGTTAACTTTAGTTTCATGTTATTCTTTTATCGAGTTAATAGATAAACAACACTCATCTTAAGGTATAGTTCTTACTCAGAACATGTTGACAGCTGTTGATTAACTGAAGGGGCAACTGTGATAATATTTCATTGTTACCAGTTTCCACATCATATTAAACATTTACACAGTAGTCAAGTACAAACACTAGTAACTGTAGATTTTTATTTTTCTTCTATCTAGTTTTAGAACACAGTAGTCATGTCATTTTAATAGAAATAACAGAATTGTTTTTAAACAAATCAAACATATTAATACAACAGAGAAACAGTCGACGAACGCAACCATCATTGGCTGTTACAAACCATCCTAATTTACACACAGTAATAATATTTAATCATTTTACATGTCTCTTTTGGAGTTTTCTCAAAAACCTACACGGCCGTAGTCATACAATAACTCTACAACAGACTTATGGTATCTTATTACATAGTCCTAGGTTTATATTATTCTACTCACAGTGCTGTTTAATAACAATACAAGAATCGAAAATAAACATTGTTACAATTCATTCCCGGTCGCTATCTGGTTAACAAACTCCATATATATATAGGTTGAACACAAAACAGAACCCCATTTCGCCAGAACAACCCTATGATTATAACTATTACAGGCACAGTCGCTAAACTTTCACCATGTTCTATTTTAACTTTTCCAATAGAATAAAAACGCAGAGAGATAATTTATGGTTTCATTTATAAACAGAGTTATCATCCATTGCACGCATTGAAGAATACATCTATCCATACATTCCAAACACATTCTAATAATTTAACAAAACATAAACACGACCATACCAGGCCCAGTATATATTAAGTATAAATATCATATGGCGAGGTTAAAAACCCCATGCTCAGCCATTACAAAGTACAACAACCGAAACCCTGGCCTCATAAGTCTTGGCCGTGAATGGCCTTCCATAAACTTAACAGGGTTTCAAACCCCAATTCATTTCAAACAAAACAACTTCATACATATGACTGCACCTACAAACATCAGGTCGATAATGACCTCAACACACAGGAGTTGCCCTCCGAGACACAACCCTAACCACTAAAACCAGCAAAGGAAGAGACAGCCGTGGATAACCAGGCTTACCCGGAGGAGCCTGCGTGGGTGACCAAGTCCTGTACACCATCAAGAGCCGCGTGACCTGTTAAATAACAAATGCCGAGGGTTTTAGTCACCACTTTGAATGCAGAGAATAGAATTAGAAACGTAAATATACTTAATGATTATAAAAAAAATAAAGACTGTAAACAAAAAGGAGAACTGTGATTTATCTTACCGAGACATGGAGGAAGTTAACAGTGGACCATCGGTAGCCACAAGCTGAACAAACAGAGAAGCCCCATCATCTTCATCAGATGGGTGAGCAAAAGAAACTATCATAACATTCTTGACAGCCGAGACAAGGTAACAGCTCCCAACGAAACCCTCACGCCGGGATTGAACCAGTCAAGAAGCAAACCCAAAGCCCAATGGCATCAACCCTCTCATAACCTAAAGTCATTACCGAAACCCTATCTCATACCCACACCAGCACAGTGACGAACTGTAAATAGCTGGGACTTAAAATTATAAAGAGCAACGAGACCACGAAGCAATAAAACTATAGCAGACGCTATCACCAGAGCCGAGGACATACCCTATTGCCGAATGGAACCTCAAGGCCATAACCACCACACTCTGCACATTGTTACAGTGCCTTCATTACAAAACTCAGACAGGGAGGGTTTCATCCTTAGGACCCGAGCCCGAAGGCAACTACAATAACCTGTAGGGTTTCGATAGCAGCTTATATATCGCCCATCGCATGGAGGAGATTCAACCACGTAGCTCACAAATACATCAACGTAATATGGGTCGAGATTATATAGTCCAAATTGCAATCCAAATCATTATACACCGATTCCAAATCATGTCATATATAAGTCAAACGTATAAGATAACAAATGATATATAATCATTTGGCATATAGTGCATGCCTTGCAATTGAATCGTCGAGAATCCCAAGCACTGGGAATGTATAATCACTACAATGATATAAATAAGAGTTAGTCAACATCACATATGGATTATTCCATAACTTAATAGGGTGGATAATACTTTAACATATTTTAGTTATAAATCTTATCCATGGTAAGGGAAAAACATTAGGACTTTGACAAAATCAAGTTAATGCACATTTACAATGAAACCAGGGCATAGGTTAATGTCATTAGCATATCACTTTACACAAGATGTTGGTCAAATTCAACCCTAGAGTTTTCTCTATGGCCTAGTATGATAAATACAACCATAACACTATATAGAATATAAAGTTTGCCAGTGTATGGAATATTATGATTATTGCACAATCATTATATATATAAATTAATACCAAGCCATAGATTAATGCCATGGGCATATTACATTTCTATGTTCATATAAGTACCAAGGTAGTCAACCTTCAAATGAAAATGCCTCGTTATTTAATACTTGAAAAGATTACCAAGTCTTTAAGACAATAAATACATTGCCATTATATACTATCATCAGAATTGCTATCAATACTGTTGTTAACAGTAACAATATGAAAAATAAACCTCTATTATTAAGATGTTGAAATAGAGCTTCATCTACAGGTTTACATCGTAAAGATAGTTAAAAATCAAGGCACCGTCAAGTAACATAAGTTAAACTCTAAGTGGACATTGGACTTCGATGCATAGGATCATATTGAAACAACGCTAGAGGCGTCACCTTCTCAACTCGCATTATCAATGCATGAACAAAACAGTAGTCACCGGTATTAAGTTGACAACAGGTCACATGATGCAAAGACACTGTTACAGCCAAAAATTCTGATATCACAAATGTTTCATTTTAGTTACAACAGTAACATAGCATAATAATCATAAAAACATAATTATAACTGAGACAATGTAAATCTTCGTAACACTTGACGATACTAGCTGAATAAGAAATATCATGACGATCATTAAGTTTTGAAGTATAGGGAGTATTGATGCTCACCAAGTTTAACATACAGTGATCCTTACTTCACTGGCGCACCTGAGAAACAAAAGACGACATATGCATTAGCTCGTAAGCTAAGTAAGCCAGTCAACTACGACTAGCTCTTCCCTTGCGGTTCAAAACAAAACAGTCATTAATTACAATCACCGAAATCAAAGTTTTAATAAAACAGAGTCTTGAAACAGTTTATGTTAGTTGTTTAAATTAAAACAATATCAGAAATACTACCTAATTAACATTTATTGTTACGAATAAAATTTTTTTTAATTTTTCAGAAATAACGGGTTCTGACAGACCATGGACCACAAACCTGCCTCCAGGAATACTCAGACGTTGGATGATAAAGAAACTATATGGCTGACAGCTCTAACTATAAGGGCTCAAGCACAACATTCTGCCAAGCCTCCAGTACCAGCTGTTTGGGAAATACGATTGAATGAAGAGGAATTTCTAAAATGGAGACTATCGCAGGAGGCTCACTGTCTGTTTTTCGAAGGTGCCTCTAAGGGAAACCCAGGTCCTTCGAGAGGAGGAGGAGTGATCCTCATGCCCTCAGGATCCATTCGATCCACCTTTGCCTGGGGGTTGGGAGTTCAATCCAATAACTTTGCTGAATATTATGCTCTGTGGCAGGGGCTCCGACAAGCAATCAGCCTAAACATTCAAACTATCATTGTCTTCGGGGATTCCAAACAGGTAGTGCAGGCCATGTGCACGAAGTCTAGTCCTTCCAGCCTCCAAATGAACCAGATCTACCAGAAAATAACGATCTTAGCTGGCAAGTTTCAAACAATTAGCTTCTTTCATGTGCTTCGGCATCTTAACAAACAAGCTGATCACGAGGCCAACTTTGCTTCGCTCCTGAGCAAGAGCACGCTCTCTGTCAATGGTACCGAATCCCTCTATAACATACCATGACTTTGACAGCACTGATCCCATCTTCTGTAATCGCTGCACTCAAGGTTCCACTGATCTTTGTCCCAAAATTTGGTGGATTACAGATCGATGCTCCTATGCTCCTTGTATCCCATTACTACAGATCGAGCCAACATCAAATAGCTCCAGACTTAGCTCCAGAAGCCAGGCTCCTCCTCTAGATCAGAAAGGAATAGCTTTGAATCCTCTAATTCTAAACTATGTAAACTCCGAGAAGAAATGGAATCCTCTGCAAAGGAACAAATCGACTTCAACGAAGGCGTCTCCATTGATGCGAACTAGTCTGAAGACTATGGGGAAAGAAATGCTGCTATGGAGATTGCAGCCAAAAAGACCCCCACATATCTGGATTTCAAATGGCAAATGGTTCAGTTGTTCTAAAATTCTTGCCTACAGTCATGTCCCTCTCCATCCTGTAAGCTCTAGCGGCCCTCGCATTACTGTTTCAGTGTGGGAAAGTTGTTGTATTAGCAGGTCTTCAGTTTTGTGGATCATTGATCACCAGTGGACTCTGCCAACCATGACAGAGCAAGGAGTTTTGTTCAAGGAAATTTCCAGTGTAACACAGCGTCCAGAAGCTGATTTTCCGGCTTATTATTAATCTACCCTCGTCTAAAAAAAACAAACTCGGCCAAATTTGAGAAGTAGGGCGAAATTTGGTAGTCTTTAGGACATGCTTGCATGTTCGCGCCAAAAATTTAAAACCCTCAATCAAAGAAATAGGTACAGCGCAATCAAAGAAATAATGTTTTAAAACTTGTGGGAACTGTGTTGAGTAAGGAACTAGAATTCTCTAACCCTATATATCTCTGATCCATTTCTTTTCTATCTACCCTAGAAAGCTTTGTTACATTTTCCAGTTCCAGCAATTGCCCAGCATTCATCATGAATGCTCAGCCATCCAGGTAAAGATTTCAAACCTAAACCCTAGGTATTATTTTGAAGTTCCATTAAGGTTATTAAGGTTCTTCAAAGATCCGGTCATGTACTCAGTAGGTTTAATAAAATTAATTGTTTTGCAGGGAGTCCACCGATTACCAATCTGCCCGTAATCATACAGCAGTTCCCAGTGGCAACACTTGGAGCTGCGCTGCCTCCACGGAAGGGTTGGCTGCGGGAAATTCTGAGGGTGCAACAGCCAGAAAGGATGATGATCTTAGAGAAGAAAATGAAAATTTCCAGAAAGATTACTTTTGGTCTGATATATCATTGCCTCCTACCGGTGTTTCTCATGGTGCTCAGCCTTCCTGCTATGGTAGATCCATGCCTCCTACCGGTGTTTCTCAGGGTTCTCAACCCCCCGGGTATGTCTCTCACGGTTCTCAACCTCATGGGTATGGTAGATCCTTGCCTCCTACAGGTGTTTCTCAGGGTGATCAAACGCCCCCCTGTTTTGATGCCTCGCAGAAAAGCACAGCCCTCATTCAAACCTCGCAGAACAACACAGCCATCAATATGGAAAACACTGGTATGTTTGATTTTTTTTTTGAAAGTTGATAAAATCAAGAAATGCAGCTTGGATTCATGAATGACATAAGGTAGGCTAATCATAATGCTTAAAAAATTTCACCAGTTGGTATTCTGTTCGAGAACGACAACTGTATTCTTCTTTTAACTCAACCTTGATTCTCATTTTGATAAGATTTTCTGGATTTTATGCACTTACGCTGTGATAACTGGATCGTTATAATTTTTCGACCAGCTATTTCATGTCGATTTGTTGCCGGACAGCAATGATTGTCCAAACTCATGCAGTGATTGCCCCAATGAGGAAGCACTGTATAAAGCAGTCAATTGCTCAGAAGATTCTGTGTTGTCATTGCAGGCTGCTGAGGCAACTCGGAGTCAAAATCGTCTGACAGTGTTACTAAGGGCAAGAGGAATGCAACTTTTGGTTGGGTATATTAGTTGCTGTGCTTCAAGAGATGCATTCTTTGAAAATTCTTTGACAGGTATGGATTAGAACTTAGAAGTATGCCTCAGTTCAATAATATTCTTATGCCTCAAGCATCATTTCTGTGTTTCTAGTTTTAAATTACTTAAAACACCAGTATGACTGTGGTTGTGTCTTAGTATTCCTTAGGGCACGTATCCTAAATATGTATCTGTGTAACAGAGAATATTTCCTCACTCCTTGAACATGTTGACCAAGGCAAGGATTTTCCGGATATTCAGTTTTGGAAGTGCACAGCAGATCCTGTGCTTGTTCATGATCCTTTCTCATCGTTCATTTGGCTGTTATTTTGTCTCCCTCGCTCCTTGCCCAAGGCAACTGAGCCATTTATTTGTCTTGTGCATCTATTTTATCTGGTTTGTTTGGTCCAGGTAAGTCGCATGTATGAGTTTTGAGATTTGTGTGGTCAGAGTTTCAGAAGTTCTCACTGTTCACAAGAGTTTGTAATGCATGTTGTGCTATACTGGTTCTTATTCATTGCAGGCGCTTGCATATGTTGGGAGATCTATTTCACCTGCGTCTGATTTCAGTTCTGGTTCCTGTTCTTTCATCAAGAGTGTACTTAAAGCTGTGGCGGGGACACTACTGAACCAATCATCTCTAGAGATTGATGACGCAGACTTATTGTCATGTCCAACAGCAGTGGTCCTTCGCCGTTTGACTCTACCCTATCTACAACGTTGTGCTTTGTTACATAAGTTACTGAATCCTTCATCTACTCATTTGCAAGAGGGGGTGTGCATCTGGAAATAAAAGAAACTGCATTTGTAATAATAAAACAAGCTAACTGTATGGATAAAGTCACACCATAAGCCAAAGATTGTAGGAAGACTCCAGGCCGAGCCTCAAGGAAAAGACTGAAGACACAGAGCCAAGATATTTCGGAGGAGATTGTGTAACAATAAACTTCTTCCCAGATTTGAGACTGGGCATGACGGTCTCTATTTCAAATACCAAAGTGCTATTACTCTCGGCCTTGAGAGTATAGCCTGCATTTACGAAATGATCGGAGGAGGTGGTACTTGTAGAACTTTGGTTATGATTGTCGTGACACATGGTTGCATCATGCAAATGGTTATGGACCTTAGGGGATGTCGCTGGTTGAAAAACCCCCATTTTAAATCTTTTTTAGAACTTGATATTATTTGTTTCAAGGATCGGTGTTGATTTCTGACTTACCATGACAGGGTCAGCTATTGTTGATGAAAAGTGGAGGGCGAGTCATTTTCTTTGGCCCACTAGAATAGAATTCTCACTAGGTTATTGAATAATTTGAGGTAAAGACTTGGCAGATTCTTGCACTGATTAGAAAAGGACCAGTTTTGAACAAAGGACTGCTAATCTAATGCCTAAATCTGAGTTAATTTTTTATTTTCGTCATGACAATTATAGGATGTTCCAGGGGTGCCAAGATCAAAGACAAATACAACCCAGCCACATGGATGTTAGAAGTTAGCTCTACTACTGCTGAACATGGTTTGGGATAGACTTTGCACAGCATTACAAGAAATATTCCCTCTACAAGTAAGCATTAAACTTATCAATATTTTCTCACCAAAATCCTTATGCATATTATAGCTAGCTATTATGTAAGTGTTTCACTTGGCTGTGTATTATCGGCAAGGCTCTATAACTGGTTAAATTTAGCCTAGCCAATTCGACTGACTTTGAATTCATCATGAGCCAAGTTGTAATGGACTCAGAATATGGATGATTGTTGCGGACATAAAATATTTCTGTTATTTTGATTTTCAATGTCATGATCAACCTTCTTGATTTGCTTGACTTGCCCTTTGCAACACATTTGGTCATTGGGCCTGTTTGTAGAAGAATATATTAAGATGCTAAATTTTAAATAAGCATGCCATGTTGTCTTGTTAACTTTGACAGATTGCCAACCATGACTGGATCTTGCAGATTCAAGCAATAGTTTGATATCATGGACCTATTTGTTATTAGATTTCATTGTGATCAAGATCTCATTTCTGTAGCAAGGGAGGTGTCTTGGCCCACATTGGAGGAAGATGAGTTTGGGACACTATTTGCTCATCCTTTGCTTCTATATAAATTGAAATTCTCCTTTCCATGGCATTATCCACCATTATCTTCAAGTTACTTGAATTTTCAGTCAAATTCAGATATCTTGGCATGACTCTAGATGACTTAGTAGATAGTTTAACAATGGATGCATGCTTGTCATTCCTATAAATTTCTGGGATTTTTTTATTTTGCATCATTCAAGCATACAAAATAATGATTACCAAGCTACTATAGATCCATAATGGATTACCTTGTACTAGTCCTTCAATTTCTTCAACTGCTTTTATTAAGTGCAAAAATATATTTACACTTAATAAATACAGTTGAAAGACTTGAAGGACTAGTACAAGGTAAGCCATTATGGATCTAAAGTAACTTGGTAATCATTATTTTGTATGCTTGAATGATTGCGGCTTGCGGGTTGCGGGTTGCAGGTTGCGAGTTGCGGATTGCGGGTTGCGGAAGTCACATTGCGGGTTGCGGAAGTCACATTGCGGGTTGCGGGTTGATGATTGCGGGTTGCGGGTGCGCTTTTGGTAATTTCTTGAAAAGACTTCGAGGCAAAAACTATTCCGCAATGTGACTTCCGTAAACTCTCACCATTACCTCTTGAGCTTCTTCCTTCTGCGGAACATTGTATCAACCACCGATCCCTTGTGGATTTGATCTCGTCCGTTGATCTATGATCAATGCTGAATACTTCACATCGGCTTGCAGAAATGTTAGCTCCCGCGCAGGTTCACTTTGTGGATCCTTTCCCCGTCGTCGATCTTCCTTTTGGATTTGATCTAAGTCGTTTAACCTCTGCTAATTGAATCGACTGCAACTCTACGATTTTTCGTTGATTGATTCGGGAATCGATCAATCCAGCTCGATCTTCATCCAGATCTAATGTAAAACTAAATTCAACGTGAAATTACCTCTGTTACTTAATAACAGTCGGTTTGAGAATGACTTGGGTGTTCTTAACTGTACATGAGAGTTCACATAGGCATGCAAATGGAGATTCATTCACACAAACATCAGGTTAACGCTTTCACACAGCTCTACCTGATAGAATCTTAGCTTATCTCTCATTCAAATGCACAGTAACACTATTGAACACACAGAACTTGCTAATTTCATTAACTGATAGAAATCCATCCATCTAGTCTCATTTTCCTATGGTATTCAAGAAAATATCCCACCAACTCCCCTTCACGTAGGGCTCCCTACTGAGTCCCTGTCTCTCCCCTTTTCACCCATTCGAAATCCCAACAACCGAATGGCTGAACAACAAAAACAAACTAACTAACACTCCTCCCCCATGAAGGAGTCACCATCATTATTCAACAAACTGCCTATTTGGCTTGATCTCCATGTAGGGAGTATCAACTCACCACTATGTCCTATTTTCTCAAAAAACTGACAACACACTTAGTAAACAAACTATCTTCCCTACTTCAGGGCAACTTGTCCTCTTGCTAGCCACAACATGTGAACACTCAATCACATTGTTGGCTTAGCATTGATGCTCCTGCATCAGACTCCCAAGGTAGAAATTATTCATGAACTCTTGTTCATATCTCTTCAATCTTCATCTTCCTGGATCCAAAACCTTATGTTGTAGTTGTCCACTATCTTGCCACCATCACACTTCAGTGTTGGTATTAACTTACCAGGCTTCCACACCTTGTTCTGCAATCTTCCTTGAAACTTACTTTCAACATCTTCTTCAGTCAGTGAACTCAAACAATTCACCTCCTTTTTATTCTGTGTATTGCACATTCTCTTGGAATGTCTCTGCATAGGTCTCCACAACTCATCAATTTCTCTATCCAACTTTGCACATTCGCCTTTAAGCTGATGACTGCTTTCTTCTACCACCCTTACATCCTTAATGTCCTTGGAGACATCTCCCTCTGCAATGTTTATTTGTTGTTCCTGAACTTCAATTTTACTTCCCAGAAGTAACTTCAACTCTTTGACTGCAGTACCATATTCACTCTTTCTTCCCTCTATACCATCAAACATATTATGAGTTTGAAAACTAGTATCTACTCCTGTCTCCACCAAAACTTGATACATTTTTCTATCACTAACTGCTATCTTACTTCCATCTCAAGTTTCTTCAGCAACTCAACTTCCCCTTGACATCTTTCAAATTATTCATCATAGTGCCAATCATAGCTTTCTGCTTCCATTCTAGCTTCATCTTCTATCTCAACAATACTATGTTGATGGAGATCTGCCACCTTCTCTGCTTCATTTACCATTCCAAGTTTTAAATCATACTTCACAGTTTCATTTTTTTTGCTGCCCCTCTAGACAATATTCTGCTCTACAATCCCATACTGTAGAAACATAATTCCATATTCATCATGAGACATCAAAGCCCCATTTCTCTCTATTTCAGCTTGATCTTCAAAATCAATTTCCTGCTTCAAATTTCCTACATACTGCCCTGTTTCTGCATATAGATTTTCATAAGCTTTGTTCAAGCTATCAAGCACAAAATCTTTACCCAATTTTCTTTGTATGCCAACATTCTTGGCAATTCCTTTTTCACATTTGTCATCCAAGACGATTTCTTCATTTTCATTCAACTCTGATTTTACAGCTTGAATACATATCTTCTGTTCCTCCAATCTCTTCTCTAAAATACTTAACTCATGGCACAAGTCTGCCATCTCACTTGGAATTTCTCCCAAGAATTCTGCATAGTATTCACTATCTTCACTCTCTGCAACAACTATCAGCAGTTGTCTCGTATCTTGACTATCTTCACTATTAACATTCCTCAGTGATTGTCCGGTACTTGCAAAATCCTCCACAATAGTGTTCAACAACTTCTCTTTTTCCTCCTTCACAAGATTTTGTGATCCTCCTTTCATCTCTTGAAAAACCAGAATTTTGCTTTTCTTTTCTCCTGTGACAACAAGAGATAGTTGTCCTGCTTCAGCATATCCTGCATTCACACACAAAATATTTGTTTTAAAACCATGAGACCCTAAGGTCTCTTTTGATGACTTCATCATCACTTATTCTTGCTGACTCTCATTGCTAGAACACATCATCAGATGCTCTTTGAGTTTTACATCAACTTCATCAATATTCTTAAGAAAAATCCCTGTTCCACATTCACATGAATGAATTCCCTCCTTCTTTGTCAATCTTTGCTCAAGCTCATCTTTCTTGAGTTCCTCAAATCTCATTCTTCCACCAAGCCATTGATTGTTGTCTTTGCTTCTGCTGCAAAGCATGCCATTGCATTTTCTTCTTTCTCACCATCCATCCACAATATTGATCTTCATTGCTCTCTTGAATCAGCCTTTCTATCTTACCAATCCCTTCCTTGATCTCAGTAAATTCTTTGTCAAACTCCTTTTGACTTGCCCTCTGGATGCCATTCAATTGAAAATCTTCCTTCACTTGACTGTTATTCTTCTTTGGATTTCTTGTATGACTATGGATAGTCACCTTCTTCTCTAATTTCATGACAGTGTCAAAGGAATGTCTTTCATCTCTCATGTCTAAGAAACTTGCAAACACACACAAATTGTCAGATTTAAAATCATAAGACCCCTTGGTCTCACTTGATGCTTCAGTCATCAAGTCTTCTTGTTGCTCCGAACCTTCCACATGGTTCAAAATATCTTCAATAGAACTCTTCTTAATATCTTCATCATTGTCATCAAGCAATGAGTCATGTTCTAGTTCAACCACCAAAACTTCTTCCTGATACTGAGTTGCTCTGAGTAATCCTTCTTTCAGTTGAGCATTCAACTTGTGCTCTTTCTTCTCTTCCTCTATGCTTCCATAAGGCATTTCTTCATCTATTTCTTTTGTGATGACCACTTCTAGTGGCTGCTCATCCTCAACAGGTTTCCTCTTGACAGATTTTTGTTTTGCTTCAATGCCTTGAAAAGACATTACTCCATCTTCTTCAAACTCTGTGATAGCTTTAGATGGCTATCCTTTTTCATCATCCCTATGACCTTTTCTATCATTATCATATTCATGCTGACATGCATTCTTTGCACATCGCATGGGTTCCTCAACAAACCCCTTATCAACATCTTCTTCTCCAAGAAGTACACTTTGCTTGGGTTCATCTCCCATTTTCTCTTTTGGGGCTTGCAACTCCTTTTCTTTTGCATTTTCTTCTATATGTTTAATGTCTCTTTGTTGAACCCTTTTTTCTTCCTTGGTGACAACTTCACTACCTTCAGTACCTGTAGACACACATGCACACAAAACCTTAGTTGTAAGAACAACATACTCTCTTGTCACCTCAAATGCTCCAAGCATCATTTCCTTATGCTGGCATGAACTTTACAAACTGTCCATGAGACTTTCAATAGACTTCTCATCAGTTTCTTCTTCCTCTCCAAGGATTGATCCTTGTTCAGGTTCACACACAAGAACTTTTTCCTCATACTCGGCTTCCTTGAGTACCTCTTTTTTCCACCATGCAAGCAATCTTTGATCCATCTTTTCCTGTAGGAAGGGCCATTTCACCTTCTTTCTCATTAACCATCCCCATCCCTAGTCTTCTTTGCTTCTCTGTACCAGTTCCATCAACAAATCCAGAAGGATTCTTATCTCGGCTTTCTCTATGTTATACTCTTTATCACTCATCTGCTTCCATATGCCATTTGCTTCGGCATCTTCTTTCTCTCTTCTGTGGCTTCTCTCTGAACCTCTGCGATGACTGTCTATAGTCATCTTTTTCTCCATATCCATGAGTTTCTTCATACTCATTGTGAGTTGCACTAAGCCTCTACAATATCATTTCTCTTTCACCCTGCTACAACCTACCTCACCAAGATCTCCTCTGTACTTGGTCTTTTGGCAACACTGGTTCTCTGTCTGGAACCTTCTGAGCTTCTTCTCTGCTCCTTCTAGGATTCCACCCTAAACTCACCTTCTCTTGAGAACACTTAACTGTCCTCCCGCATTCCAACCTCAGCCAAAATAACTAGGTTCTGGACACACTCCTCTTTCACTTAGAAGTCTCCACTTGCTTCTTTCATCACTGCTTCAATGCTATGATCTTCTTGCTGAGATGCTCCACCAATTGTTGCTACCTCTTTCCTTTGCATGTAACTACTTCTCTCAAAGTAGCTTCCCATCTTATCAAGAACTTCACTATCTTTTCCAAGCTCCTAAACTTCTTTTGTTCTGCATGCAAGTCTTCTTAACTCACAAATCTCCTCTACAGACTTCCTGTCTGTCTTCTTGCCTTCTTAAGAACATTCCTGCTCTAATACCAAGAATGATGCAGGTGGGAATGAAAAAATCCAATCCAACTCACTTCCCCTAGGAAATATTGTGATTCTCTGAAATTGAACCACTAAACTTAGCTAAAAACCAACTAAGTCCTTCTCAATCGCGGGCCTTACCTTCAAAATAGGCCTTCCGCAATGTTCTTCCTGTCAGAACTAACTTTCCACAACAAGCTTGCAGAAATGCCTTCTTTCCGCAATTGTGGCATCCTTCCACAGTCACCTCCCTGCAACTATATTTCCGCAACGCGCCATTCTGCAACAAGCCTTTTTGCAACTTCCTTTCCACGATTCTCACTCCCGCAATGCAGACGCCTCCTTTCCGCAATTTGCGGACTGCGGGTTGCAGGTGCGATTTTCGTAATTTCTTGAAAAGACTTCCGCAAAAACTCTTCTGCAATGTGACTTCCACAAACTCTTGCCCTTACCTCTCGAGCTTCTTCCTTCTGCTAAAAACTGTATCAACCGTCGATCCCTTGCGGATTTGATCTCGTCCATTGATTTATGATCAATTCAGAATACTTCGCATCGACTTGCGGAAATGTTAATTCCTGCGCATGTTCACTTTGCGAATCCTTTCCCCGTCATCGATCTTCCTTTTGGATTTGATCTGAGCCGTCCAACCTCTTCTAATTGAATCGACTTTAACTCTATGATTTTTTGTTGATTGATCCATGAATCGATAAATCCAGCTTGACCTTTGTCCGGATCTAATGTGAAACTAAATACAACGATAAATTACCTCTGTTACTTAATGATAATCGGTTTGCGAATGACTTGGGTGTTCTTAATTGCACATGAGAGTTCACACAGGCATGAAAATGGAGATTCATTCACATAGACATCAGGTTAATGCATTCACACAGCTCTACCTGATATAATATTAGCTTATCTCTCATTCAAATGCACAGTAACACTATTGAACACACAGAACTTGCTAATTTCATTAATTGATAGCAATCCATCCTCTGGTATTCAAGGAAATATCCCACTGAATCCCCCTCATGCAGGGCTCCCTATTGAGTCCTCGTCTCTCCCCTTTTCACCCATTCGAAATCCCAACAACCGAATGGTTGAGCAACAAAAACAAACTAACTAACACTCCTCCCCCATGAAGGAGTCACCATCATAATTGAACAAACTACCTATCTGGCTTGATCTCCACGCAGGGAGTATCAACTCGCCACTATGTCCTATTTTCTAAAAAAATGACAACACACTAGTCAGTTACATATTTTGCAAATATTAAAATACTTAGTAAACAAACTATCTTCCCTACTTCAGGGAAACTTGTCCCCTCGCTAGCCACAACATGTGAACACACAATCACATTGTTGGCTTAGCATTGATGCTCCTGCATAAGTAGGTCTCTACACAGGCATCATGTTGGTGACCTCAATGAGGTATTGTCACACCGATCCACAATTGTATTGGTCGTGGTTGTGTTATTGTCATCTCATGGATCTACGATTGTTTATAGTAGCCATGATTCATTCACAGTCTATATCATCTCAGTTCTCTCATGGATCTGCAATGTATTGGTCGGAAACCATGCTTTGAGTCAGTTGTTCCGAGCATGGGTATGCCCGTCTCAGTGGTATTTGATATTTTGTGTTTTGCCAGGTCCACTCCGACTCCCTTGATGCTATCTCTGCACAATTTATTGGTAAATTGTTTCGGCCATCAGTTCCTTCTGACCTCACACTTTAGGGGGCATCTATTATATGCCAGAATTACACCTTGAACTTTAGTGTCGCATCCTCGTGCCATACGACCTAACGACACTTCCTCCTAACGGGTTTTAGACCTTGTTAGTCCCCTCCTTAACCTCGCCTGGAGACTTAGGAGGAAAATCCAACCACATTCAGTCAAAGGCTAGCTCATTGAGCCACTTTCCGCCTCCTCCAATGACTCTTTGCCATTATTTTTGTGCCCTGCTAGTATAGCAAGACATGAAAAATTCCCTATTTTCGCGTCCTGCATGCCTACAGGGGTGCATAAATCTCCAAAATTTTGCGTTATGCTCAGTTGTTGGGGCGCGAAAATATCAATAACAACCCTTTGCATGGATTTTGGATCTTACCTTCCAGGAAATTTCCTTGGGATTGCAGCCTATGATTCAATCCTAACCTATCCTCCTTGTTTAGCCTAGCTGATCCACTAAACTCTTACCTAGATCCACCTTCCTCTCCATATGGTTGGCTTCCTAAATGCTATAAAGGGGAGGCCATCCATGAGCCAAAGGGAGGACCATTTGGGGTATCAAACTTATGATCCTAGAAGATTTGCAGAGATAGCACAAGGGAGGAATCTTTGGAGCTGGAGGTTGCTTGGACATCAAGGAATCAGGTTGTAAGTTTCATCAAGTTTCCATTTAATAATAACTTGTCTTATTTCTCCATTTTGTGTATTGTGTTCCAGTCATAAGCATGAAATGTATCTGATTTGATTTAGATCTAACTTTGCATACGAGATATTTGGATATTGGTTCCATTTACTGCTTGTTCTATCCAATAGGTTCTGCTTATGGAATTCAAGACGTGAGCTGGAAGCTAAACGAACGTTTGATTCTAAAGTGAGTAGTATAAACTCTTCTCCTCCAAATCCATTCAAGATCGTATGTATTGATTAGATTTAGATATTTAAGGTAGCATTTGTTACATATTGTCTTAGATTAGGCGTGTTTAATCTTAGTTAGATCTAAGGGAACCTATTCTTATCCGTAGGAAGAAAGTTCTACCACATCTGGTGAAAATATTGTTGTAGGGAAATTTTGCTACCCTCTTTTCTTGGATATTTTTCAAAGGTTGAACTTCAACCCACTTACTAAGGTAGTCCATGCAGACCAGTATGTATTTGAACTAGTTAGAAGGTGGGATGATTGGAACAACAAAGTCAATCTCCCATTTTTTGAAAGGTTTTAAGTATATCTATGGATACAATGGCATTTCCTTTGATATGGTAGGCCGGGCTATACGCTGGCAGTTATCACAACATTGAATGTATTCCTTGGTATCTTTGTGGAGAGTAGGGAAATAATATCCAGTAGAGAGCACTTTTATGGTCATTCATTCTGCAAGAAAATGGTCCCCCACAAGGTTCAAAGTGGAAAGCCTTTGATATTTCATATGCCTCATTTTCACAGACACAACATTGAAGAATCTAGTCGGGTCCTAGCTTGAATAAGAATCCATTCATCCAGGAGAAAGGTCCACTCTTTCTTATGAGTGCGCACTTTTCCTTGTGTGTAAATTGTTGTGGTAACATGATGCAGACCTCAACCAAAGATATGCTCTACCACAGCTGAGACTTTCGTCAATGCTCTACTCACACACTCAATCATTCAATTACACTATAACATATCCAGTTTCATAAGCATCATCCTCCAAAAATCTAAACAACAATCTCATAAAGGAATGCTACAGGATTAACCACTTGTGACTCAATTCATGTGTTCTGACTTCGAGTAATGAGCTACTATTCTATACTATCAAAAACTTACCTCCTCTTATGAACACAATAAATTCAATGTTGTTGCAGGAAACTCACACTGCAAGAAATACCTCATTGCTACAGGAATTGCGATTTGTCCAAAATCAATAATGTAGAACACGAAATTGTGGGTACTCTACTTTTAACCCTTGACTGAGTTGCGCTTGACTTAGATTACAATCAAATGGATTGATTATGTTTACAATTCTTAACTCAAGCATTCAACCACTCAGCAATTCAATGCACTACTGAACAATCAATGGTCCAACGTTTTATATCATTTAATTGAGCACATAAATCCCAAATTCCAGATTCCACAAAGAACCAAAACAACAACTCACAAACAAAAGTTCTGCACTAAAATCATTCTCTAGATTCCATTTTGCTTTCACAAGGAATTCGAACCCGAAGGAACCGAATCTGTTGGATTCACAATAGTAATTAATAACTGAAACTTAAATTCACATGACCAGATCAATTACCTCAACCATTGTTAACTGACAAGTTTGCATTTGGCTGAGTACATTCACTTTCAATTTGGAATCAAAACTTGAATCTGTTTCGTCCAACGTAGAGTTAAATTGGGTGCATTCAGTGTTGGAATTTGGTTTTCATTCTACTCGTCAGATTTTTTATTTTTTTACTTTTTGGGTTTTTATATTATCGGTAGGGAGTTTTGTTTAAAATTTTACCCTTCAACAATGAAGTCTTCCCAAAAAAATTACCCTTCAATAATTTAATTTTGTTGATTTTCTTAGAAATGTTTTTTTCTTGACTTTTTTATATTAAAATTAAAATAATCATTATTAATATGTATCACTATCCATTAACTTGATTGACATTCATTTTATTTACCATTTATGTACTAAATTAATATTATATTAAAAGATAACTTAAAAAGAATAAATATGAATGCACTTCATAATACGCAAAAATAAATAAATAATGAAGCATAAATAAACAAAAAATGGTTTTATAATTTCGTACAATTATGCATATAAAAACAAAACAAATATCACATAATTATTTTTGTTTGCAAAATTGTTATCATAAAATGGAGGTAAGAGTTACATTATATTTGAATTGAATCAATATGCCTAGTGGAAAGCTATATATCTATACGCTAGTCATTATTGTTATAAAATATACTTGAGTCTTTGTAAATATATGGCACATGTAATCATAATCCATATTTTTAAATAGATGCAAGCCTCTGTAAATGGAATTGTTATAAATAATGAATGCAAGACTCTACAAAATATAGCTCTATATGCATTTTTTTGTATGTATAGTTTATTCTACAAACTGCATAGGCAATTTTCATTCCAAATGTTGCACACAGATTTCATGTCTCTCAACCCTTTATTTAGTACTTGCCTTCATTTAAATTATGCATCCCTTAGTGAAATTGAACCATGAGAGAAATATAAGAGATGTTCATTTCAATTTAAACGGGAGTTGGAGAATTCACCTTCGAGTCCAAATCTATATAGATTATTGAAATTATGGGATAAATGACTAAAAACACATGCAAAAAAATAGTGCAAGAATTACCTCTATAATGCAAATAACTCTCAACCTTTTTCTCCAAGGCCCTCCAACTCCCAACTTCCAACTCCCAAAGTTGTTGCAGCATGCTAATATAATCAATGAGCTTTGAGCACTGAAATTTGCAGATTGTAGACACCCATTGCACTAATAAAAAAAAAAAAAAATGAGTTTTCCTGTTTTTAGGAAAAATCAATTCAACTTGCAAATGGAAAGCCATGGAAATAATTATAATTTAATAAATGTTTCTATTTTTTTAATAAATGTATTCTTTGGAAGTTGGAATTTAGAAAGTATAGATTAACAAATCAATACAACTTGCACATGGAAATAATTGTAATTTAATAGATGTTTCTATTTATTTAATGAATGTATGCTTTCTAAGTTGGAATTTAGAAAGTATAATTTATATAACATAAATATATTAATACTACTATTAAATTAGTAATATAATGACATTTTAGGATTTTTTTTGTCCTTCAAAAATAGTAGTAATATAATGACAGTTTAGAAATTTTATTGCCCTTCAAAAATAAGTTTTAGAAATTTTATCACCCTTCACAAAAGATGGTTAACTAAAATTTTAAATCGTATTTGACGGTCAAAATGCCCCATGATGGCCATTTTGCCCATCAAATTCCATCACTGAGTGCATCACCATATACTTTTTCAACGCATTCTGGAGTGATTTTCAATGAATCAATATTTTGGCAGGTCGCTACAGCCATGGTGACTCAATCTTCCATCTCTTCATCATTTTCACACACTTGTGTCCATAATTCATTTACATATTAATTTTATAGTATTGCTCAATGCAGAGCAATATTGAACCATGCCAATACAACCTGAAGCGATTTCCTTCAACGTAGATCCTGAAGCATGTCACCAAAACTGATTTGAGAACACCATATATGGTTTTGATCCCTTGTATCTAAATGTAGGCATTTCCTAATCGTTCACCATTCAATTTCACACATTCATTAAATCACTACTCACAATTTATAGAGACTTAATCGATTTACAATGAATACATGAACATAAATGTTACATAAACTCAGAAGCAGTTAACTATGCTTACTATTAATCAAATCCAAAATTGCATGGCCTGATTATACAATTTGGGTGTTCTCTGCCTCGATAAGGGTTAACTAAAACGTCTCCCTCGCCAGTAGAGCAATTCTTGTCAAAATCTCAATTTGGAGTGTTCAGATCGCAATTTCAGCGATCTGGTAGTTTTAAAATTGGGCAATTAATCTAGAACTGAAATTACAAAATTGCGAAAATAACAATTTCCAACAAAAATTTCAACTGGTTTTTATCCCAAAATCGTCGGAAAAGCGGGGGTTTTGGTTGTCTTTTATCCTACGCGCTGCCCCGGCCTCTCTTTTTCCTATTAATCGGCCTATGCTTTTCTATGCCTCTCTGTCCCTCTCTTTTATATATTTTTCCATATTCTTACATGAGTTAAATAGATCTTTTAAAAACAAAACATATTTGTTTAGATCCTACAATCTTGCTAACTGATCCTACAATCTCTCCAAGATATCTTCCTACAATCTCTCATGCCTATGACAAGGCATATTCTGTTTCAACCAACTTTATCTATTCAAATGTTCTAGATTATAACTTACTCTCTCTAAAAATTCCTCTAATAAATTAGAAAATATAATTATTTACACTACGGAATTAGAATTCCTTCTCAAATGTCGAGACCTCTCTTCTGCACTTTGTCTTCCACAAGCTTGATGGCTATTCTCAAATGTCGAGACCCCTCTTTTGCACTTTGTCTTCCACAAGCTTGATGGCTTTGGAAGCTAGGATGCTCCTGCATGATAACACCTTTGCTGCTAGGTAGTTAGAAATGTTTGCATACCATGTGTAACACACCTCTTAGCCTTTGTGATCATTTGGGAAAAATGGGACATTTTTTTAAAAATCTAATAAAATAAAATACCATTCTCAACAAAAGACAAAACCCCAAAGATCCATAATTGCACCATGCAATTCACATTTATGCAACACAGGAATTAGTCTCATTTATAACAACATTAGTCATTAGAGTATGGTTTCCAAATTAATAACATAACCATTCAAGAATATTGAATCCCAACTAAAGTTGTAATAAGGTTCTCAATGCCTATCTAAACATAGAGGACCTATCCTCATATCCGGACACCCTGATCTAGTAGTGCACATGCGACAAGTATGATGTTAAACTAAATTATAGCAAACTATGTTTCTCAACATGCTATAACAACAACATCAAGAATACGTTAGTATTTACAAGTATGTGTGACGGGTGTAATAATCCCTATTAGAGGAAACATATACTATGCATGTTGACACATAATCTATAATATTACTATTGATAATGAAAGTTATGAAGGCTAGCTGCAACTCGATTTAACAGAAAACCACCAACTTTTCATCATGAATTGCTGAACTTTTAAAGTTATAAACAATTATATGAAAGGCTATTCAACATCAAGTAATTTTTAACTACTTTCATGCATCAATGACGATGCCAAGCCAATGTCTTGGCTAACCATTCTTGGCCATACAATGCATACATATGAGACAACATTCAATATGTGAATAGTGGATACATGATCAATTATGAACATGCACATAATAAGATAGAACTTTAATGGCATAATTCTTATTATTCCCAACATCTTACTTCAATTCAAGTTCTTTAGGTATGATTAACATATAAAGTTTAACTAACGAGTTACAATTATCACAATAAATGTAAGGACACTCAAAAGCCTCTATCATTCATATAACAATAAATTCTATGCCATAATGAAGTTTTAATAGTATAGTAACACAATGGTTCACTTGCATTTGCATACATGTGAACATATAATATTCTCTATGTATTAAGTTTATGTTGCTTGCAGCTACTGAACTATAACAATAACATATTTACACATACCTAACCGTGGCAACATGATCATCATACGATTACAAATAGCCAATTAAACATGAATGAGAAACAATAACACCATAAATAGAGAACATTTATATGTTTAAACATAATCAAATAATAACAACATAACATAAAATGAATTCTTAAATGGAATAGGTTATCCTAGGAAATTGAATGTGAAACTGCAACATTCTTCCCAACCATAGGCTTTATGTATGATATATACTATTTCTATTGAGAGGCTACCTCCAAGCTGTGTAATGTATTCACTAGTGAGAAGTGACAATAGAAATCTCCCACCAAGATTTCTCAACATGACCTCAACGCTAAGCCCATAGCCATTACGGATAAAAAATAAAATTTGGCCTTCAATAATAAGCTTGTCTTCACAAATAATAAGCTCGGCTCCTCAATTTATAAGATTGATTTTACAAATAATAAGCTCGGCTTCGCAAACAATAGGCTCAATGTGCTCATAATAAAAATACATAGAAAGATAGATCCCTACGCTCTCTATACAATATGCAGGAATTAATAATCTCTGTATTATCATAAAATGAAAGATCTCTCGGCAATATATAAAAATAATAGTACTCGACGTTATTAATTATAAATTCATAGAAAGATAGAGCTTTGCGCTATCATTACCATTTACAGGAAATGGTAGAGTTTTGGTGTTCTTGATACAATATATAGAAAATATTAACAAGATGGGTCAACTCTTTATATAGAGATCACCCTCTTTTATATATAGAAATAGAAAGCACCAATTAATAAATAAGAAAGGGTCAAATCTCTCTTAGAGATCACCCATTCTATGTACAACAATTATTAAGTAAGAGAGGGTCAAATCTCTCTCATAGATCGCTTCTATCTAAAATTGATAAACAAGAGAGGGTTGAATCTCTCTCAGAGATTGCCACCTAGTTGCAATAAATATTAATAAATAAAGGGTCAAATCTCTCCCAGAGATCACCCATCTCTGTCATAGAACAATAAATTTGTAAAATGGAATCATTGGAACTGGTTCTCCTATGGACCTCCCGTCCTCCTTCATGAGGAAACAACAACAAAAGAAACATGCAATATTCCTTTAAATAAAAGAAAGACAATATCCAAATCAGCGTGTTGTAATACCTTACACAGAAATGATAGAGCTCTGCGGGTGATGGAGCTTGGCTCTTCCACATATGTTCTTCGATACATTACATATGAATGAGGGAGCTTTGCCCTTATTTTTGCAGGTTAGACAATGATATACAACAAGATAATATATGTATAAAGATATTAGAGGAAATTTGGGATCTAAAATGGGTCTTATAAGAAAACGAGTCAACCATAATTTATTGATAACCATAATTTCTTGATAAGTTGGAATTCAAGAACCAATATAATTTCAATAAAATGAGTCACCATAATGATTGACTTGAGATATTTGTCATAAAAAAACTATTTTTTTGGTTCGTATTTTTAACATATCTCCTTGTGGTTTTACTCAAATTTCGAGCGGAAGCACTCATTGGATGCATAGTTAAATTCCACATCCAACGAGTACGCACACTGCATACTTTTGACAGACCCTGCTGCCCCAAAAACAAGAAATACCTGAAAAAAAAAGTGACGATTACACTACATACTTTTGACGGACCCCACTGCCCCAAAAACAAGAAATGGACCATGTTGCCCCATAAACAAGTATTTCTTGTTTTTGGGGCAGCGGGGTTTGTCAAAAGTATGCATCATCACGCTTTTTCAGCTATTTCTTGTTTTTGGGGCAGCGGAGTCTATCAAAAGTATGTAGTGTGGGTACTCACTGGATGCGGAATTTAATTCTGAATTCCGCATCCAGCGAGTGCTCCCGCTCAAAATTTGAGTAAAAACACAGGAAGATATGTTGAAAATACGAAAAAAAATAGTTTTTTTTCTTTCTTCCTCTAAAATTAATAAATATTATTTTATTATTTTCCTTAGGAGACCGATTTTAGACCTCAATTTTCCTCTAATGTCAAGAGAGTCTCTCATTTCATCCACAACAACCAATAATATAAAACAAACATTATAAGTGAAGATCAAGGGAACCACGCCTTGTTCTCCGCAATGAAAGATAATATATACAAGGGTCTATTCTCTATATCATCCTGAAGGCTCCTACAAACATAAGCCGAAGTACCGCTATAAGGATTACAAATCTAAGAAAAGGTCTAAGAATAAAAGATTTGTAAAGCGGCGTACAGATAAAGGTTCTGCAGACAAATGCTTTATCTGTGGTCAAAAGGGACATTGGGCAAGCAAATGTCCTAAGCGAAAATCTAAGCCAAGGCTTGCACCACTTTGTACAGCACTAGATCCGGATTGGTGGGATTTATGTGAAGTTTCTTTTGATTCTCCTCCCCCTCCTGGAGAGATTATTGAACTCCCGGATTCTGATAGTGATTCTGCTTCTGACTCTAGTTCTGAGATCCCGCTCATTGCTAAATGTGATCCTCCAAATTCATCCTCTTCATCCAATTCTGATTTAGATGATCCACATTTAGGGGGGTGTAGCCAGCCAGAGTTTGATTTTTCTCTTTATATGTTTTCTTCCCGTCTCTCTATTCATCAACTGGAAAAGCAAGTTGCCAGTATTGATCTTCAGTTGTCCACTATCCTTGTTTTTAGACACACAGAGAGAACAGCCCTAAGAGAAGAAAAGAAACAGTTACTTGAGAAGATTGAAACCCTGACTAAAGAGAAAGGAAAAGCGAAACTGACAGTCCCTAGCTATAACCCTATAGAGCTTTACCAGCACTATCCTAATAGTCATTTTGACAGACAAAGCCACAGACAGGATAGAATGAATTTACTCCAGAGTCAGATAAAACAAAAGCACGAGCAAATAAAGACACTGCTGAAAGAGATAGAGAATTTGAAACAATCCATCTCAGTGTTATCAGCAGAAAGAGATCAGTCCTCAGAAGAAGAGCTCTCTCAAGAAATTGAAAGAGTTTGTGGTACCAAAGAAGGATCCCCATCTCCTAAGTCTTCTCCTGTAAAGTCACCGTCTCCTAAGTCTCAATCCATAAGTTTGCTTGGCGCAGTCTCAGGACCAAAATTGTTTATAACTCTAACTTTTAGTCCTGCTGAGTTTAAGCCATATTCTGTACAGTGTTTGATAGATTCTGGTTGTCAGTTTAATTTAGCAAAAGGAAATGCCCTGCCACCTTATTACTGGGAAAACAGTAAAGAGTTTGGTTCTGCAATTCAAGGTTCACCCGTGTTCTTAACAGGTAAAGTTAAAGATTTTCCAGTAAAACTGTCAGGTCATTCTAGTTCTTTGTCATTGTTTAGGTTGGATCAATTAAGAGAAGATTGTGTTTTGGGATCTGAGTTTCTTGTAAAAGTAAGTCCGTTTTCAATTGACACCCAAAAGATGGTTTTCTTGTGTACAGTCGATGGTCAATCAGTATCAATGTCTTTGAGTAATAAGTTTAGTCCTCAGTGTAAGCCAATTGTACATAGTCATGAGTCAAGTGTGTCTGGTCAGTCCAATAAAAGTTTGAATAAAATGGAACGCTGCATCTCCTATGCAGAAGTTCATGGTGAAAAGATTCTTGCAGATATCAAGGAAAATATTATCAGAGATTGTTGCTCTGAGAATCCAAATGCCTTCTGGAAGAGGGAAAAATACTTTGTTTCCATTGAGTTAGATCCTCTCCAGAAAATAAAACCAATGAAGGCATCAGCAAGAATCATGAGTCCGTCAGAAAGAGACTTTTGCTCCAAAGAAATTCAGGAATTGTTATCCAAAGGTTTAATTGAGCCATCAAAAAGCCCTTGGGCATGTAGAGCCTTTGTGGTAAATAAACATTCTGAGCAAAAGCGAGGAAAGCCAAGATTAGTGGTGAACTTCAAGCCACTAAATGCTGTGTTGAAGAAAATCAGGTATCCTCTTCCTGATAAGTCAAGCTTGTTGCAGAAAATCAATGGTTGCACTATATTCAGTAAGTTTGACTTGAAATCTGGATTCTATCAGGTAGGGATTAAACCAGAAGATAGATACAAAACAACTTTTGTTGTCCCACATGGTCAGTACCAGTGGAAAGTCTTACCATTCGGAATAAATAATGCTCCATCAGAATTCCAGAAAAGAATGGAAGATATCTTTAGAGACATACCATGGTTGCTTGTGTTTATAGATGACATATTAATTTGTTCCAAGAATGTACAAGATCATCTAAAACATTTGCAGAAATTTTATGATTTAGTTTTTAAGCATGGTTTGGTATTGTCTGTTTCAAAAATGGAAATAGGAAAGACAGAAATGGATTTCCTAGGTTTTCATATCAAAGCTGGAACTGTCATTCTGCAAGAACATGTATTGAAGAATTTTGAAAAGTTTCCAGATAAGATTTTAGATAAAACACAGTTGCAGAGGTTCCTTGGTAGCCTCAATTATATTCGGCCATTCTATAAAGGCCAAGATTCTGACATCAGATGTTTGCAGCAACGTCTCAAGAAAAATCCTGTTGCATGGTCAGAAGAGATGACTCTGGCAGTCAAAACAATAAGAGCCAGAGTGAAAGAGCTTCCAGCACTTCATCTCCCTCTGGGTAGTGGTAAGCTGATTATTGAAACAGACGCTTCAAACTCTACGTGGGGTGGAGTTCTTCTTGAAGAGATTGAGGGAAAAGAAAATGTTTGTGGTTATGCTTCTGGTTCGTTCAGAGGAGCAGAGTTAAATTATCCAAGCAGCCACAAGGAAATTCTGGCTGTCAAAAAGACAGTCAATCACTTTATTCTATATCTCAAGCCAGTCAGGTTTATAGTCAGAACAGATCTGAAGATAATGCCTGGAATATTTAGAAATGAAAACTTGATGGCTGAGAATTCAAGTAGAATATTAAAATGGTTCATCTGGTTGAATAATTTTGATTTTGATATTGTATACAAGCCTGGATATTTGAATTGTTTAGCTGATATGCTCACTCGGGAAAACTTGCAGATTGAAGACAGTAAAGTTCCAAGTTTAAAGATGTTTTCTGCAGGTTCTAGCTCCAGCTCCAGGAAGGATCGTGATGATGATCCTAAAGGAAAAAGGCCAATGTCAAACTATGATGAGAAACCAATGTTCCATGGAAATCCCATAATTGGAAATCAGCCAGAAAAACTTCCAAAAGAAGCTCTATTCATGAAGCCATGGGATAACAGTCTTACTGAGGAGGAAAGAAGAGAATTGCTCGATTATGCTAATCGACAAGATGCAGAAAAATATCTCAGTCTGACTTTAATAAAACAGATTCAAATGAGTCCCTGTAAACTCCACATCATGGAACGATGGGAGAAGAAAGCATTCAGAGGATTGCAAAATGCCAGAGAACAGCTTAGGAAATGTAATGAACTGTGGATCGATTGTAATGAAGAAAAAGAAGGCCCTAGATGGTATGTGGATATTGGTGAAGGTGACCTCACATGGACTTCTTATAATTTGATTTTGCAATTCTGCAGGGAAGAAACATCCATTGTCATATGTGCTGACCCAGGAAACATGCGCAATAAAAAGTGGTCCGGGTGGACTGAAATTTTGTTGGATAAATTCTGTCCAAGAAAAGATTGGACTGTGCGCAGAGCCAATTTTATCCTTCATCTAGAAGCAGATATGCAGGTTGCGGACCAGGCAAATCTTTGGTTTAAATTTCTGCTTCGACATCATGGTGGAAGATACTCTGAACTTGAACACTGTGTTAATGTAACACATAAATATATTAAAAGAGATGAAAATGGTAACAGGATTGACACTAAGGTTCATAGGCGAACTCTCCCTTTGAACTATCGTGTTGAATCTCAATTTCAGAGTGAGTACCTATATGAAGAAGGACATGAAGCTGTGTTTGGTTCTGATGTAGAGCGTTGTTTCGGTGAACTTCTATATCCAGAGGTTGAATATCCTGAAGATGAGCAGTACATCTATGATTCCCAACCGCCATATCATTGGGAAGATGAGCTCGTTCGAAGAGAAATAGAAGAAGCACTGTATGATGATGAACAGGAATGCTGGTGTGGAGGCCAAGGTGTCGGACCGCCCGATGATCCTGATGTATTTTGTGTCTGCCGTTCTGGAAGTGACTAATGAAGAGTCTTCGTAATGGGAATGGAGCCTGTGGTCCGATTTAATTGTAATAATTTGCTTTTGTACATAAGCATCTTTTAGTGGAAGCCGTAGTGGGCCGGTAATAGTAGCTCCACTTTGTAATGTCGGCCAAGCTTGTCGGCCATGCTTTGCTTTTCCGTAGAAATAATTCGATGGACCAGTAGGTTGTCGGCCATCTAATCTACCTTTGGTTGTCGGTTTCCGAGTCCCCTCATGGCGCTGCCTCATAGGGACGAGATAAACGTGGTGCTGTCCCACCATGTCCTCGGATTCCTTTATTTTAGACTGGTTGGTGTAAGTTTCAAGTGACCGGATGACTGCCTAAAAACTTATATAAGGGAGAGCCCGAGCTCATTCTGGTCATTTGAGTCGAGTGCATTGAGCTGGTTAAGAGCTCTGCAACTAAGTTAGGAGTCGAGTTGATCCAGTAGTTGGAAGCTCTGAGTCTTAGGTGTGTGAGAACTGTAGTTCTATGCTCTGCTAGTTGCCCTCGAGGTATAACATAGCAACAGAACAACTGCATGTTCGCCTCTGTATAAAGAGTCTGTAAGTGCGCTAGTGGATATACCATGGGTGTCCCAGGAGCCTGCTATTAAGCTCATGCCTTCGGGAAGTGCTGAACGCTAAACGGCCCCATGTCATTGTATCCAAGTGCTCAGTCGAGTGTATGGTGACGACCTTCGCAGTCCGAAGGCGATCCATTGGAGTCTGTATGTATGTAATTCCGCATTGAGGCGATAATAAATTTGCAGAAATCTTGCTTGCTTGGGGAGATCTTCTTTGGTGCGTTGTGGTATCAGAGCCAGTATTGTCCAATTGCGCTAAATCTTGGTAATATCTTTATATACTCTTACAATGTATATGAATGAGTTAACAATCTTTATTATCGTTGTTGCTGTATGCATTGTATTGTTGGGATGCTTATCTAAAATTCTGTTAAAAGGAATCCGAAACTATTTCTCTGCATAAGTAAAAAGTCAGTATCTATCAATTGTTGGTCATAAACTCTATAAATAGTATTCTGTAGGTGGTGGAAATGACCACTGAGCGATAGTTGGAATCCACAGGGGTGTAAGAGATGTCCGATGTTAAAGTAGCAGTAAGGCCCGTAGAGTGAAGGGGAGTAAGTCTACAGAATTTCCGGAGTCTAAATTATAGTCAGCACTCATCTCTTTTCAAAATGGACCCAACTATGGATACTATTGAGCTGACAAATCACATAGAGTGTGAATCAGCAAATGATACTGAAATCTCGTTAGCAGAACGCAGAGAGTCCTCCTTTAATCCTTCTACTTCTGAAGATGCATCCTATATTACTATTCGTGATCAATATCCTAGCGCTGACTGGCAATTACCCCAAATCTTGCCTCGAGATGTTTATAAACTCCATTGGTGGAATATTACTTCTGTTACCCATATCTGTGTTTCCAGTATTGATGTTGCTTTTACGGATAAGCAAGAACCCATACACATAAATCTGTTAGACCGAGCACAGATAGACTGGGCTAAGTCCATGAAATATAAGTATGCTCATTTTGGAGCAGTCAAGTTAGGACTTGGAACCTTGGTTCGACCACGTCTTGCTATTTCTTCTTTGTGTTGTATAGTTGATACTAGGCATAAAAAGTTTTCTGATGCTGTAATCGGTGGATTCACAGCCCCTCTGCATGATGGTCCTGCTTTCGGGACAATCTATCCCAAATTCTCTGTCAGCCTGGAAGACCCTCATATTTATAATATTCTCAAAGCTTATATCTTGCCTAAAGGTTTTGATATGGAGACTGGATCTCGAATTATCCATCTCAAAGGAGGAGTCTGTATTCGGTTTGGTAATGATACTCTCCCACAGTTGCGAACTGCTGTCCATCAGAGTTCTGCAGACTACAGCATGGTGGAATATCCCACTTCCTCTGCCAAATCTGCTAAATCAAAAGCAGCTATCTCTAAAAATGCCACTCCGATTACTTTTAACTGGACTGGGATAAAATATCCATCCTCTTGGGAAGTTAAGTATTCTGAGTTGAGAAACCAAGAAAGAATGATTGCCTCATATAACCCACAACCTCTTGTCTTTGATGAAGCTAGTTGTTCTTTCAGACCATCCCAAGAAGATCAGACTTCCAGATCTCATCGTCCACTCATCAGATCTACTTCAATGGCCTCTTATAACAATACCCGACTACAAGCCATGACTGATCAGGTGAGCAAAGAAAGCCAAGCTGAAGCCAATATCACTCTGCCTAGGTCTACTTCTGTAAATACTACTTCTTTTTCCGGTGTGTCAGATTTTGAGCATAAAGGTCAACATGCAGACTGCCCTGCATGTAGAAAAATTAAACAAAAATTAATACAAAAACAAAAAATGAAAAAATCTCAAGAGAATCCCCATGAATATCCATCTTTAGGAATGTTCTCTTTACCTCGCTCTGGAGCCGATGTAGAGACTACCAATACTCTTGGTCAAAAGTCTTATTACCCTGGTAGAAACCTCCCGGAGACACCTTTCCGCCAGTATGCTTCAGATGGTTCTTCCAAAAGAGAATATATGATTGTAAAGTCATCTACTGCTGACCAATCTGTGTCAGATGACATCAAGTTAGCAAATTGGGGAAACTTGCAGGAAATGTGCACTGCAAGAAATATTGATGATATGGCAGATGATATTTTAATGTTGAAACATCAGTGTTCTGAACAAAGAATCCAACTAGATAAAGTTGTAACAAAGTTGGAACTATTATATCATTTACTGCATGACACTACAGAAATACAAAAGGCAATCACTATAGCTTCTGATAAATTAGAAAGAAGAATTTCTGTTTTAAAAGAACTTTCAAGTAAAACAGAAGAGTTAAAGAAGAAGCGTTATTATGTCCCAGATCATGTTCATCGCCTAGCAGCCCAAGGACATAATAGGAGTAAATCCCTAGGACAGTTCAATGTTGTCCCAGAAGAAGAAAAACCAGAATGGGATTTTGGTGAGAGTGATGCCAAGATAAAATTAATTGAACATTGGATCTCTGAGTTTAAAAGCTTCAATCCTGTCTTAGACCCAAAATATGAAGTGTCATTAAATATGATGGCAGAAGAATCCTCTAACAGGATGAGGATCACTGGTCCAAGAGAACACTATGATGAGCACATGTTTGATGCCAATCCTACTGCTGTTAATGACCAGCCCAAATTTTTTAACTTTGGAATTAATAATATGAATAATCTCATTTCCCAAATGCCTGAGCAACCAGTGCTCAATATTCAATGCCAAAAAAGAGAAGAAGTTAGGAATGCTATTCAGTTATTACAACATTGGCTTTTGTATAAGAAACAGCAAGACCATAATGTGACTGGCCAAATGCTTGCAACTCAACTAGTTGCAGGATTATCTGGTTTAGCTTATGAATGGTGGCGATGGTTGCCACAAGAAACTAGGCATGAAATTCTTGCAGCCAATGATGCTGATGAACAACTTCTCTCTGCATTGGGAAGAGAATTCTATGGTCCAGAGGACCAAGAAGACACAGATCACCTTGCCTCTCTGTTTATGTCTGCTAGATTGTGTGATCTGAGTAAAGCTGAAGAATATTTCTGCTATATGCAGAAATTGTTAATTTCATCAGGTAAATCAGGAGACCCGGCTTACCTCAAGCATTATTTGAGGAGTTACCCCGGCCATGTGCCAGATGCTGTTGAGCAAAGATTAAAAGATAAAAATATTCCATTAAGAAGTTTATCTTTAGCACAATTACATGGTCATATTTTAGAATGTTGGCAAGAACATTGTTTAGAAAAGAGAGTTAGCAAAGATTTTAAAAGACATCAACAAATGTTCTCTGCTTCTTTCTGCAAAGAAGTTGCAGGTATGCCAGATTGGGGGTGTGGAGCACACAACAGAGGTCATCTCAAAGAATGCAAATGTAAAATGAAGAAAAAGCATTACTATACCTCTGAAAGGAGATATCATCCTGAAGGCTCCTACAAACATAAGCCGAAGTACCGCTATAAGGATTACAAATCTAAGAAAAGGTCTAAGAATAAAATATTTGTAAAGCGGCGTACAGATAAAGGTTCTGCAGACAAATGCTTTATATGTGGTCAAAAGGGACATTGGGCAAGCAAATGTCCTAAGCGAAAATCTAAGCCAAGGCTTGCAGCACTTTGTACAGCACTAGATCCGGATTGGTGGGATTTATGTGAAGTTTCTTTTGATTCTCCTCCCCCTCCTGGAGAGATTATTGAACTCCCGGATTCTGATAGTGATTCTGCTTCTGACTCTAGTTCTGAGATCCCGCTCATTGCTAAATGTGATCCTCCAAATTCATCCTCTTCATCCAATTCTGATTTAGATGATCCACATTTAGGGGGGTGTAGCCAGCCAGAGTTTGATTTTTCTCTTTATATGTTTTCTTCCCGTCTCTCTATTCATCAACTGGAAAAGCAAGTTGCCAGTATTGATCTTCAGTTGTCCACTATCCCTGTTTTTAGACACACAGAGAGAACAACCCTAAGAGAAGAAAAGAAACAGTTACTTGAGAAGATTGAAACCCTGACTAAAGAGAAATGAAAAGCGAAACTGACAGTCCCTAGCTATAACCCTATAGAGCTTTACCAGCACTATCCTAATAGTCATTTTGACAGACAAAGCCACAGACAGGATAGAATGAATTTACTCCAGAGTCAGATAAAACAAAAGCACGAGCAAATAAAGACACTGCTGAAAGAGATAGAGAATTTGAAACAATCCATCTCAGTGTTATCAGCAGAAAGAGATCAGTCCTCAGAAGAAGAGCTCTCTCAAGAAATTGAAAGAGTTTGTGGTACCAAAGAAGGATCCCCATCTCCTAAGTCTTCTCCTGTAAAGTCACCGTCTCCTAAGTCTCAATCCATAAGTTTGCTTGGCGCAGTCTCAGGACCAAAATTGTTTATAACTCTAACTTTTAGTCCTGCTGAGTTTAAGCCATATTCTGTACAGTGTTTGATAGATTCTGGTTGTCAGTTTAATTTAGCAAAAGGAAATGCCCTGCCACCTTATTACTGGGAAAACAGTAAAGAGTTCGGTTCTGCAATTCAAGGTTCGCCTGTGTTCTTAACAGGTAAAGTTAAAGATTTTCCAGTAAAACTGTCAGGTCATTCTAGTTCTTTGTCATTGTTTAGGTTGGATCAATTAAGAGAAGATTGTGTTTTGGGATCTGAGTTTCTTGTAAAAGTAAGTCCGTTTTCAATTGACACCCAAAAGATGGTTTTCTTGTGTACAGTCGATGGTCAATCAGTATCAATGTCTTTGAGTAATAAGTTTAGTCCTCAGTGTAAGCCAATTGTACATAGTCATGAGTCAAGTGTGTCTGGTCAGTCCAATAAAAGTTTGAATAAAATGGAACGCTGCATCTCCTATGCAGAAGTTCATGGTGAAAAGATTCTTGCAGATATCAAGGAAAAGATTATCAGAGATTGTTGCTCTGAGAATCCAAATGCCTTCTGGAAGAGGGAAAAATACTTTGTTTCCATTGAGTTAGATCCTCTCCAGAAAATAAAACCAATGAAGGCATCAGCAAGAATCATGAGTCCGTCAGAAAGAGACTTTTGCTCCAAAGAAATTCAGGAATTGTTATCCAAAGGTTTAATTGAGCCATCAAAAAGCCCTTGGGCATGTAGAGCCTTTGTGGTAAATAAAAATTCTGAGCAAAAGCGAGGAAAGCCAAGATTAGTGGTGAACTTCAAGCCACTAAATGCTGTGTTGAAGAAAATCAGGTATCCTCTTCCTGATAAGTCAAGCTTGTTGCAGAAAATCAATGGTTGCACTATATTCAGTAAGTTTGACTTGAAATCTGGATTCTATCAGATAGGGATTAAACCAGAAGATGGATACAAAACAGCTTTTGTTGTCCCACATGGTCAGTACCAGTGGAAAGTCTTACCATTCGGAATAAATAATGCTCCATCAGAATTCCAGAAAAGAATGGAAGATATCTTTAGAGACATACCATGGTTGCTTGTGTTTATAGATGACATATTAATTTGTTCCAAGAATGTACAAGATCATCTAAAACATTTGCAAAAATTTTATGATTTAGTTTTTAAGCATGGTTTGGTATTGTCTGCTTCAAAAATGGAAATAGGAAAGACAGAAATGGATTTCCTAGGTTTTCATATCAAAGCTGGAACTGTCATTCTGCAAGAACATGTATTGAAGAATTTTGAAAAGTTTCCAGATAAGATTTTAGATAAAACACAGTTGCATAGGTTCCTTGGTAGCCTCAATTATATTCGGCTATTCTATAAAGGCCAAGCTTCTGACATCAGATGTTTGCAGCAACGTCTCAAGAAAAATCCTGTTGCATGGTCAGAAGAGATGACTCTGGCAGTCAAAACAATAAGAGCCAGAGTGAAAGAGCTTCCAGCACTTCATCTCCCTCTGGGTACTGGTAAGCTGATTATTGAAATAGACGCTTCAAACTCTACGTGGGGTGGAGTTCTTCTTGAAGAGATTGAGGGAAAAGAAAATGTTTGTGGTTATGCTTCTGGTTCGTTCAGAGGAGCAGAGTTAAATTATCCAAGCAGCCACAAGGAAATTCTGGCTGTCAAAAAGACAGTCAATCACTTTATTCTATATCTCAAGCCAGTCAGGTTTATAGTCAGAATAGATCTGAAGATAATGCCTGGAATATTTAGAAATGAAAACTTGATGGCTGAGAATTCAAGTAGAATATTAAAATGGTTCATCTGGTTGAATAATTTTGATTTTGATATTGTATACAAGCCTGGATATTTGAATTGTTTAGCTGATATGCTCACTCGGGAAAACTTGCAGATTGAAGACAGTAAAGTTCCAAGTTTAAAGATGTTTTCTGTAGGTTCTAGCTCCAGCTCCAGGAAGGATCGTGATGATGATCCTAAAGGAAAAAGGCCAATGTCAAACTATGATGAGAAACCAATGTTCCATGGAAATCCCATAATTGGAAATCAGCCAGAAAAACTTCCAAAAGAAGCTCTATTCATGAAGCCATGGGATAACAGTCTTACTGAGGAGGAAAGAAGAGAATTGCTCGATTATGCTAATCGACAAGATGCAGAAAAATATCTCAGTCTGAATTTAATAAAACAGATTCAAATGAGTCCCTGTAAACTCCACATCATGGAACGATGGGAGAAGAAAGCATTCAGAGGATTGCAAAATGCCAGAGAACAGCTTAGGAAATGTAATGAACTGTGGATCGATTGTAATGAAGAAAAAGAAGGCCCTAGATGGTATGTGGATATTGGTGAAGGTGACCTCACATGGACTTCTTATAATTTGATTTTGCAATTCTGCAGGGAAGAAACATCAATTGTCATATGTGCTGACCCAGGAAACATGCGCAATAAAAAGTGGTCCGGGTGGACTGAAATTTTGTTGGATAAATTCTGTCCAAGAAAAGATTGGACTGTGCGCAGAGCCAATTTTATCCTTCATCTAGAAGCAGATATGCAGGCTGCGGACCAGGCAAATCTTTGGTTTAAATTTCTGCTTCGACATCATGGTGGAAGATACTCTGAACTTGAACACTGTGTTAATGTAACACATAAATATATTAAAAGAGATGAAAATGGTAATAGGATTGACACTAAGGTTCATAGGCGAACTCTCCCTTTGAACTATCGTGTTGAATCTCAATTTCAGAGTGAGTACCTATATGAAGAAGGACATGAAGCTGTGTTTGGTTTTGATGTAGAGCGCTGTTTCGGTGAACTTCTATATCCAGAGGTTGAATATCCTGAAGATGAGCAGTACATCTATGATTCCCAACCGCCATATCATTGGGAAGATGAGCTCGTTCGAAGAGAAATAGAAGAAGCACTGTATGATGATGAACAGGAATGCTGGTGTGGAGGCCAAGGTGTCGGACCGCCCAATGATCCTGATGTATTTTGTGTCTGCCGTTCCGGAAGTGACTAATGAAGAGTCTTCGTAATGGGAATGGAGCCTGTGGTTCGATTTAATTGTAATAATTTGCTTTTGTACATAAGCATCTTTTAGTGGAAGCCGTAGTGGGCCGGTAATAGTAGCTCCACTTTGTAATGTCGGCCAAGCTTGTCGGCCATGCTTTGCTTTTCCGTAGAAATAATTAGATGGGCCAGTAGGTTGTGGGCCATCGAATCTACCTTTGGTTGTCGGTTTCCGAGTCCCCTCATGGCGCTGCCTCATAGGGACGAGATAAACGTGGTGCTGTCCCACCATGTCCTCAGATTCCTTTATTTTAGACTGGTTGGTGTAAGTTTCAAGTGACCGGATGACTGCCTAAAAACTTATATAAGGGAGAGCCCGAGCTCATTCTGGTCATTCGAGTCGAGTGCATTGAGCTGGTTAAGAGCTCTGCAACTAAGTTAGGAGTCGAGCTGATCCAGTAGTTGGAAGCTCTGAGTCTTAGGTGTGTGAGAACTGTAGTTCTATGCTCTGCTAGTTGCCCTCGAGGTATAACATAGCAACAGAACAACTGCATGTTCGCCTCTGTATAAAGAGTCTGTAAGTGCGCTAGTGGATATACCATGGGTGTCCCAGGAGCCTGCTATTAAGCTCATGCCTTCGGGAAGTGCTGAACGCTAAACGGCCCCATGCCATTGTATCCAGGTGCTCAGTCGAGTGTATGGTGACGACCTTTGCAGTCCGAAGGCGATCCATTGGAGTCTGTATGTATGTAATTCCGCATTGAGGGGATAATAAATTTGCAGAAATCTTGCTTGCTTGGGGAGATCTTCTTTGGTGCGTTGTGTTACAAGGGTCTATTCTCTATATGTAGAGATCTCCCTCATTTTTTTGCAATTAAATAATGAATAAATGGGTGCATTCTCTTGTAGACTCCGCCCCTTCTTTGTTTCCAATAAACAATGTAATGATGGGTCAATTATCTCATAAAGACTACCCTTCTTTGTTGCAGATACACAATATAAATATGAGTTGGCTCTCAAGTACAGAAGCTGCCCTCCATTCTAGAAAACATCAATATTCAAGATAAAATTCCGAGGGGTCTTCTCTCCCCATAAGCCACCCTCTCTTCTAGAAAGAAACAAATATTCAAGCAAGTGCTTAGAGGGAGTCGACTCTCTTTCCCAGAGGCCACCCCCTCTTCCTACAATAAATAATATTCCATGGGTGGTTTTCCAAAGAGAAAACCTTGAGATAAAAACTATGTGACCTTCATCCCACACGCTTTCACTAAAATATATACATGCCTATATAATGGTGATTTAATTGCACAATAAACTGTTCAAAACCCTAACTAAAAATCTTCTCCCAAGGTTCACATGCTTTCCTTTTCCTTTTTCTTTATATATATATATATATATATATATAATCAATTTCCTTATAATATCAATTTCATTTCCTTTTTATATTGCAATGTAATTTCCAATATATATAATAACCACTATAAACCCTTAAGAGAAATACCCCCTAAATAACACTACAAGGAGAAAACCCTCTAGCGGAGGTTATAGCGAAAGCCCCTAAAAAGAGCCCAAAAATCCGTTTATAACAGAGGTTTCTAGCAGAGGTGAGCAGGTGGATGCAATGTTTACATTGATTCAAAAGTAACCTCACCATGTTTGTTGAATCTTACCTACCTATTACATTGTTGCATGTCCATAATAATTTCAATGATTTGTATTTAATAGTTTCGCATCGATGGTAGTAAACATTAAAATAAAAGGATTATCTAATTTGCATATAGTTACCGTTCAAATTAGCAGGTTAGGCTTGCAAGTGAAAGGCAATCACATAAGAAACTTGGACTGCTGTCACATTTGTCAAATCTCCTAACTTCTTCGGGATCTAATGTTGTCCCAAGAGAAGAGCCCTTTAATGTACTAATTCCAAGTAGATGCCATATTCCTTCGAAACACCTTAGAGCATAAATCAGTGCCTCTAATGGAGTCAATCACAGAGTAATAGAGAGAGTTAGGATGGTACTTGTATAGTAGTTTTGGCAGTTTTGCAGGTCTGTTTAGGATTAAAAAAGATAGGCCAAGGATTTCATGCTCGAAATTTTAGGGCCGCGAGAATTTAGGGCCAAAATTTTGGGGTTGCGAGAATTTAGGGCCGAAATTTTGGAGTCGTGACAATTTAGGGCCGCAATAATTTAGGGTCGAAGTTTTAGAGCCGAGATTTTAAGGCCACAAGAATTTAGGGCTGAAATATTGGGGTCACGAAAATTTAGGGCCGTGAGAATTTAGGGGTGAGATTTTAGGGCTGCGATAATTTAGGGGCGAAATTTTGAGGTCACGAGTATTTAGGGCCGCAAGAATTTAAGGCCGAAATTTTAGGGAGAAAAAAAAAAGAATTAATTTTTATTTTTATTTTTAGGGTTTTTGTTATAAAATTGCAGACCTAATTTTAACTCTAATTCTACAATGAAAATGCAAAATTACACATGAAAATGCAAGTTTAACCTAGCAATAATATTTACAAAAATTCAAACTAGGGTTTGATGTAGAGAAAATAGACAAACTTAGGGTTTTAATGGATGTTACCCAAAACCCTAGCCTTAGAGGAAGGTGACAAGCCTTCCTCTTGGAGGTGATCCTCATTGCATATTAAAATCGCTCCCAAGAGGAGGTTTTTACAAAGTTTGGCTTTGGAGTTCCAACTTTGCCCTAGTTTAGACTTTTGAAACCAACCCTAGAGGTTGTTTCAAGAATCCCTTTTACCTTAGAAGGGCCTTATGAAGTGATGTGCACCTCTTGGAGGGATGATTCTTCTTGCTCTTGGATGAAGTTGGAGGCTTTCTTTGTCTTGCTAATGCTTCGTGGATGCTAGAATAGTTGGAATAACTTATGCTCAAGTAAGTCTTTTACATTTTTATGGTTTGCTTGATGAATGGTGGGTCAATTTTGCATCTTGAATGATTGAATGGTAACCCTAGGGCTACATTCTCTTTGAATAAGGCTTTTGCCTGCTATTCTATCATCATTGCATACTAAAAATGCTCCCAAGAGGAGGTTTTTACAAAGTTCGGCCTTGGAGCTCCAACTTTGCCCTGGTTTAGACTCTTAAAACCAAACTTGGAGGTTGTTTCAAGAAGCCCCAACCTAGTAGAAAGGTGAATTACCTCCAAGAGGAAGGCTTGTCACCTTTCTCTAAGGCTAGGGTTTGGGGTAACATCTATTAAAACCCTAAGTTTGTCCATTTTCTCTACATCAAACCCTAGTTTGAATTTTTGTAAATATTATTGCTAGGTTAAACTTGCATTTTCATATGTAATTTTGCATTTTCATGGTAGAATTAGGGTTAGAATTAGGTCTCCAATTTTATAACAAAACCCTAAATATTAAAAAAAAAATCTTCATTTTTTGGCCTCCCTAAAATTTCGGCCTCCTAAAATCTTGCCCCTTAATTCTTGTGGCACCCCAAAATTCTGGCCCTAAATTCTCGCGACCCCCAAAATTTTGGCCTTAAATTCTCGCAAACCCAAAATTTTGGCCCTAATTTTTCGCAGCCCTAAATTCTCATGGCCCTAAAATCTCAGCCCTAAATTTCTGCAGCCCTAAATTATTGTGACCCCTAAATTTTGGCTCTAAATTCTCGTGGCCCTAAAATTTCGGGCATGAAATCCTCAGCTTATTTTTTTTAACCCTAAACAGACCTGCAAAACTGCCAAAACTACTATACAAGTGCCATTCTAACTCTCTCTATTACTCTGTGTTTGAATCCATTAGAGCACTGATCTATGCTTTAAGGTGTTTGGAAGGAATTTGACATCTACTTGGCAGGTACATTAAAGGGCTCTCCCCTTGGGACAACATTGGATCCCGAAGAAGTTAGGAGATTGGACAAAGGTGACAACAGTCCAAGTTTCTTATGTGATTGCCTTTCACTTGCAAGCCTAGCCTGCTAGTTTGAATGGTAACACAGACAATGGCATATCTTAATCCTAAAATTTTTGTAGGGGGATTGTAGACATCTAAGAGTAATTTATGGAGATTTGGGATAGTTCTTCTAGAATTACTAATAGGACATGTGAACATAGTTGGTCCTTCATTCAAAAGAAGAGAGGAAATTGGTCAAGTGGACAAGATCATTTCTCGTAGATGAATTTAGATTCACCTTGATCAAGCATTAGAGAAATTTTGAGGTCAAAAAATGGCCTCAAAACAAAGAAAATGTACTATAAAAAATAACCAATCACATTCTAGTAGATGACATCATCCCCCTTGGTGAGGTGGCATTGCATGAGTTAAGAATGCTTATTTGTCAAATTTTCTATGGTGGATGAAAACACATAGTTAACCAAGGTAGTGGTGTAAGTACTTTTAAGTCATAAAGTAAAGTACTCATAATGATAGTCTTTTCATAAAATAATATTATTGTTATTTTCAAGTAAAGTACTCATAATGAATGTCTTTTCACACTTTCTCATAAAATAATATTAATGTCATTTTCAAGTGAAGTCTTAATTCATAAAGAAAGTCCTTTCACATTTTTTTATAAAATAATATATTATCATTTTTATATTTTTAATTTTTAATTATATATTCACTCCATTCTATTTAATAACATAATGTCAAATTAATAAAGAATAATAATAGATTTAATAAAGAATAATAATAGATTTAATAAATAATAATAATAATGCAATGTGGATTATAATAATATTATTAATATTTTACATGTAAATAAATTCTCAATTAAATTACATTATATTAAATTCATGAGAAAAGTACTAAATATAAAAAGTCAACATAAAATTAAAAAAATAGCTCTTAAAAATATTTTTTATTATTTAATTTCATTTGCAAGTTCAAGACAAATAAATGCTAAAGGACAATAAATTTTTGGGAATTTACAATGAATCTTAGTCACATCAATGTAGACTTATTTTATTAATTTTATTTCTAGTAAATTTTGAAAAGCAACTCAACCATGGTTATTTATATTGTGCATAGAAAATAGTGTGGGAGGTGACTTGTCATCTATACCTACCCCATAAAACCCCCAATTCATAATATTTTAATATATCTCATATTTTTGTAGTACATCTCTTAGGAGGCCATTTTTTGACCTCAAAATCTCTCTAATGGGACCTAACATTCAAAAAAGCTGATACTATAATGCTAAATAATGGAGGCAATGCATTCATGGTGTTTATGAAAACCTTTTATGGTTGTTGTCTCTATTGACATAGAGTGTACATATCATTAAAGTAAATATTTATGACATCATAAACAATTATCTCATCACAATAAATTTAAAGAAAAAATACCATTTCAAACTCCTAAGTTCAAGCTCGTCTTAAAACAACAAAGTTACTTGAGATGTGCCTTAGATCAAATTTCTTTAGTTTCCAAGGAGGATTGTACAAGCAAACATGTGGGGTTGCTATAGGGTCTCCTCTATTTCGAGTAGTGGGAAACCTCTATATGGAACACTTTGAATCCAAATCCCTCTACTTCTCTCCCTTCAAGACTGACTTTTGGGTCATATATGTAGATGACACCAATGCGAAGTGGTTGCATGGCAAGGATGATCTCAACAAATTCATGGAACATTTAAATTGTCAATCCAAGCACATCCAATTTACTATAGAATTAGAAGAAAACATTTCCATCCCCTGATTTTCTCATCTTTAGAAAAACTAATGGTTCCTTAGCCCATCAAGTTTACTGTAAGAATACCTAAACTGAACATGACCTTCTTGCCAATTCTCACCGTCACCATTCCCAAAAAGTTGGAGTTGTCAATACTCTTGCATCTCAAGCTTTAAGAATATACGATGATGAGCATTTGAACCAGGAAAAGCAACATATATAGTCAACAATTTAGAATATGGTGGTTATAAGAAATGGAAGGTTGAGAAGGAATTTCAAAAGGCTAGAGAGAGTCCAAGATCTTGCAAACAAAAACATGTTGCCACAAAAGAGAAAAAGGCATTGTTCCCTTATGTTCAAGGTATCTTAGAAAAGATTGTTAGGATTCTAGGAAAGAAGCATATTAAGAGTGTTTTTCATCCTGCTAGTACCATCAAGAGGCTCTTCAAATCCGTTAAGGACCCTGTGGATCCTCAACTACATAAAGGGGTATGATGTATCCCTTACTCCTGTGGTCTATCCTATATCGATGAGATGGGTAAGTCTTTTCATGTTACAAAATTAAAGAATATAAAGCTTCCAATCACTCACAATTGGGTGAAGTCCTCTTCTTTCATTGCGCATTCTATTAGGACAAATCATCATATATGAATTGAGGACACTAGAATCTTAGCAAGGATGGATCACTTATCCAAAATACGTGTGAGGGAGGCTATGCAAATTGTGAAAGATAATAATTGTCCTAGTTATAGAGATGATAGTTATAGAGATGATGGCTTAAAGTTAAATAAGTCTTGGCACCATATTCTTCAAAACCTTTCAATGAATGATTGAAATAATCATTCATTGGCCAAATTTTTTCTTGGTTGTGTAGTCGTTGTGTAGTCGTTCTTTCTTCCCTGTCCCCCACCCACATCTTCTATTTTTATTGGTTTTTTATTATTTCTCTTGTTCCTATGATCTTCCATGTTCTATCCCTCTTGGTTTTTCTATTATTTTAGTTTATCCGTATATTATTAATCCCCTTTTAATTTAATTTTCCCCGTTTGTATTTTTTATTGTTTTTTCTTTTTATTTTATTTTATTACTGTGTGTTGTTATTTCTCTTTTTCTTTATTTTAAATGTTTTAGATTTTAGTTTGTACGGTTTTTGTCCTGTCTTCTTTTTGTGTTCTTCTTTATTATTTTTTTTAATCCTTTATCTGGTATAGGTTTTCTTTCTAGTGTGTATTTTAGTTTTTTATTTAACCTAATTTCTTAGAAAAACAAATTCTCATAACTCTAAACACTTAATTTGCTTTACCCAAAGAAAATATTAGTTTTGACCTTCATTTCTCACCTTTCTTGCGGAGGCAGGTGCGTGGAACCTTCTAAATCTTGAAGGGAATATATTTTTAACTTTTACGTTGGCCTAGGAAAAGCTAGCAACAATCAAGTGGAATGGTATGCTCTTTATATGCGTCTTGATGAAGTTGTCTCTCTTAGAATTCAATAAATTGTTGTAATATGTGACTCCCTATTGATCATCTCTCAAGCCGGACAGAAAAAAGATCTCATGAATAAAATTGCTGAAGGCTTCAAAAGCGCATCAACAAGCTTCTCCTTCGAATCCCAAAATCTTGGGTCCTACATGTGCGATAAGTGAACAATAAACATGCAAATAAGCTTGCAAATGAAGTTGTTCTTCTACCATGAGGGAGCATTAAAAAAAATGGCGGCCAATTATCATTGTCTTGGCTCCCCTAAGGTTCTAAATCATGTTTATATGGGACATTCAAACTATAATGCATCTCCTGCATTTAATGAAAATAGTTGTTCATTCGAAGTTCTAAGGACCAATTTAATGCTTCATTTTCCACCTTGCATGGAGGGCACCAGGGGAATCGCACCCATGAGGATGCTTCTAGACCCCTCGCATTACGAAAATTCCTGCCCAACTTTTGTTAAGTTCGATGGGGTTAAGTGTTGTTCAGAGTGGTGGCAGCCTAGATTTGCTTGCAACCTAGGGATGTTGAATTTGATTACAACAAAAGAGGAAGACGCCATTCCCTTCGTCTTGAGGGAGTGGCTCTTTGTTATATGTTCGGGTGTGTGTGTGTGAAGGACGTTGCCTATATTTGTTTGCATATTGAGTCATTGGTTGAATGTGTACTGTGATTTTTTTAGGCCCACACACTTTCCACAACATATGGGATGGGGTGAGTGGAGAATGATCAGTTTGAAACTGGTGTTTGTAGGACTAGTAGAGTGGAGAGTATTTCTTTCTAGACGAAGTGGGGCTTCGACTTGGTGGTGAATTGGAAGCTGCAAGATTTGGGGCCTTTGCATATCCTTCTTGGGAAGGAAGAGAGCTCCGGCTTGTTGGCATCCTTGTTTTGTACCATGAAGGACCCAAGTATTTTGTTGAGTTTCACTCTCTCCTTTTGCAAAGAAGGATGACACAATCATAGCAGATAAATTACAGTAGATGTTTGGAGAAATATGGGACACCGTAGCTAATATTAGAGATATTAGATCCAATATTTGTTGGATGAACTCACAACTGAAGGGGGTTTTGGAAGCAGTTACTCAAAATACTACTTGTACAAATGGTTTGGGTCAGCATTTTCATGAAATGGAATGAAATACGAGAGTTAGTTCAGCACAATTGTCAAGCTTAGATCATCATCGGGATGATGTTGAAGGTAATTTCAGGGATAGTGAAGCATAGTCGAATACATTTAAGGCTACCCTAGATCGTCATGAAGATTTGATGGTGGCTAAATACTCCAGGCTAATTGATATTGTTGGAAGCAGGGACAATGAAGACAACTCTGTTCAACAACCTTTACATGCAGCTATCAACATTTCTTTCTCAGAGGAGCATGTAGGTGACAACGATGAAGTCCAGGTTATGGACAATGGTCATAGCACCACTTAGCTCTTTTATTTTTTAGTTATCTATGCACTTTTTTTGCCAGTTAGTACTCGACTAATATGTTAAAATCTATAATAGTGTAGTAGTTAATAGTCTTTTGCTAGCAGTTTTCAGAATTTGGAGATGTATATAGACTGAATACTGTAAGAGAATTACTAAAGCCAATTTTGAATTGATGTAAATTTTGCTGCTAATTTTTATCAACGTTTTATAAATGACAATTTACTTGTTCTCGTTAAAAAATATATAATTTCTCACCTTTCTTTTATTATCAAATCTTTGCCACTTAATTATGTGGTTTAATTTATTGTTTTTCAATCCTATATTTTTCCCTTTAAATTGATTTATGATATTTAACTAATTATTATTATTATTATTATTATTTTTTCCAAGAAAAAAAGCATAATTTCATCTGGAGAGATCAAAATTACATTCTGTAGGTTCACCATAAATAGTGAATTCTTCAAGATCATATGTTCCTATGATGGGACTGTTATGTCTTCTCTCAGGTTACATACATGAGCATACTATGATGCTGAATAGATAAGTAGATCTGCCCCAAAAGGCATATTTCATAAAATATTTCTGTCTATGATTCTGTACTTCGTCACAATAAGAAAAACAGTAGAGTAATAATAAGCTGTTACATTGTATCAAAAAACTGGAACTGTATCATAGATAATGCGCTGATAAAAATTCAAAGGTTCTCTATAAATGGCCTATGATAGTAATTCTGTGTTCTGCCATTTATGATTTCTTTTATATGCCATGTGCCAATGTCCCGCGAGAGCCCCTCCTTGGATGCGGTGTCCGCTTCTTTGTTGTTAATCCTGTAAACATGCCGGCAAGAAATATTGTCAAACCGTAAAAGGATCATTCTAATGGATGAGAGTATATTCACCAACCGCAGATTTCTGCATTCTTGTGTTTGTTTGATCCAATTTATAACATTCATGGAGTCCCCGAAGCAATTCAGTGTGTTGCAACCTTTCTCAAGAGAAAAGATTAATAGTAGTTTCAAGCTCTGCAATTCAGCATAGTTGTTTGAGCCCACCCCTAATCCCATAGAAAGAGTGAATGAATGCGAGTCTGATAGATGTAGAACCGCGCCACCCCCCACACAAATTTTGTTGTGAGGCCCCATCGAAAAAATCCCATGGCCGAGAGCGATCAATCTCCACCTTCAGATTCCTTCTTTGATTTGCTGCCCTTATATGCTCAAGTAGTGACTTGATGATACCGATAGATTGGGTTGCAGTTATCTCTGGAAGGCATGGCTTTTCATTGAAGATAGCATTGTTCCGAGCCACCCATATCCCCCAGATAACAAGCAGAGGTAGGTTCTTATAATTCTTATTTGTGTTCCTCCTCCACCATGCTTCCCAGGCTACCCCAACCGAATCTCCGTCCCATTGACAAAGAAAACCCACTAAAACTGTGCACTCCTTCCAAACTGCAACAGAAAAAGGACATGTAAGGAACATATGAGTAGCTGTTTCAAGTTCCCTTTTGCATAGCACACACCAGCTTGGCCCGTGAAAGGACCTCTTCTGCAGTATATCCCATGTAGGTGCTCTATTCTCGAGTACACACCACATAAAAAGTTTCGATTTAGCTGGACATTTTAACTTCCAGAGAGACTTCCACCACCAGGCTACCTCCCTCTGTTCAGCCTCTGAACTTAACAAAATATAACCTGCCTTGGGAGTGTACTTACCTTCCGGATCCGCCTCCCATACCAGTGAATCCTCCTCTTCATTCAACAATATACTTGCCACTTCCAAATTTCGGATATATACCTCCAAGATAGCCATCTCCTGTACGTCCTTCTTGCCGCTCCAAAGAAACCTAAAACAGATCCTACTTATACTTTCAAGAATTCCTTTAGGTATCCAAGCTAATGACATCCAGTATACAGGAATAGCTTCCAGCACTGCTTTAACCAGAACCAGTCTACCTGCTCGCGAAAGCCACCTGTGGCTCCAAACCATCAATCTCTTTTCCACTTTCCCAATCAACCAAGCCCAATCCCTCTTCAAATATAAATTAGCTTTTATCGAGAACCCGAGGTATTTCAAACCATCCTCTAGTCCTGCAGTATTGAAGGGAAAGAAACTTGTGAGTTCTGCCTCCTCTTCCAGTCTCAACAGATGAGTGGATAAGGTAGACTTCCCAGCATTAATTTCCATACCGGTGGCCTTTGAAAACAGATCCAATATCTCCTTTAGAATACGAGTATCCCCTCTGCTTCCAGAACAGAATATTAAAACATCATCCACGAAAAGCAAACGTGTAATATACAGATTTGGAGCCACCAGAATCCCCTAGAACAGCCCTGCAGCCTTTGCCCCTCTAATGGCCCTACTAAGTCCTTCAGCAACCAACAAAAAGAGCAGCGGAGATAAGGGACACCCCTGTCTAAGTCCCCTTTCAGCATGGAAAAAAGGCGAAGCCGCTCCATTGATAAGTATTGAAAAGGAAACAATGGAGATGCAAGACATTACCCATCTAATAAAAGCAATACCAAACCCCAGATGGGTAAAAAGTAGGCGAAGATACAACCAACTCACTTTATCATAGGCCTTAGAGAGATCAATTTTAAGTATGGCTCCCTTCAGATTCTTGGTTTTCAAACTATGCATCCCTTCCTGAGCCACTCCAACAGCCTCATGAATTTGTCGACCCTCCAAAAACCCAAACTGTTCAGCAGATATATGTTTTGAGAGGATACTTTTTAGTCTTCTGACAATAACTTTTGAGATGATCTTATAGATACAATTGCACAGTGAGATGGGCCTGAATTCATTAAGGGTCAATGCATTATCAGACTTAGGAATGAGGGCGATAAAGGTAGAATTGAAGCTTGCCGGTATTCTCCCTGAATCTCTGGAGTCTTCAACCACTGCCATGAGGTCATTCCCCAGAATCTCAAAGAGATCCAGAAAGAAATCAATATTCCATCCGTCAGGGCCAGGGCTCTTGTCTTTTTGAAAGCTAATGAGAACCTTCTTAAGCTCCTCCTCAGTTAATTCCTTCATCAGCTCCCTGTTTCCTTCTTCATCAACAAAGCTAGGAAACATCTCAGCCACTTTAATCACCTCAGCAATAGTAGCCTGATTTGGGGCCCGGAACAAGTTCTTAAAATGTGTTACTCCACACCTAGCCTTATCATCAAAATTGATATGAGTGTTTCCATCACCATCCTTCAGACTCCAAATGGTATTAGCTGCTTTTCTCCCTCTGGCATAAGCATGGAAAAATTTTGTATTATCATCCCCACACTCCAGCCAAATCGCTCTGCTCTTCAACCACCATGTCTCCTCCATTTCACATAACATAGTGTTCCGCCTCCCTTCCAACCTGATTAGAGCCTCTTTAGAATCATGAGAAATTAGTCCCCCCCCCTTCACCCTCATAAATCCGCTGTAGCTCATCCTCCACCAGTTTCAATTCTGCATCTTCCCTACATCTCTTAGCAATAGCCCAATCTTTTACCAGTCTTTTCATCTTTTTAATATTATATGCAAACTGAAAAGCAGCTGATCTGTCAAAATCCCTATCAAACGGAGTCCAGTTTGTAAGGAAGAGATTTTTAAATGTCTCATCTTGTAACCATAATTTATTGAATTTCAAGGGGCTTGGGGGATTTGTAGGCCCCTTTTGTATTTCAAAAAAGATAGGAAAATGATCAGAGATACCTCCACTGCCAACCCACTGTTGAACTTGAAAGAATCTGTCCACCAACTGTTCAGCCACCAGAAAATGATCAATCCTTTTCGCCACCCTAGCATCCCCACTGCGCTTATTTCTCCATGTCGGTTTCAGTTTGAAAGGCTCTATATCTAGTAGACCCTTCGCCACTAACTTCTGAACAAAGTATCCAGCCAAAGAATCCACTTGTGCATGAGGTCCCCATACCTCACTCAGGTCCAGTGAAAAGTTTAGATCCCCCCCTATGATCAGTGAGTCACCACTCAAGAGGGAGTTTTCAAACAGTGAGTCCCATAACTCAACTCGATGTAGGTAAGGCCCATATATATTAATCACCTTAATAGTGATCCCCAAATTAACCGACAAAACATCAACACAAAGAACATAATCCATTCCCCACGAGTTCACAAGCTTAAAATTACTTTGCCTCCATCCCACAGCCAACCCCCCAGAACGTCCCTTTACATCTAAAGTGAGAAAGGACCATCCAGGCAGCCAACTCTCCAAACGATTCTTAATAACATCTCCTACACCTAAGGTCTCTTGTAGCAGGATCACATCCGGGTGTTCAAGAGTAAGCACCCTTCTGAAGGCTGATTTCTTGTTGGGCCCAGCCAGACCCCGGCAATTGAAAGACATAATCTTCATGTTCGCCCTTTTTTCAAGGCATTCCCCGCTCTAAGTGCCTTAACAATCGAAATTTGTTTCCCTTCCAGAAGATCCACCCTTGCCCTGGATTGTGCCTTATGAATGTTTGACTTTCTTCCCCTTCCCTTACATGTAGGAGTAGTGACTTTCCCCATCCCCGCAGAGGTGGTTTTCATACAGGAGCGTAGGAAATAACCCGAATCTAGTGATTCCATGGGAGATAGGTAGTCCTCCTCATGTGCATCTCCAGGATCAGGGTCAAATAAACCATGAGGAGTATCATCCACAGCACATAGACTAGCAGTTACCGGTTCCAAAGAAGGAGAAATCAGGATCGATGCCTCCTTCTCACCATCGTGATAACCAGACCGAGGCCCCCTAGGACCCGAGGTGCTCGAGAGAGAAAGGTTGCGCAGACCCTCCACCCAATCATGCCTCAATAAAGTAACAGAGTTCATAAATAAATTGACAGTAGGGGGAAAAGAGAGAGAGGAGATACCAGGGAAGTCAGGTCCCCGAAGTACATTATCAATCTGATGTGTAGTCACCAATTCTACCTGATCAGTCGAAGTCATCTCCACCACCGGACACCCCTGACTAGGTTCGTATCCGGACGGCACATTCCCAAGGTCATCTGAAGAGGACTGAACGAAGTCAGAAGAACCCATTCCAAGTTCCGTGTAGCGCACCTCAGCTTCTGTTGAAAGTTTTCTCCTCCCCCCCAAATGGTTTCGAAATGGAAGGCTGCAGTCGGATACGGGGTGTCCATAAGCATGACAGCGCCGGCACCTAAACGGTACATTTTCATAGTCCAGAATTTGTGTGATTATCTCCGGTCCCCATTCCAGATTTATTTCTTCTGCCAGACCCTCTCTGATATTGATGTTAACCAAAATGCGCGCAACCTTTTGGCATAGAGTCTCCATGAAAGACATATCCGCCTCCAGGAAGGTCCCCAGTATATCCCCGATCCGCTTGAAATGATGTAGTTCCCAGAAGTGTAGAGGAAGGGTTGGCAAATGGACCCATACCGGAACTACATCCACCCTTTCCCGACTGGCATCGAACAAAGAGTGCCATGGCTTCAGCAACACCGGAGAGTGATTGAGATGCCAGTTCCTATTCAATACCCGCCGCAGCTCCTCCTCTTTAGTGAATTTGAATGCGAACCAACCCCTATTCAGCTCCACCACCACCAGTAATTGACCCACCAGGTCCTTCCAATATTCCTCAACCCAATCCTCCACCGTCTTCCGTGAGAAATTGCGTCCCATAACCCTGCCAACAAGGGTAAAATGTGCCATCTGCAAAACATTACCCCAGGCTATGTCTTCACCCACCGCATAGTTCTTTACCAATTTAACCTTGATCCAACTCTTCCTCCGCTTCTTCACAGAGCCGCCGCCACCCTTCTTCGAGCCAGCCTCAGCATCAAGGGTCTCCTTCCCCCAACCCCCATCCCACTCCGGAGAGCTGTAACCCCGCTGCTCTGCAACCCCAAGGGAAACCCTTCGATCTTCTTCCGACGCGTACCCACTTGAACCACTGCCCAGCCGACCCTGTCGAGCCACTCCTTCCGCCGCAACCCTGTCAAAACCCACCGCCTCCTCAAACCCTCCCAGCGCTGATTCAGCTGGAAACCCTAGGGCCTTTAAGAAGAAAACCCCCGCTTCCCTCCAGCTCGCATTTCCGAGCAGATCAACCGACTGTTGTTCCCCCGCCGGGCCCGTCTGTATCCCATGTGTTACCTGCTCCGGCGAAGTGAAGAAATCAGACGGAGAAAAGTCAGTAGAAAAGTTTACCGGCTCCAACCCTACCGGCTGAAGCATCTCAGTTCCCAGCACCGGAAAATCCACCAGCTCTTCTAGATCCTTACCACATGGCACCCCCCCATCCATCACGACCATCCAACCTGTCACTAACATATACAACGGCTTCCTGATCTTCCATGGCAACAGAAAAGGTTCACCAAAACCGTCACCTTCACCAAACTGCTAAGCTCCAAACCCTAGGATAACCAAACTGCCCTCCTGCCAAAACAAAAAAGAAACACCATACCCCCTTGTATTGGTAAGTGGGCCATTTTCCTGCCACGATTCCATGTCAAAACAACGATCGAGGCTGAGCGATCCCTGACAGGGATGGCCCTCCCATACCCCTCAAAGGCCTGCTCGCCGTCACCAATTCTCTACCCACCATTATTCTGGCAACCCAACTTGCATGTTCTATCAACCAGCCCTCCAAAAAGATAAATATTATATGATAACTAATTATTATTATTATTAATTCTAACATTTGTTTTACATATCATTATTATTATTATTTAATTAAGTTATATTTAAGTATTTATTGTTATTAATTCTAATTAAAAATTATCATTTATTTTATATATCATTATTTTTTATTTATTTTATGATTTTATAATAAAATTCAATCTATTCTCCATTATTATTCCCTTATTATTCCTTGTTATGCAAAGGATATAACAATTATTAATCAATGAATATAACCATCATTAATTATAAATACAATTTAACTTTATATTAATACCAAAAACAATGTTTTAATATGTATATATTAAATTTAATATTTTGAAAATATAAATTATTTGATTAAGTATTTAAAATTTGATGATTGATCAAAAACCAAGTTAATGTTACAATATTAATTATTTTACAAGTTACAAGTTCATATCCCATACTTACTTTAATTTAATATTTAATAATTTGCTTAACATAAAAACTAATAATTTATTATATATAATACACCAATATTTTAACATTATTTGATATTACTAATAATTTACTTATATAATACAACACACCATTATAATTTAATTTACTATACAATACACCTTAAAATTTTAGTTTAATAATTCACTACATATAAATACAACATAAAAGCTAAAAACTAATAATTTAGTACATACAATACAAATATAATACAACTTTGTCAAATATTAATAATAATTTTTATATCTAACATCATGTTTAAGTTTAATACAATATTGTTAAACATTAATAATAATTTATTGTATTATATTATATAATATATCATAAATTTTTAGTTAATATGTTATTTCTTTTTTTAATAATTTATTGTAATGTGATTTATTTTGCCAGAATAATTTAGAATATAAACAAAAGCCACCTCGTGGCAATGTCCAAAATAATTAAATGGTTGTTGTGCGATTGTATTATAGCCACTCAATAAGACCTGCTTTATTGAACCATGTATATCTCATGTTGAATTCTATTGAAGTGGTTCTTATATCAACAAATTTTCCTATGCAATGACAGATGACGAAAATAAAGCTGCTAACATCCAAGTCTGCATATCAAGCTCATTTTGACGGATGTGCATTATTTTACCACGAATAGCAATGAGGAACATGCATACGGTGGTTTTCAAATTATTTCAAGTTTGTTACACTCAATTGTTTAAGGCAATTTATTTTTTCCAAACTGTGAAACGCCACGAGTAGTCAACCAGATCAGTGGGGTGTTGTCTTAGGCCCCACCAAGGTTCTATTCTCACAAAAGTGGCAGGATTGTGTTAAAATTGTGACAACTAATTAACAAAGATGGTTTCTCAACTTGGGTAGTTTGTCTAACCGTTGGTTGGTTGGAAGTTACTCTAACGGGTGGACAATTCTTCTATCTTGTAGCTTCTAAATCAAATGTATTTCTATGAAATGTGTGAGGAGTACGGATGTGTAAGTGAGTGTATGTAATCTCCACTATTGAAAAAATAAGACATCGATACTTTTCCTTGTGGATGTTTTCCCAAATTGGGGTTTTACCACGTTAAATTCCTGTGTATTTAATGTGTCCATTCTTCTTCATTTTTGTTGTTTAATTATATTTTACAGATTCTAAACACCAACAAGTGGTATCAGAGCCGAAGGTGAAGAGCAATCGTTCCTTGCTGCATAGAGTCAAAGGTGGAGAGCCGCCGTTTAAGGTGGAGTAAGCTGTCGTTTGTTACTGTAGTTGGTCCCGTGTAAGAGATAGGGTCGCAGTCTGTAAAGAAGAAGACCTGAACCCTGCCACCAGAGAAGACGCCCACGAACATAAGGGAGGTATGTGCCCTGTGCAGAAGAAGAAGACCTGAACCCTGCCACCAGAGAAGATCTACGAGTTTGTCTGTTGCATTGGTCAAAAGCCATCGAGCAGAGACCACCGAGTCTGAAGCCATTGTGCTCTGTGCGTGAAGCCCACGCTAAAGTAGTCACACAAAGGCGACACAAGGAGTCTATCCGTGGGGTGAAGGAGCCACTTGCGTGAACGAAACATTTTGTCCACGAGCCCGCTATTGTCAATAAGCGTTTGAGCTTGTGCGTTGCAGCCTGTAGCAGCTCGTAGATTGTGAAGGTAGATCCTGCATCATTTTGGGTGTTTGCAGCCGGAGGTATTTTTTGGCTTATTAATTTTCTGTGAAAATATTCTGGATATTTTTTTGGGGGCAAGTCTGTGTTAAAAATTGATGGCAAAAATGTCTAATACTAAATTCAAAATTGAGAAGTTTAATGGAAAAAATAATTTTGAATTGTGGAAACTTAAGATTGAGATCTGTTAGTTCAGCAAGGGTTGCATAAGGCCTTAGATTGCAATAGAAAGCAACCCGTAACTATGACAGATGATGAATAAGAGGATCTAGATGCCATAACACTTAGCACAATTCGGTTATGTCTTGCGGATGATGTCTTGTTTAATATCGTTGCATAAAAGTCAGCAACAAGTTTATAGAGCAAGTTGGAAAGCCTGTATATGACGAAGTCTTTAACAAATAGAGTTTACTTGAAGAGGCAGCTATATGGTATGAAAACGAAAGAAGGTACGAAGATTGCAGATCATTTGAATGTCTTTAATACTTTTATTTTCCAGTTGACTAGAATGGATGTTAAGATTGATGATGAAGATAAGGTAGTAAATATTTTATGTACTTTACCTAAATCTTGGGGTCATGTAGTATCTTCCATTAGTCTTAGTACAACTAATACTTTGGAATTTGATAATGTGGTTGGAGCTTTGTTTTCTGAGGAGTTAAGAAATAAAGCTAGTAGTGAGTCCTCTACACCAGAAGCTTTGTTTGTTAGAGGTCGATCCAAAGAAAGAGGAGAAAATTCAAGAGGTACTTCCAGATCTAAATCAAAGGGCAGAAAGAGCAAACTCAAATGTTGGTACTTCAGCAAGAATGGTCATCTCAAGAAGGACTGTTGGAAAATACAGGAATCCAAAAAGGAAGACTCCAAATCTGAGGAAAATTTAGTTGAAACTGATTCAGGTATGATTGACGAGGTTTTATCCATTTGTTGTGTTTCAGAATACAATGAAGAATGGCTATTATATTCTGGTGCTTCGCACCATGTCTTTCCTCATAAATATTGGTTTACTCCTTATCAAACAATTAATGATTGTCTTTTGGGAAACAATTATTCATGTAAGACTGTTGGGGTTGGAAGTATTAAAATTAAAATGTTTGATGGAGTTATAAGAACACTAATAGATGTTAGACATGTGCCTGAATTAAAGAAAAAATCAATCTCTTTGGGAGTGTTGGATTCTTGTGGTCATAAGTTTACAGGTTTAAGTGGGGTAATAAAAGTATCTAAGGGTGCTTTAGTGATCATGAAGACATTGAATATAGGAAACCTTTACAAACTGGTTGGAAGAACTCAAGTTAATGAAACAACATTGGTATCTGAAGAGGCATCAGAATCCACTCGATTATGGCATCAGCGTCTTGGTCATATGAGTGAGAGAGGACTACAGATATTAATGAATCGTAAATTACTTCCAAATATGAAATCTTTGGATTTGATGTTTTGTAGACATTGTATATTTGGGAAACAGTGTAGACAAAAATTCAAAGTAGGGATTCATGTTAGTAAATGTGTTCTTGACTACATTCATTTTGATGTATGGGGTCCATCTCCTACTATTTCCTATGGAGGAGCAACATATTTTGTGTTGTTTGTGGATCATTTTTCAAGGAAAGTTTGGGTCTATGTTTTAAAAAGAAAAGCTGATGTGTTTGATACTTTCAAAAGTTTTAAAATTATGGTTGAAAAAAGAACTGGCAGGACAATCAAATGCTTAAGAACGGATAACGAAGGTGAGTTTACTTCTTTAGAGTTTGAAAAGTATTGCAAAGAAGAAGGGATCATAAAACATAAAACAAATGTATACACTCTTCAGCAAAATGGTGTTGTAGAACGCATGAATAAGACTCTTCTTGAGAAAGCAAGGAGCATGCTCAACAATGCTAATTTGTGTCAAGAGTTATGGGCAGAAGCAATTTCCACTGCTTGTTATTTAATAAATCGGTCACCGTCAATTGCAATAAATTGTAAAATTCTGGAAGAGTTATAGATTGGTCAACCTTGTAGTTATTCAAATTTGAAATTTTTTGGTTGTGAAGCTTATGCACTTACTCCTAAAATTTAGTGTTCTAAGTTAGATCCTAGATCAAAGAAATGCATCTTTGTTGGTTATGATGATGTAACGAAAGGATATAGGTTGTGGGATCCTACTGCTCGAAAAATCATCATTGGTAGAGATGCAATTTTTTATGATTCTTCTCTTATTAAATTAGAAAATGTAAAAGTTAATGTGGAACAGGAACAGGTACCATCAAAACAACTAGTTCAATTGGAATCCCAATCTTGTCATGACTCAAAGAAACAAGAAGAAGTTTATGGTGATAAAGAAGTCATGGAGGATGAAGAAATCAGGAAATTGTAGAAACTCCACAACCTACACCAAGAAGATCTACGAGGGAGAGAAATCCTCCTAAAAGGTATACTGATTTTGTTTCGTCTGTTGCTTTATTTACTGATGATAGAGAACCTTCTTGTTTTCAGGTAGCCATTGATTGTGTTGACAATGCTAAATGGAAGATGGCAATGAAAGAATAAATGGATTCTCTGGATAAGAACGAGACATGGAACTTGGTTGAACTCCCTAAAGATAGAAAATTTGTTGGATGTAAGTGGGTCTTCAAGTTGAAGAAAGGTGTTGATGGTAATATTGAAAGATACAAAGGCATATTGGTTGCGAAAGGGTACTCCCAAATGGAAGGTATTCATTATCATGAGATATTTTCACCAATTGTCAAGCTTGTATATATTTGTATTGTGTTAGCACTAGTTGTAGTGCTTGATTTGGAGTTAGAGCAACTAGATGTTAAAACAACATTTCTACATGGAGATTTAGATGAGGATATTTTTATGGAACAACCAGAGGGTTTTGTGCAGCATCGTAAAGAAAAATTAGTTTGCAAGCTCAAGAAATCATTGTATGGCCTAAAACAGTCACCCAGGCAATGGTACAAGAAGTTTGATTCTTTCATGGTGAGCCAAGGTTATACTAGAAGTGAGTATGATCATTGTTTGTACTTCAAAAGGTTGAATGACATATTCATTATCTTAGTATTGCATGTTGATGATATGATTATTATGAGTAAAAGCATGGATGAGATTGATAGGTTGAAGGCTCAGATGGCTAGGGCATTTGATATGAAGCATCTTGGAGCTGCAAAACAAATTTTGGGTATTGAAATACGCAGAGACAGAAGAAATGGTAAGCTTAGTTTTTCACAGGAGAAGTATGTTGAGAAAATACTTGTAAGATTCAGAATGAATAAGGTAAAACTTGTGAATGTTCCCTTGGCTTCCCATTTTAAGCTTTCTTCAGGTTTATGTCCTAGTAGTGATGAAGAAAAAGATTATATGTCTCATGTTCCATATGCCAATGCAGTATGATGTTTAATGTATGTGATTGTGTATACTAGACCTGATATTTCACACGCAGTAGGTGTTGTCAGTAAATACATGGCAAATCCGGGAAAAGAACATTGGAACGCAGTGAAATGGGTGCTTCGGTATCTAAGAGGCACAAGTGACTATTGTATCACCTTTAATAATAACAGTGATTATGTATGCAGTTTTGTTGATTCAAAATTTTCAGGTGATTTGGACTAGAGAAGGTCTAATTCATGTTATGTCTTTACTCTTGCAGGTGGAGCTATAGTCTAGATGTCAAAGCTTCATGAAACAATTGCTTTATCCACTACAGAGGTTGAATACATTGCTGCCTCACATGCTTGCAAAGAGGCAATTTGGCTGAAAGGTCTGCTTGGAGAAATTGGAAGGTTGCAGAACAATGTGCCTGTTTTCTGTGATAGCCAAAGTGCTATACATTTGGCTACAAATCCTGTTCACCATAGTAAGACCAAACATATTGATGTAAAGTATCATTTTGTAAGGCAAGCCATTGGTGAAGGTGGAGTAGATCTGAAAAAGGTTCATACTCAAGAAAATTGTGCAGATATGTTTACAAAGCCAGTGTTATTAGAGAAGCTACGGTGGTGTGTGGCTTCTCTTGGCTTACAAAAGAGGTGATGAATAGTCTTCGGCAAAGTATTAGATAATTTGTTGTCAAGGTGGAGATTGTTAAAATTGTGACAACTAATTAACAAAGATCGTTTCTCAACCTAGGTAGTTTGTCTAACCGTTGGTTGGTTGGAAGTTACTCTAACAGGTGGACAGTTCTTCTATCTTGTAACTTCTAAATCCAATGTATTTCTATGGAATGGGTGAAGAGTATGGATTTGTAAGTGAGTGTATGTAATCTCCATTATTGAAAAAATAAGACATCCATACTTTGCCTTGTGGATGTTTCCCCAAATTGGGGTTTTACCACGTTAAACTCTTGTGTATTTAATGTGTCCATTCTTCTTCATTTTTGTTGTTCAATTATATGTTACAGACTCTAAACACCAACATATTGTTCCTTTAAGTATGGCTGAAGTGAATAGAACCATTACGGTCGTTTAGTGGGCATAGGTTGGCTCACACCAACCTCTGCATATCACCCATATCACCTTTGGATGATGGCCTCAAGTTTCCGAGAATTAAAGAATCTTGAATGATTCCTATTCATCTACTTATTGTGGTTATTCATTATAAATGAATAAAATTATTTTATCTTTATCTTATATACCTTCGGCTAAAGCTTCAACAAAGCATAAAATTCGGTTAGGTGTGAACTTCGTTAACAATTGGTCAAACAAAACATGACATAATTTCCCTTTTGCATAGTAAATAAAACATAAAAATGACACAATTTCCCTTTTGCACAATATATTCAACAATGCAGACTCCCAAAATAAATATCTACGGGCTTTATTTGTTGTATCTTGAAAGCAGTTGTTTTAGTAAGAATCAGCCTTTGGCAAACTTGTACAGACTCAAGCAACCTTAGATTTCCACAGCTTTAACTGTGTAATGTGATAAAATTTGAAATATAGATGGAAAAGAACTTGAAAACTATTAATAGGTATCTTTATTGACTAAACATTTTTTAAGAATATCAAGAATTTGACCAAAGCTCAATTTTGTAGAACGAAAATCCCAGTATGTTAACCTGCTTTCTGCTTACAGTCACCACTACAGGAATCGAATATTAAAGATCCATACTTCAAGCCAAACACTCAAACTTGAAATATACCCTGAAAGGCTAGATAAAAGATAAACACGTGACTGCTTGGTTGAACCTTTGAACTCTTGATTTAAATTCAAAACTACTTGTCGGGCATATTTAATTGAGTTCTCAATCCAAATTATGAGGTCAAAAGCAAACTCATCAGGAATTGCATGTATATGAACAGGTGCCAAAATTCTTACAATATATGGAGAAATTGTAGAACCATCTCCACATCTTTCATTAGAAGCCATAAACATCATAGCATGAGGTTTCTAAGGCAATCCAGATGGATCAACTCCATGTAAAAATCTTTAGAACAAATAAATCTGAAGCTTACTGTACATACCTATTCATTTTTTATAAAGTTTGCAGAGACACAGAATAGAGCAGAAACACAAAGGGCATATTGATTGTCTTCTCATTATTAAGCATACATATATATAGTTTCTCATAAGACTCAAAAAAACTGGCTAATACTATGGGCCAGTGAATACCATGGGTCAACTAATGTCTTAGTCAACAACTAACACAACTAACTTAGGACCATTGACTCAACTAACTAACCAACTTGACACATGAGATTACAACTCTTAACACACCCCCTTAATCTCAAGTGGGATGGTGTGGTCAGCACTATCAATGCCTAAGTGCTTCCTCTGAAACTCAAATGCAGATGTACCCAAAAGTTTGGTAAACATATCAGCTAGCTGCTCCTTAGATCCACAAAACATCAAACTGATTTCTCCATTATTGACTAACTCAAGTATGAAGTGATAGCGAGTGTGTTGGCTCGGTTTTGCAACCAAGCTTAGTGCTATGGGCACCTGCTAACTAGTAGCAGCAGTTTCAATAGAAATAAAAACAATAAACTAAATAAACAATACTTTTCATGGATCTAAGCAAGAATCTAAGCAAATAATTTAAATATTTCAAAAATCAAGAACAAGAAACATAAGAAATAATTTTTGTATTGAAAAGTGGGGGGCAAGCAAGTGCTTGCGATATTACCTTCAATGGTGAAGGTTGATGTTGAGCAACTCCCAAGATGAGTAGCTCCAAACTCCAATAGGTCTCTTCTCCAAGGTTGCTTCAATGGCTAAAAGTGCTCAAGGGAGATTTCAGCAGCATAAGGATGAGATAATGGAAGGATGTGAAATGAGGAGCCCCTACCACCTTTTTATAGGTTTTGGTGGTGAGGAATACCATTTGTGGTTTTGTGGAAACCAATGGTATTGACCAACATAGTTTAGGTAATTTTCTCTCCTTTTTCCTTTTTTGAATAAAAATAATATTTTAATTCCCTTTTTAATATTTTTGGGAATTTGGACCCTTTTTGAGGGTTTTTTATGATTTTCTTGGAAAAATAATCTTTTTTAATGGAAAAAGGGGTGTACTAAGGTCTTTTGGTGACCTTTTGTTGGTTTCAGAGGCTCAGATGGTGGAAAAGTGGACAAATGGGTCATGTGAGTAAGGGAATGAGCTAGTGAGCACTTTTTAGGTGTTAACAGATTGCCCCCTGATGTGTGAGGGCAGGAGCTCATCGTATGGCCGATAAACATCATAGTTCTTTTGTCCTTTTTCTGGGGTTTAGGGGAGAGAAGAGACCGGTTGGAGACTGGAGCCACGGCCCTTGGAAGCTGCAAAAAACAAAAAATATTACATGGCCTCAATATGAATGAGGTATAATCTCTGATAAAGGACGAGGCGGGCATTCCCATGCTCGTATCAAGACATATACAAAACAATTAGTCCCAAGAAGGGGGATCTAATACGTAAAGAAATATACTGGTACATCATAATGGTCCAGAGGGGACATGATTGTGGGATATACTCATGATCATGACTGATCTCAATAACTGATACACTGGAATAACTGTGGAACTGCTGAAACTGAAGGTGTCCAACATCTGTAGGGACTCAAAGACTGTGAGCCATCTCTAGGGAGTATTTGTATCTGTATACTCGAGGGAGTATAAAACTGGGGTACATCTGAATACTGTCGTCATACGCAACCCGGATATCTATAGAAAAAATGTAACTGGTTGTATCCATAGGTAGACTCTCAAATGTGGAGGAGTCAGGTGGTATCCGGGGTCTTCGACTAATAACTGAACGGACCAATACCCTGTGCGAGTCTCAACGATGCGATCAAGGTGTTGAAGTCGAGCATGTGAGAAACAACCATTTGGAGAGGCACTGAGGATTCCTCTCGAAATGATCCGTAGGCACCCATTATAAATGGTAATGAGTCCAAGACACAGGGACCTCTAGGTCTATCCTCTGGAATCAATGTGGTTGTCGTCGACAGAGGGAGACCAGCAACTAACAAGGCAATGATGTTTCCTTGACAGGAGCACGAGGTGTAGAACTGAAGTGGTGTAGTACTGTTGGTAGGACTGACATACTTGTGGGGATGGGAAATAACTGGGTCAAAAATGGGTAGACTCAAACTTCCTTTGTTCAGAGCATGATGACGTGGTTGACCTGGCAGCGTAGGGAACTGACTTGTAGGTGTGGGGATCATCTTTTAGGGACTGAAGGGTATGTACTGACTCTGGGGGGGTGAAGCTGATGGTAGCTGTCGAGGGAGTTTCCGGGTGACATACTGCAGAATACTCTGAACAAAGGCGACCAGAATGGGGAAGCTGCTATGTGAGGAGATATGATCTGTCGTGGCGCCAAGAGGCACCCTTCTTCCTTCTTCGTAGTTTTAATGAGCTCCAAGAAGGGATAAAAGTGTGCTCTGAAATGGTACTGTCTTGTGGATTTTGTGAGCCCAGGACGGCGCATGCTCATGGTTGCTATCATGTTTAGAGAGTCTGAAAGCGGTAAGTGGACTCTATTGGTGACCTTTTGTTGGTTTCAGAGGCTCAGATGGTGGAAAAGTGGACAAATGGGTCATGTGAGTAAGGGAATGAGCTAGTGAGCACTTTTTAGGTGTTAACAGATTGCCCCCTGATGTGTGAGGGCAGGAGCTCATCGTATGGCCGATAAACATCATAGTTCTTTTGTCCTTTTTTATGGGGTTTAGGGGAGAGAAGAGACCGGTTGGAGACTGGAGCCACGGCCCTTGGAAGCTGCAAAAAACAAAAAATATTACATGGCCTCAATATGAATGAGGTATAATCTCTGATAAAGGACGAGGCGGGCATTCCCATGCTCGTATCAAGACATATACAAAACAATTAGTCCCAAGAAGGGGGATCTAATACGTAAAGAAATATACTGGTACATCATAATGGTCCAGAGGGGACATGATTGTGGGATATACTCATGATCATGACTGATCTCAATAACTGATACACTGGAATAACTGTGGAACTGCTGAAACTGAAGGTGTCCAACATCTGTAGGGACTCAAAGACTGTGAGCCATCTCTAGGGAGTATTTGTATCTGTATACTCGAGGGAGTATAAAACTGGGGTACATCTGAATACTGTCGTCATACGCAACCCGGATATCTATAGAAAAAATGTAACTGGTTGTATCCATAGGTAGACTCTCAAATGTGGAGGAGTCAGGTGGTATCCGGGGTCTTCGACTAATAACTGAACGGACCAATACCCTGTGCGAGTCTCAACGATGCGATCAAGGTGTTGAAGTCGAGCATGTGAGAAACAACCATTTGGAGAGGCACTGAGGATTCCTCTCGAAATGATCCGTAGGCACCCATTATAAATGGTAATGAGTCCAAGACACAGGGACCTCTAGGTCTATCCTTTGGAATCAATGTGGTTGTCGTCGACAGAGGGAGACCAGCAACTAACAAGGCAATGATGTTTCCTTGACAGGAGCACGAGGTGTAGAACTGAAGTGGTGTAGTACTGTTGGTAGGACTGACATACTTGTGGGGATGGGAAATAACTGGGTCAAAAATGGGTAGACTCAAACTTCCTTTGTTCAGAGCATGATGACGTGGTTGACCTGGCAGCGTAGGGAACTGACTTGTAGGTGTGGGGATCATCTTTTAGGGACTGAAGGGTATGTACTGACTCTGGGGGGGTGAAGCTGATGGTAGCTGTCGAGGGAGTTTCCGGGTGACATACTGCAGAATACTCTGAACAAAGGCGACCAAAATGGGGAAGCTGCTATGTGAGGAGATATGATCTGTCGTGGCGCCAAGAGGCACCCTTCTTCCTTCTTCGTAGTTTTAATGAGCTCCAAGAAGGGATAAAAGTGTGCTCTGAAATGGTACTGTCTTGTGGATTTTGTGAGCCCAGGACGGCGCATGCTCATGGTTGCTATCATGTTTAGAGAGTCTGAAAGCGGTAAGTGGACTCTATTGGTGTTCTTTTTCGTGGTTTAGTCTCCAAGGCCCAAAAAAGCATAAAATGATGCGGATGGAGAACTCTTCTAGCCGATGTGACTAGAGTATACCTTTTTCGTAATTAGTCTACGAGGTCCGGAAAAGGGGTAAACTTATACCAGGTAGACGCCCTTTCAGATACGTTTAGCGAGCATGAAAGGAAGCAAGATTGCTCGGCGATCTTTTCATTGTTTTAGGAGTCAGAAAAGAGCTTAACAGAAACTCCCTAAGTGCCTTTTTCGTAAGAGGGGTTGCTCGGCCCAAAAAAGGGATAAAATTATACCGAACAAAAATGGATTGATGAGGGCGAGAAAAGGTCTCAAGCATCGTCATCTGTTTGGAAAACTGGATCCGGTGACATAAGGATTGTCGAAAACGGAGAACGGCCGATGTGGCACGCAAACCGAGGTGACGAGGGGGCGTGGAAAAAATGCCCGGAAAATCTAAAGGTGAGAGCGAGAAATGATCTCTAGCATCATCAAGAGCGCGGAAAACTGAATCCGGCGATATAAGACACATCGAAAACGGAGAACGGCCGATGTGGCACGCAAACCGAGGCGACAAGGGGGCGTGGAAAAAATGTCCGAAAAATCTAAAGGTGAGAGCGAGAAATGATCTCTAGCATCATCAAGAGCGCAGAAAACTGAATCCGGCGATATAAGACACATCGAAAACGGAGAACGGCCGATGTGGCACGCAAACTGAGGCGACGAGGGGGCGTGGAAAAAATGTCCAAAAAATCTAAAGGTGAGAGCGAGAAATGATCTCAAGCATCATCACGAGCGCGGAAATATGAATCCGGCAGTGCAAATGGTGCGAAAAACGGAGGTCATAAGGACTCCGGAATGGTTAAAGGAAAGAACTAGGTTAAAAAATGGCTACAAATAAAGGTGATCCCACCAAGCGAAGGATGCAGTGGTGGGGAGAAATGATGACCCGTGGGGGAAAAATACTAGGTGTATCAAATCAACTGAAATATACAAGTGACACATGACCTCAAAAATGGTTGAGATCACGAATATGAAAAAGTGAGCAGGGTTAATGACCTGCCCCCATGCTATGTGCATGGGGTTTGTGATTGTGGATCACATATGTGTTGGTTTGAACGATGGGCTCATTGAGGTGTTGAGATAGAGATGATGGGGAAGGTTCAAAATGATTGATCATGCCCCCTATCCCGGGGTCGAGGTAATCTATTATGCCCCCTAACTCAGAGGTGTCAATGTGGTGCAGATGTTGTCTCATAGAGAGATCAATAGGGCATTGAGCAACTGCTGGCGGGGTGTTATACCATGAGGCTGTGGGTCGTGGTGGCATACTGAAGTGATGATATGATGATGGGGGATTCCCTTTGTGGGGTGGATGCCCCCAGTATCTCCGACGAGGATCACGGTGATGATGAGTAGGCAAGGTTTTGGGCATGCCCCCATGTTGTGGACATGTGGTTTCCTGGTTGATTTGAAAGGGTTCAACCTGTGTGTCAAAGGGATCAATGGAAGGGGCCGACCGGACAGAGGGGTATCCAGTGGAGATCATATAAATGGCGGGGTCAAGGCCAGGCATTTCGGTATCTGACCAAGTAAAGACATCAGTGAATTCTTGGAACAGTTGTTGGTATTCTCCGATCTCATGCTCACTGTGGGAGGTTCCTAATGTGATGGTATGAAGGGCACCAAGTGGGTCAGAGATGTCAATGTGGATGACGGGAGAAATATCGGCCATGGGATCCGTTAACCAATCGATTTTAGTAGGAAGGAAATCCTTGGACTCAACCGCGGATTGGGTAGCGGTGGTGGATGAAGTCTCTTCCAGGAGGAAGTATGGACGATGGTGCATGTCTTCCCCGGGATAATCAAAGGTAGTAGGAGTCTCGAGAACCTCTTCATCATTGCGGGACCTTTGAGTGGTCAAATCGAGTGATGAGGTAGTGGTAGTCGAAGAGATCATATAGATGGTGTTAATCTCTTCGGATGAGGATGATGGGGGAGGGTAGATCTCCTCGATAGTAGGGGGTGCCGTCTCAAGGTCCAAATTGTTCATCTCGTAGAGAGCTGCTCTATAGTCAGGTAGATCCGGACAATGGTGAGAGTAGTGGCCGTAAACACTGCATATGGCACAAGGATGGTTGGTGCGCAGAGATCTGTCGCGAGGCTGAGGAGGTGGCTCAAGTCTAACGACTGGGATGCCGGCGTCATCGTCCAACATATTCATATGCTCTTGGAGAGATGGTAACTGTGGGCATTGATGAGTTGGATGGCCTATCTCATCGCACAACGAGCATTTAGGGGGAGCTCGAAACACCGGTGGGGGTTTAACCGCCATGGGTGGGGGTACCGCAGTGTATGGTTGTGGGCCTCTGCCCCCAGTAGGCCTGATGAATGGAGGGGGGTTCGTCGATGACGAAGGAGTATTGATACCGGGAGGTGGTTGGGTAGAAGTAACAATGGGTTGCACCGGTTGCAGGATGACATTTGGTGTCAGTGGAGGAACGGGAGGCGTAATATACCACACGGGTAATCCCAATGTTAACCCGGGGAGACTAAGGGTAGCCATAACCGGGGCGCTTACTACACCCGAAGGAGGAAATAGAAAGGGGATGGTGTGGATGGGTGTAACACCAATGTGACTGGGGATCAATGGTGGTTGACTACCGGATGTTTGTGTATTCTGTGAAAGAGTACAGAGGTTTGCGACTTGGGTCTCCGGTGACGGTGGTGGAATGGCCTGGAATGTAGAGGTCATTGGTGTATCTGAATAAAGTCTGGGTCCCACAGAAGAAACAAAGGAGGTAGTTGCACTAGAAGCGGGTTGTTCAACCATGGGAAGAACATTCTCGGGTGCTGCAGGGGCGTTGGGATCATAGTAGGTGAGTTGGTCAATTTTGACCACGCGTCCCTCGTGGGGGAACATCATGGTGCGGAAGACGGAGGAGGCGACCGCTTTCATGGCGTACATGTAACTGCGGCCAAGTAAAAGGTTATAGTCGAGCTGGGCGTTAATGACCTCTATGTCGATGAGCACAGTTTTCCCACCTAATTGGACGGGCACCTTGGGTAATAAACCTTGAGGTTGAGCTGACCGGCCGTCGTAGGCCCGCAATGCAGTGGTGGATTGCTGGAGAGCAGGGGATCCCAACTTTTGCCAAACAAAAGTGGACATGACACATGTAGATGCACCTTCGTCGATGATACATCGATGGATGACAAGATTCCGAACAGAAACGGACACTTGGAATGTTATGGTAGAAGGCAGTCGTGGTTCAGATTGGTCTAAATCAAAGGTCATCAAGTTCGAATCATTTGGGTCAATCGCCCCAATGGCGGAAAGTAAAGTCTTGCGCTGAGTAGGACAGGTTTTTAAGACTTCTAACGCAGACATGGCTGCGGGAGATTGAGCTAAGTCATCTACAATGTTGTAATTGGACGCAGCCCGTGCATTGGGGTTGTTGTTGATTCGGCGAAGGGGGAAGCGAGGTGCTTTAGAAGCGCCATCAAGTGGAACCTGAGGTATACGCAATGTCTGATCAGTTGGATTAGCATTAGTATCCTTTTCAGCGGGGGGGGCTTCAGAAGTCGGTCCGTATTGATTCCGACGGGTTTGGATATTGACGTCAGCGGTGGACATCATCAATAAGTGGTGGGTTCCTGAATCAAACATGGGTTGGTCCGGAGCCGTATAAGTTATTTGTTGTGGTTGCACGTTGCCCTGTTGGGGGGCTAACGGCTGAGTGTTTACCACTCCCTGTGTTGGAAAAGGGTTTTGGAGGACCAAAGGTTGTTGTGGGGGTGGTGGGGGGTTGGGTGGTGGCTGAGGAGCCGCCTGCCCTTGACGATGGGCGTCATTTGTCCATAGTTGTCGAGCTCGCTCCAGATGTGGGCAAGCGTGGGTATAGTGGCCATAGACACCGCAAATGGAACAAGGATGGTTTGTTCGTAAATTAGCATTTTTGGGTTGCTTAGGTGGCCGATCAGGATTCTGATGAGTGGGCGCCGCGTTATTGTTTTGCGGAGGATGGGTAGGTTGTGGAGCTTGGTTACGGTTTTGATTGTTTCCACGGTTTCGTCCTCTTCCTCTGTTTGGTTGCCCACCTTGGTTGCGTTGGTTATTTTGGTATTGGGGCTGCTGTTGTTGTGCGTAGACATGTCCTTGAGCATTGGGGGGATTCTGAGGAGCCGCAAGTGCGGGAGCAGGTTGCGGTGGATAGTATGCAGGTGGAGCTGGAGGTGGTCCAGTTGCCTGTTGGGGTTGTTGGTACCCCTGAGCTAGTGGAGGTGTGAGGTTAGCCGGTGCAACCTGCTGTGGGTAATACATGGGCTGTTGTGGAAACTGCATGGGGTTCTGTACCGTAGGTTGAGCATAGTATGTAGGAGGTACATATGCTGATGGCGCTTGGCCATAACAATGTTGTGGACAAGAGGGTCCATGAACATGATGGGTCTGGTTTGTTGGAGCATAAGAAGTTGTCGCTCCGGAACTGGATGTAGCCCTAGAAAGGTCTGGGGCGGGCATGGTGCTCACCATACTGAAAGGTTTGGCTTGCGGTGTGATTTGGCCAATAATGCCATCAGCGGCATGTGATGCCCCCAGTGTGTCACCGCGTGCGGAGTCACCTCGTGGTGCGTCAGGTATGATGGTGTATAGGTAACCTGATTGGGCATAGATAAGATCAAACTGTTGGGCCTTAAGGATGGCCTCCTCCTCAGACTGGGGTCTTTCAGATGCTACATCCTTCGCAATGAGAGGAAGGAGGGATTTAAGGAACCAGTCTAGAAAGATTCGGTCGTCTAATTTGATCTTGCATAGGCTTCGGCGCCGCCGCCAATCATGAATATGGTCCGTGATATGCGTGGCCGTGTTTTGTCTGCAAGACAGTAGGATCTCGACGCCCGCATCATAGCGGACTGGTAGCTGAAAGAACTGCAGGAAGGTCGAGGCAAGGGAGGTAAATGTGGAATGCGTCCCATGGGGTTGCTCGATATACCATTTGGCTGCAGAGCTAGTGAAGGTGCGCTGTAATAAACGGAGTCGGACAGAGTCGTCCACTATGGAGTTGGAGGAACACCATAAATGGAAGGACATGATGTGGTTTTGGGGGTCTTCTCCGGCCTTTCCCTCAAACTTAGGGATGTCAGAGGGAAGCTTAGTGGGCATATGGGGCCAAGCAGGATCATGCCTGATGGGGTCATTTGTGAGCCTAGCTAAATCTGGCAGGTTGAGACTTGCCATGTATGGTAGACTAGCGGATGTGGTGACCGGAACCGGGACCTGCCTAGCCATTGTGGTATGGTGTAGGGGTCCAGTAGCGCCTATAGGTATGCTAGGTATGGAGTGTATGTGCCCTCCAAAAGGTGTGGCCTGATATGGGTTAGCGCTCCCAAGTGCAACTTGGGTTACACTTGGGTTAGGAATCGCAGTAGGGATTCCTGGTATAGTACTACCGAGTGCAACATGGGTTACACTTGGGTTAGGAATCGCACTAGGGATTCCTGGGATAGGGTTTGTGGAAACCGAAGGGGGTATGACCCCCATGTTGGGCATGCCCATGACAGGTGGTGGTCCTGTGCTAGGCATTCCTGAATGTGGAGTGGTACCCATATTGGGCATACCCAAGGGGGTGGATGTTGTCATGGATGGTATTCCTGCAGAAAGGTCTGCTGATGTCTGACCTATGGTTAATGTAAATTGTGGATCATCTGGTGTTCCAGACATAATTGTGGTCGGTGGTAACTCTGTGGGGTTTTCGGATTCTACCTCCAAATCAAAGGTGAAGTGGGGTATGTCAGAATCGGATGACCGTCTAAATGATCGACGATGTGTCGAATCAAGGGATAATGCTCTGCGTCCGTGACGTGGAGAGCCAAGTGGACTGAACTCTGGGAGTTCGCCCCGTAGACGACGAGAACGTCTAGAATTCTCAATGGTGAGAAATATGTTTTTTGTTTTATGTATAAAATGTTGTTTTAAGTATCAGGTGGTGATATATATGTAAAAGACTCAAAACCCTAATGCAACCAAGGGTGCAAGAAGGGGAGTGAAAAAAGAAGGCTCACAGGCCAAAAAATCAATCCTCAAAAAATGCACTTATCCTAGCAGCTGTGCTACAATAAGTGGAGGAATGCAACAACCGGTCAGAATACCAACATGCAAGCGGCTCCTAGAAAAAATAGGTGTAACTAGACTCAAAAGGTGGTAAAGATCATGCAAACACCTAATCTAAAAGTATTGTGACTCAAACAGACGATATCCCCTGCAAGGTGATGAAATCCAAGTCAGACAATATGAATGTAGAGACAACGGCTAGATATCCCCCTACCGGGAGGGACACCGGGTAATCAATCCTAAAAAGACAGGCTACTAGGATACTCCGTTCATGACGCGTCGAGAAAAGGTAAATCTGCCGTTTGGTCCTTTGATCGCAATATCCCAATACAGGGATATCCCGAGAACTGCGAATGGTAGCCCTTCGGTTACTGAATGGGTTTCGGTATCCCACTCAGGCTTCCGGAACCATCCTCGCGACTTCAACCCTCCTAGGGGAGAGGCCTTCCCACAAACCGGTTGTGACCGCGCCAAAAAGTACTAAGAGATTTTAGCTCCCTAATTGGACAACTTCTATGTCTCAAATGTATGAACTGAGGGGTGTTATTGGAACACCTATCCCCCCAATACTACCTAGCTACAAGAATTCTTTTTGTGTTCCCCAAGTGGGGTTAAGAGTGTGTTCAAATTAGGGTAAGTTTTAAGTCTTAGTTCAATTAAGTGATCGTGTGAGTGCACGTGAGGTGTTGTAAACTGAACTTGAAAAAATTAAATGCTTTAAGGGAAATTTTTTTTTAAAAATAAAGGACTTTTCGAAAAATAACAAGCAAATAGTTAAGACTTTTTTCACTAAAAGAAATTAATTTGCTTTTTCAAAAATAACTCAAAAAATAATGGATTTTTTGGTTTTATGAAAGCAAATAATAAACTCTTAAAAGAAATAAATTGATTTCTTCGTTTCAATAAAATTTGCTAAGGGCAAGATTCTAAAGAAGTAAACAAGAAAAAATTTGAATCTAGATAAAGAATGCCAAAATGAATCTTTCTTTCACTTTCTTGAAAATTTTTAAAAAGATTTCTATGTATGCACTTTTAAATAGTAAAATTTTTTTCTAAATCTGGAAAATGTGCAGAATTTAGTACTGTAAAAAATGTGCTATGGGCAGAAAGTACAGTAAAAAATATTTTTCAAAATCGGGATGGCCGAATGAAAAAATTCAGCCGCGCAGGTTTTGGACGAACAGCCGCGATGGGCCGCGCGGGTTTTGGCCGAACAGTCGCGATGGACCGCGCGGGTTTTGGACGCACAGTCGCGATGGACCGCGCAGGTTTTGGGCGCACAGTCGCGATGGACCGCGCAGGGTTTGGGCGCACAGTCGCGATGGACCGCGCAGGTTTTGGGCGCACAGTCGCGATGGACAGCGCGGAAAAAGGCCGCGAAGCCGCGGTGTGCAGCGCGGAAAAACACAGAAAAGTCGCGATGGACCGCGCGACTGTCTGGAAAAAGGCCGCGATGGACCGCGCGGAAAAATGCAGAAAAGTCGCGATGGACCGCGCGACTGTCTGGCAAAAAGTCGCGAGGCGGAAGCCGTGCACGGAAAACGAGAAACGAACTCGAAAATTTAAAATTTAGGGCTGTTTTTTTGGGGCCAAATCTCAGACCAGCAATGGATCTGCTGTCTAAGATGGCAGATCTATGGATCTAATGGTTAAAAACTCATAAAAACTAAGATTTAATGGCAAAGCTAGAGATCTAAAGTTCAAACCAAAGCGGAGTCGCCAAAAACTGTTGGCCCGGTTTTGCAACCAGGCTTAGTGCTATGGGCACCTGCTAACTAGTAGCAGCAGTTTCAATAGAAATAAAAACAATAAACTAAATAAACAATACTTTTCATGGATCTAAGCAAGAATCTAAGCAAATAATTTAAATATTTCAAAAATCAAGAACAAGAAACATAAGAAATAATTTTTGTATTGAAAAGTGGGGGGCAAGCAAGTGCTTGCGATATTACCTTCAATGGTGAAGGTTGATGTTGAGCAACTCCCAAGATGAGTAGCTCCAAACTCCAATAGGTCTCTTCTCCAAGGTTGCTTCAATGGCTAAAAGTGCTCAAGGGAGATTTCAGCAGCATAAGGATGAGATAATGGAAGGATGTGAAATGAGGAGCCCCTACCACCTTTTTATAGGTTTTGGTGGTGAGGAATACCATTTGTGGTTTTGTGGAAACCAATGGTATTGACCAACATAGTTTAGGTAATTTTCTCTCCTTTTTCCTTTTTTGAATAAAAATAATATTTTAATTCCCTTTTTAATATTTTTGGGAATTTGGACCCTTTTTGAGGGTTTTTTATGATTTTCTTGGAAAAATAATCTTTTTTAATGGAAAAAGGGGTGTACTAAGGTCTTTTGGTGACCTTTTGTTGGTTTCAGAGGCTCAGATGGTGGAAAAGTGGACAAATGGGTCATGTGAGTAAGGGAATGAGCTAGTGAGCACTTTTTAGGTGTTAACAGAGTGTCAATGTGTTTACTCTTCCTATGAAATACATTATGTTTAGACAACTGTATAGCAGAACTGTTGTCACAATATATGGTTGTTGGTTCTATTTTTGTATGTCCCATCAAACTGATTTCTCCATTATTGACTAACTCAAGTATGAAGTGATAGCGAGTGTCAATGTGTTTACTCTTCCTATGAAATACATTATGTTTAGACAACTGTATAGCAGAACTGTTGTCACAATATATGGTCGTTGGTTCTATTTTTGTATGTCCCATGTCCTTCAAGATTCTTCTGAGCCAAACTGCATGGCAGGCTACTGCAGTTTCTGCAATATATTTCGATTCTGTTGAAGACATGCTCACAATAGGTTGTTTCTGAGAAGCCCAAGAAATAAGACTAGTACCAAGATGGAAAGCATAACTAGATGTGCTTTTCCTATCATTAATACTACTTGCAAAATCACTATCTGTGTACCCTGTGAGAGTACAGTCCTGTGAATTAGAGTACCAAAGTCCATAATTAATTGTACCTGTAGCATATCTTAGTATTCCTTTTCCAAATTTCCAGTGAGAGTCTTTAGGAGATTCCATGAATCTAGAAATAAGACTGACAGCATACATCAAATCAGGTCTAGTAGCAGTCAAATACATTAAACTGCCTACTAATCTTTTGTAAAGTGTAGAATTTACTGCTGGTCCTTCATCATTCTTGCTTAACTTGGTTCCTGTAGCAATGGGAGTTTCTACAGGTTTACATTTATCCATTTTGAATCTTTGCAAAATGTCAATAGCATACTTATGCTAACAGATGAAGATCCCATTTTCACTTTGATCAACTTCCAGACCAAGGAAAAGCTTCATAAGACCAAGATCAGTCATCTCAAACTCCTTTTTCATGACTGTCTTAAACTCTTCTAGCATCAAATTTCCAGTATAGATCATATCATCAACATAAAGACAAACAAGTAAAATTTTACCTTGCTGATCTGTTTTAACATACATAGTAGGTTCATTGCTGCTTCTATTGAACCCATTGTTGATGAGATAAGAGTCAATTCTATTGTACCAAGCTCTTGGAGCTTGTTTGAGACCATACAAGGCCTTTTTCAGCTTACATACATTGTGTTCTTGACCTTTGACAGCATAGCCAGGTTGCTGGTCTACATAGACTTCTTCTTCAACTATACCATTCAGAAAGGAAGATTTCACATACATTTGGTAAACAGGTCACTGGTTTTGAGCTGCTATTGCAAGTATAGCTCTAATGGTGTCCATCCTTGCTACTGGAGCAAAGGTTTCATCATAGTCTACACCATATTGCTGAGCAAAATCTCTTGCAACAAGCCTTGCCTTGTACTTTTCTATCTTTGATTTTTCATTCAACTTGGTCTTATAGACCCATCTTACACCAATGCATCTTTTATCTGATGGGAGATCAACTAGATCCCATGTCTGATTCCGCTCAATAGAATCAATCTCTTCATTCATTACTTGGACCCACTATGGATCTTTTGCTACTTATTCAAAACATGTTGGCTGACATGAAAATAGTGCATACTGTAGTTGGTCATCAATGACAGGAGTCTGATCATATAACTCCCTTAAGCTTCTGGTTCTTTGGTTCTGTTGTGGACTGTCTGATGGTGTCCCTTCTTGCTGCTGTTGCTGCACCTCAAGTCTAGGCATTATGAGTGGTTCTGGTGGTACTGGACTGTCAGTCTGCTGAATGTCTGTTGTATCAGTCCAACATTTATCTTCCATAAATTTGACATCTCTGCTCACCACTACTTTCTTGGTGACAGGATTATACAGCTTATAGGCTTTATGTTGTTCACTATAGCCTGTGAAAATACACCTTTCACTCTTCTTGTCCAACTTCTTTCTTAACTCATCAGGTATGTGTGCAAATGCAACACATCCAAATATCCTGAGATGTGAGACACTAATCTGAGTGCCACTCCATGCTTCCTCATGTATCTTGTCTTTGACAGTTATTGTGGGAGATCTATTTAGTAGATATACTGAACATGCAACACCTTCTGCCCAATAATCATCAGATAACTTCTTGTATGACAACATACTTCGGGCCATGTTCATGATGGTCCGATTTTTTCGTTCTGCAACTCCATTCTGTTGTGGAGTGTATCTGGTGGTGTATTGGTGTTGGATTCCATGTTGCTTACAAAACTCTGCAAAATCATGAGAGACATACTCATCTCCACCGCCGGATCTGAGTATTCTGAGTGGTTTACCTGACTGCTTTTCAGTCAAAGCTTTGAACTCTTTGAATCTGGAGAAAGCTTCTGATTTATTTCTAAGAAAATAAATCCAGTCTTTCCTACTATAGTCATCAATAAATGTTAAAAAATACAGACTTCCTCCTATAGACTGGGTTTGCATGGGTCCACATAGGTCTGTGTGAACTAGTTCAAGGTGTTCTTTGGCTCTATTTGGAGAAGTGGGAAAGCTGTCCCTTTGGTGTTTCCCTAAAATACAGTCTTCACAAGAGCTTGACTATTCATTCATGACTGGTAATCCTTTGACCATGGATTTTTTTTGCAGATGAGAGAGACTTTGAAAGGGTAGATGACCATACCTACAATGCCACAACCAGGTTTCGTCTTGACTGGAGATAGTATGAGCACATCACTGTGATAGGATAGCACTTCTCAGGTTGAGTGGGAAATTCTATTCTTGGTCATTTCTACTTTGGCTAGGAGTCTTCTACTAGCAGCTTTATCATAGACAGTACAATAGGAATCAATGAACCTAACATCATACTTATTCTGAATCAGTTGACCCACACTGATCAGATTGACCTTAAGATTTGGAACATAGAATACATCATTTATGTACTTCTTCTCATTATGTTTGGTAAGTATAGGAACAGTACCTTTGCCTTGAGCTGGAATGAGATAGTGATCACCCAGTTTGATCTTTGAATTAATAGATGGATCTAGGTCAGAAAATAGTGATTTGTTACCTATCATATGATTGTTGCATCCACTGTCAAGCAACCATACATTTGACTGATGTTCTGCTTTAGTATCTTGGTATGACAGGAACATAACGTCTGACGAATCTTCTTCAACATTAGAGACATTTTCTCTGCCACTGTTCTGATATGCTTGCTTCTTTCTGCAGTCACGTTCATAGTGGCCATATTTCTTGTAGTAGTTACACTAGACATTGGACTTATTAGTCCATCTCTTGCCTCCTCATCCTCTCTGGTTCGAAGGGTTATTATTGTGCTCACAGTGATCTGTGTTCTCACGGTGTTCATGGGCAGTTCTATCCTCTGTGGAATTAGAACTCCTTCCTCTTCTGCCTTGTCCTCTGCCTCCTCGACCTCGACCTCTGTTGAAAGAAGTTTGAGTGCTAAATGCATGAGACAGAGACTCATCTTCCTGACTGATTCTAGCTTCATGAGACAAAAGGGACCCTGTTAACTCTTCTAGAGTAAACGTCGATAGATCCTTAGATTCTTCTATGGCAGTAACCACCATAGAGAATTTATTAGTGAGGCATCGAAGTACCTTTTCAACAATACCCTTCTGCTTTAGAGCTTCGCCATAGGTTTGGAATTACGTGACAATCCCAGAAACCCTAGTCATAAACTAATCGACAGTCTCTGTGTCTTTCATCTTAAGACTTTCAAACTGGAGTCGAAGGGTTTGGAGTCTTACCGTTTTGACTCGATCTGTACATTTGTATGTAGATTGGAGGAGATTCCATGCCTGATGTGCGGTCATAGCTCCAGTGATTCGCGAGAAAATGGACTCCTCAATGCAACTTTGGATCAACCACTTTGTAGTGAGATCCCGATCTCTGCTTTCGTCGAGGGCCTTCTTATTTGCATTCATCATTGCAGCAAGTGTAGCTGTCGTTGGTTCAGTGAACTCCTTTTCGACCATATCCCAACATTTGTTGAGTTGTAGAAAGGTTTGCATCTTTATAGACCAGAATTCATAATTCTTGCCATTCAGCATTGGACCTGAGATCGGCTTCATGTTTAGGCTTTCCATAGAGTATGATAGCGATTAAAATGACCGTCGCAGGATTCTAACTTACACAGTGTGCCGCGAAGGTGCGCCGGACAAAAAATCTATAAGGAAAGGCACACCATCGCAATTTTCCTTCTAGCAAGGTGAGACAGTGTCGCAGTTTGTCTTCAGGCAGGGTGAGACACTGTCGCAGTTTGTCTTCAGGCAAGGTACGACACCGTCGTAGTTTTCCTTCAGGCAGGGTGAGACAGCTCGCAGTTTCTCTTCAGGCACGGTAAGACACTGTCGCAGTTTGTCTTCAGGCAGGGTGAGACAGCTCAGGGGCCGTCGTAGTTTTTCTTTAGGCAGGGTGCGACAACCTCTTTTTAGTGGGTTTTTTGAAATACCCTTCGCCGGATCGAGGTGCGACTTTGCCGGATGGTGGGTAATAAAAAAATGTTGCGGCCCGAGTGTTTCGTCTCCGTCCCGTGCTGCAACTTCCATTCATGTGTGTGTGCTCTCCAGTTTCTGAAAAGGCTTACCCAAAAACAAGATCTAAGGATCAGGCCGTGAGCTCTGATACCATGATAAAGTTTGCAAAGACACAGAATAGAGTAGAAACACAAACGGCATATTGATTTCCTTCTCATTATTAAGCACACATATATATAATTTCTCATAAGACTCAAAACAACTGGCTAATACTATGGGCTAGTGAATACCATGGGTCAACTAATGTCTTAGTCAACAACTAACACAACTAACTTAGGACCATTGACTCAACTAACTAACCAACTTGACACATGAGATTACAACTCTTAACCATTTTCATCTTGATCAAGGAGCGTGTTCTGAATAATAACCATAGGAGGCAAGATAATTTCTTGATCGTTCACGGTCTCTCACAAGCCCACGGCAAGCCCTTCCATTTACCAAACATCTCCTGGGCAGTTACGCATGCAGCTCCTTGCCTTTTCAACTCTTCTTCCAGTACTACCACAAGTTCACGGTGTACCTTTACCCTCTTTGATCTAATTGTTTTGGCATGGGCTAAAATAGGTTCGATACCACTGTACCAGTCTATAGCCCCAACCCCACCTCTGCATGCAAGGCAATTCCACTTTCGCTGGGATCATTCACTGTCTCAAGCTTAAGGTTATCCAGGTCTTCAAAAAAACTGTTGAACCACTTATTGTTCTTCTGATAACCATGGCTTACATTACTCCCTTCAGAATCACAGTCATCACTGGTAATTAAATCCTTGTCGCTCATTAAATACCTATCACTATCAAGATTATCAATATCTGTATCATTTTCACTGGACTGGTAGCCAACTCCACTTGTTTCATTAAAGGAAGAAGTTTAGATACCATCTTACTTCCCAATTCAATTTTCTCTTCATTAGATTTTGCATTTCTGTGTCCTGCACTTTTTCCAGGAGGTGGTGATGCCTCTGAAGAATTCAACTTGGTACCTCCCCATTTCCAACCGTTGGTGAGTGGGGGAGGAATAGCAAGATCTAGCCTGCCCATCTTTCCATAAGTAGACTCTGAGCTTTCAAGCTTCCAACTGCTCTTCGTTACAGAATCTGCCTTGCCATATTGGCCCCAGCCACCAACATTTCTTGCTGTGGTGGTCCTAATTTTTGGATTTACATTCATTTGCTGAGGTTTCCCCAACTCCTTCCATCCCCATTGCTTATGACCTTGGTCTCTATCGCTACTAGGGTTCACCCAGCGGCCAGTTTTTTGTCAATGGATAAGATGCATTTTACATTGGTCGTGAACCTGATTGTCGGTGTTGCGTGACTGAATATATGACAAATATATGTGCTCACTCAATTTGTCACCTTGACCTGACTTGCTCGGCACCACCGCTAGTGCAACGGACATAAAGAGAACCACAACCATACATAAAGCTGAAAGTTGCCTTAATTAATAAGCTCCTGCAGTGGCATGAATGCTGCCATTAATGTAATTTCGTTTTCCTCCCAACTGATATGGAATTCCAATGTGGTCAGTAACAGAGGCCATGAATGCTTTCCTCTCAACTGATATGGAATTTCTAAAAGAGGCCATGAATGCTGCCATTAATGTAGTTTTTTTTTCCTCTCAATTGATATGGAATTCAGATGTGGTCAAACATGGAATTCCGATGTGGAGATCAAGGGCATTTGGTCAAACATGGAATTGATAAGTTTCTACCAATTTTCATATGCTGGGGCATTTGGAGATCAAGAAACTCTTCCTTATTTGAAGACAAATCTCAAAATGTGTCCATCAGCTGCATTAAAATTCTGGCCTATGGAGAGAATTTTATAATGTGGAAAAAGAAAGAAATGTAAACATATTTTAGAATCTGGATGAGTTGTGGATTATGTTGAATATTGTAACTTCTAAGAATATTATATTTGTATATTATTTATTCCGGAGATGTTCCATGCCTCCGATGTGATTATACTATGAATCCAGAGATGTTTATTCCTCCGAATTGGTTGTGGTAACTAGGGTTATTAGACCCACCATGTGGGGGTCGGCCCAGTCAGTTATAATAGGGTATTTAACCTAATGGTTAAATACGAGCCTACATGTACTTGTGTAAAATACATGTCAGTGTAGTGTATAAATAGAGGAGGTATGTTCCTCATTTGACATACTCACACACTTGAAAAGAGGAGCACTTGTTTGGGAGATTTGCTAAGGAGGATTAGAAGGAGGGAGCACATCTTGTATTTTGGTTTATCATCTTATTGAGGAAAGCTTTGCTGGGTTTTCTACCACATGAGGGTTTCCCAAGATAAATCTGTGTCTCTTGTGTTTATGTTATGCTTGTTGTTTCTTCAGTGATCCTGTATATGCTATTATTGTGAAATGGAATGTAATGCTGCTATTTTCTGTCTTAGCATATTGAATTTTAACATGGTATCAGAGCTAACCTGAAGGAAGACAAGGTATGGCACTTACGACACTTGCTTTACTTACGACAATCTGAAGGTTAGGGTTTTACATAGCAAAAACCAGTCATCGTGGAACTTTCGCTATAAATCCATTTCTGCGAAGTTTCAGGATCTGAAAACTTTATAGGTCGAAGATAACATCCCTAGGTACCTTGTGTCCAAAGGGAACCCTCAGATGCATTGTACTTTATGAGTTATGATCAGTACAAGTTAGGGTTTGTGCCTCTTCCAGATCTTAGTCAAAATCAGGTGACCTTGGAAAAAAGGTCATAACTTGGGCTAGGAAGCTCCAAATGAAATTTAATAGGTATTACACAGACTGTACTATCTCAGGAAACTTTTTCAGAGGCCGAAGGTGAACCAGTGACATGGGGCACGCCGTACAATTTAGCTCTCCTGTTTTATCCCATAAACAGGTCACGTTGCGACACTTGGCATAACTCTATCTTAGAGAGTCCAATTGAGGTCAGACCTGTCAAGATGGAAAGATAACAGGGTGAGCTATCTCAGAAAAAATTTTCATAGGCCGAAGTTCAAACAGTGACACGTGGCACGCCATACAAGTTCGCTCTCCTGTTTTATCCCATAAACAGGTCACGTTGCGACACTTGGCATAACTCTCTCTTAGAAAATCCAATTGAGGTCAAACCTGTTAGGATGGAAAGATGACAGGTCAGGCTACTGCAGAAAAAATTTTCAGACCCTGTGGAGCAAAAATTTCAAAGTTATAGCAGAAGCAATCAGGTGCATATTTCTGTCAAAACAGAATTATTTTTAGCACCTTTATTCATGGCTTCCGGAATTTAGGGTTTTGGAGAAAGTTGGAATTTTTTGAAGTCTATAACCATGGCTGGAAGATCCTTAGAAAAATAAGAGTTTAGAGCCTTGGATCGAACCTTTTGATTGGAAAGAAGGGTGGGCTTCATCAAACCCTAGTTCGGGTTCCTGTCCAGAAGATCCAGAAGTTTTGAAGGCAATTTTGAGGGGTCAAATTTTGGAGATTTCAAAATTGAAGAATGCTAGGTTGATCAGCTCAGCAAGACACATTCTTCCATCCATTCAGAAGTATGAAAGTCAAAGATTGAATTTTTAGGGTTTCTCTAGCAAACCCTAATCAAGCTCTAGATCAAGTTTCAGGGGGAGTTGAGGCTAAGGCCTTACATAAGAAGACTACAAAAAGTCTCGACAGGTATGACTTAAGGAGGTTCAGGTATGCCTTGAAATCTGAAACTTGATTAAGTTCATAATGTGTTTGTCTTCATGTTATTTATTAGTACAATCTTGATTAATGTTATTAATTGTCTTATCACCCTAGTAACAATATGAATGCATGTGAATGATCGAAGACATTCATTGATTAGGGATATATGATTGTACTTATGCATTATGGTGTTGTGTGAGGTTGATGTTGTCTGCTAACAAGAAACAAGTACATTACAAAAGACAAATCAAGTTCCATGACCATGCCAACATGAAGACAAAGACTCACGAGGTATGTATGACTTTGTTATATTATGTTTAACCTATGAGACATGCAGGTTCTAACTCAGGATCTCTAAATCATTGAAGAGATTGTTTAGGTATGTTGTACATAACTAAGCAGGTATACTAATCCAGGTATGTTTTCCTGTGTCATGTTAGAATCTTACCTTGTGTAAGTATACTTGGTATGATTGGTTAGTAATCAAGGGTTTATGCATATTATGTCTCTTATCTTGGTTGATGATTTAACTAACTAGATCAAACAAGAATATGCATGAGTAAAAGAAGACTTCCTTGAAACCCTGAATACTAATGATCGTGACTGTACATATTCAAGATTATTTAGAATTAGAATGTTTTGATAATATTGAGAATATACTAATGAATGTATGTTTGTGTATGAGATCATGAGGATGACACTAGTGTACACTTGAGCATGCACAGTGGTACAGAATGAATAGAAGTTCAGAAGACATACAGAAGATCAAGCGGGAGGCAACCACACAAACATAAAAGATAAGTATTTGAGTTGTTATTAGAAATAGTAAATGATATTGCTTGTATGCATATTTGTATTCCTAGAATATATCATGCTGAGTGTAAACATTCATAAAGCATTAAACAGTATACTACTAATATGCATATGATTGGTAAGTTGGACAAACATTCCATTGTTGCTTGTCTAGAATGAAACCTCTTTGCTGACATGCTGAGAGCTGTGCACACTCTCGATAGAATGTTCTGGTAGAGATGGAAGGCATCTAGATAGACACTGTATGCATACAGGATATGGGAAAGTGTTGTGCCAAAGTATTGGTCAAAATAGTTGCATAACTATGTAAATGATATTTGTATGCATAATAGGTTATCATGTCAATATGATTTGATGATTATGAAGTATTACTAATCATGTACTTAATTTTGATTTGTAGGAAAGATCATGATGAATGATGAACTCTGAACAAGCGATGGATGTTCAACAAAAGATTTACAAATCAAACACACTATAGAAAGCTTGTGGTTAAGAGATTCTCTTAGAAAGAGGAAGAGAATCATGATGATATGTTTTTCTCCAAGGGACTAGATAAGACCATTCTCTTAATAATGTAATCAGGTTCTGTATGGGTTCCCAGGATCGGTAGTTAATTGATGAGCTTAATGATCATCATGGGTGATGTGGATCTCAACCTTTGCTACAAGGTTGAATATGGGTTCTATACACATATGACATGGATGCAAGAAGGAACTCACCACAGAGTTCGAATGATTTTGAGGCTCATATTAGTAGACCCATCTGACGAGAGATGGCACAGATAGATATGCAGAAGATCACTCAATGATGAGTGTGAATAATGGACAATTGACAGCTTCATGACAAAGCTTGGGCTTTACCAGAAGTAAAGCTATTCCTAACCTTTACCTTAAGGTTGTGGATGATGAACCTATCATACCATTATTGTATGACGATGATCTCTTTCTGACAAGGAATGAGAAACAAGTCATGAAAATAGCTGCAGAAATGAAAATGAAAGATCTCGGATTAATGCACTACTTCTTAGGTCTAGAAGTATGGCAAGATCCAAAAGGAATCTTTTAAATCAAGGTAAGTATGCTGTGAAGTTTCTAAAAAAAAAAAATTTGATATGTTGGAGTATAAAGCCATGGCCACTCCCATGGACTCCAACTTGAAGTTGTTAGTTAATGACTCATCGTATTTAGTGGACCTAACCCTATATAGACAAATCATTGGGTCATTGATGTATTTAACAAATACTAGGCCAGATATATGCTTTGCTGTAAATACCCTAAGTCAGTATCTAGTAGAACCCAGAAAGGTGCACTTAATAGCTACAAAGCATGTAGTGAGGTACCTAAAAGGTACAATAGATTTTGGTCTATATTATCTTGGAGGTCATGAACTCCGTTTACATGGTTACTCAGATTCTGATTGGGCAGGAAGTGCCTCAGACAGAAAGAGTACATCAGGTGGATGTTATAGTCTTGAATCTGCCATGATCTCATGGTTCAACAAGGAACAATCTAGTGTGGCTCTCAGTACTGCTGAAGCAGAATATATATATAGCTGTCTGCTCTGCCAGCTGTGAAGCAGTGTGGCTTCAGAAGCTATTATATGGAGTGTTTGACTTAGAAATGAATTCCACTATGATTATGTGTGACATTCAAAACTGCATCAAGATAGAAAATCTTGTATTCCACGATAAGTCAAAAACACATAGAGATCCGATACTTCTATATACGAGATATGGTGCAGAGAGGAGCTATCAAGCTCGAGTATATAAGCACTGAGGATCATATTGCTAATATCTTGACTAAACCTCTGTCTCGAGTAAAGTTTGAATACTTCCGAGACAAGCTTGGTATAGTCCAGAAGGACCCTCCTCGAAAGGGGGAGTAGCATAGTATCTAATAACAAGTCTGTCTCATCAATGATGAGGTTACCTATTTACTGCACCTAGTTACTTAGAATTATTTAGATTTAGGAATCTTATATTTTTTCTTTTGATGATAGATGTATACATGCTTTTGATGATAGATGTTATGCATGTTTTGATGATGAGGATACATGTTTTGTTATACATGTTTTGATGATGAGGATACATGTTTTGTTATACATGTTTTGATGATGAGGATACATGATTGACACATGTTTTGAGGAAGTTCTTGGTAAACACTTGAGGGGATTGGATCATCCCTGGACTTCAGTCCTAAAGAGAGCCGTAGACGTATGTCTTCAAGAATGAAGTCCTTGGTGTACTTGAGGGGATTGGATCATCCCTGGACTTTAGTCCTAAAGAGAGACGTAGACGTATGTCTTCGAGAATGAAGTCCTTGGTGGACTTGAGGGGATTGGATCATCCCTGGACTTCAGTCCTAAAGAGAGCCGTAGACATGATGTCTCCGAGAACAAAATCCTGAATGAACAGGTAAGGGGATTGGATCGTCCTCAGACTTTAGTCCTTTGAATTGAGCCGTAGACATGAGGTCTTCGAGAATTGAATGATAGGACTGGATCGTCCCTGAGCTTCGGTTCAAAAGGTACATGATAGGACTGGATCGTCCCTGAGCTTCGGTTCAAAAAGTACATGATAGGACTGGATCATCCCTGAGCTTCAGTTCAAAAGGTACATGATAGGACTGGATCGTCCCTGGACTTCGGTTCAAAATGTACATGACAAATCCTAGAATTGTTCTAGGTTACATCCAGCATGAAACAGGGCTGGCTCTGTAGATGTGATACATCCAGCATGAAACAGGGTTGGCTCTATAGATGTGATACATCCAGCATGAAACAGGGCTGGCTCTGTAGATGTGACACATCCAGTATGAAAAAGGACTGGCTCTATGGCGGTAAATCCTAGATCTGATCTAGGTCACATCCACTATGAAAAAGGACTGGCACTGTGGTTGGGATTGGATCGTCCCTAGACATGAGACTTGTCTTAAAGAGATAAGGATTGATCATCCTGGAACTTGATCTGGATTGCATCATCCATGGACCTATGTCCTAAAGAGAGCAGGATTGATCATCCTGTAATATGATCGTGTGATGATGATGCTGCCGATCGTGTGATGACGATGCTGATCGTATGATGACGATGCTGATCGTGTGATGACGATGCTGTCGATCATGTGATGACAATGTTGATCGTATGATGATGATGTTGTTGATCGCGATGCTGATCGTATGATGACGATGCTGATCGTATGATGATGATGCTGATGATCGTGTGATGACGATGCTGATGATCGTGTGATGACGATGCTGATGATCGTGTGATCGTGTGATGACGATGATGATGACGATGCTGATGATCGAGTAATATCAAATCTGATGATGTTGATGTTCCAGTAACTAGTTGAGTTACTGATGATGATGAATTGAAGAAAGCTTCCGATGATATATAGATGATGTAGTCAATGACTCCTTGCTCCTGTAGATGTTGTTATAATATCCTTCTCATTAAGGGGGAGTGTTGAATATTGTAACTTCTAAGAATATTATATTTGTATATTATTTATTCCGGAGATGTTCCATGCCTCCGATGTGATTATACTATGAATCCGGAGATGTTTATTCCTCCGAATTGGTTGTGGTAACTAGGGTTATTAGACCCACCATGTGGGGGTCGGCCCAGTCAGTTATAATAGGGTATTTAACCTAATGGTTAAATACGAGCCTACATGTACTTGTGTAAAATACATGTCAGTGTAGTGTATAAATAGAGGAGGTATGTTCCTCATTTGACATACTCACACACTTGAAAAGAGGAGCACTTGTCTGGGAGATTTGCTAAGGAGGATTAGAAGGAGGGAGCACATCTTGTATTTTGGTTTATCATCTTATTGAGGAAAGCTTTGCTGGGTTTTCTACCCCATGAGGGTTTCCCAAGATAAATCTGTGTCTCTTGTGTTTATGCTATGCTTGTTGTTTCTTCAGTGATCCTGTATATGCTATTATTGTGAAATGGAATGTAATGCTGCTATTTTCTATCTTAGCATATTGAATTTTAACAGATTAGGTATTAATACTAGAGCAGAGTTATTGGCCTTATGGGGGTTACTACATTTTGCTTCTAATATTGGTATTACTTCTTTACAGGTATTTGGATATTGCAAGGTGATTGTAAATTGGGCAAATGTTTTTTCAAATTTGCAGGTCTTATCTTTGAAACAGTGTAAGCGGATCATTGTGCTTTTATCCTTTTTCTTATAAATATCCATCAGAAATATTTTTAGAGAGTTTAACTTTGTTGCTGATGATTTATCTAAAAAGACTATTGGGAGACCTGAATGTACTTTATATTCTAAGGAGTACATGAAAAATGCCCTTATATGAGAGGGTTCACTTTATATCTTCATATAGATGGTCATTTTTTTTGGATGACTTTACTATTAATTATCTTTAACTTTCCCTAGTCCATCTTGATTGTAGATCAAAAAATTGATACCATGTTATGGTTGCAACAACTGATAGCATATATTTGTATTTTTGTATGAGAGGAGGTATTTGAAGAATGTGTTTAACATATCTAAATGATATGTTGAGATTTTAAGTCATGTACATAAAATGGTTTTTTTAATTAAAAGGAAATATCAAAAAGCAAGGTTTTTTTTTTCTTTTGAAAAAAACATTCATTCTCATCTATGTGAACTTCTAACCTTTATGATAATGTTTTTGATGATTGAAGCATTTTCTTCACTTTCTTTTGACTAAATGATTTATTACGATCTAATACACAATAACTTTACTTTTTACTTTAGTTTTTACAGGGTAGAAAATTTTACACTCAGCTATTAAATGATGTAAGTCTATCCAATACCAAAACCTAAGGAAAGAATGAAAAAAGTCAACCGTTCATCCACGAAAGTTCAATCTATAAAAAAGTCAACGTTGATTTGACCGTAGAAATGATCACGAATGTTCGATCCATAACCTAACAAGTCAAAAAAATTCTTTGACCACGGAAATGATCACGAATGTTCGATCCATGACTCGCCAAATATTCATTTGCCATCCATATTTAGTAAGCAGCAAATAAAGTTCCGTCAATCAGTGACAATAATGCATACTCGTCATCAAATTAATTAATTCATTTGATGACAATAATGTTCGATCCATGACTCGCCAAATATTCATTTGCCATTCATATTTAATAAGCAGCAAATAAAGTTCCGTCAATCAGTGACAATAATGCATACTCGTCATCAAATTAATTAATTCATTTGATGACAATAATGTTCGATCCATGACTCGCCAAATATTCATTTGCCATTCATATTTAGTAAGCAGCAAATAAAGTTCCGTCATCAGTGACAATAATGCAGACTTGTCATCAAATTAATTAATTCATGGACGCATATCCAAATTTTGAGGAGATTCAAGGCAATTGCAAACACAGCATATCCAAGTTTTGAGAAGATTCAGGGCAATTGCAAACACAACATATCCAAATTTTGAGGAGATTCATGGCAACTGCAAACACAGCATACCTTCGTGGCGAAGAAAAGGTCAACTGGCAAGGAGAACGTTATAAGTCGGATTTTGGTGTATTGGGTAGTAAGCAGTGAGGGGACAAAGTAGAAGAAGAAATAACTATTGTTCGTTGTTGTAGTAGAAGAAGGAGAAAAGGAGCATGGAGAAGGAGAATAAGAAAGGTATGGGGGATTTGCCAGAGAACTGCATATCACAAATACTCAGCTTTACCACACCCAGAGATGTTTGCAGGCTCAGCGCTGTCAGCCAGACATTCAGCTTGGCCGGCAATTCGGACTTCTTGTGGGAGAAGATGCTTCCAATTCAATATTCCCATCTTCTTGCAAGGCTCGATTCGCCTTTGGAAATCTCGTCCAACAAAGAATTGTATTTCACTCTCTGCCATCCCAATTGGATCGACGACAGAACCAAGGTATGTCTGTAACAAACAACTTTCGAGTTCTAAAATCTTAGATCTGTTAAGATAAGCCAGATGCATTTTAAATTTGAGAATTCTAATATGATGAGATGCTTGTATTGTTCTTATGTTTCTGTTTAAGAAAATTTTAATCTTTTCAAAGTTTAATAAATTTAAAATGAATCTAGGTCTCATTTATTCTTAGATAACACTTACAAATTAAAATAAAAAATTTGTGATACTTAATTGCACCAGAAAGAAGAGATGCACTGAGAGACTTAATTGCACCAAGGAAAAAAGAGATGCACTGAGAGACTTATTTGCACCAGGAAAAAAGAGATGCGTGCACTGGAACACCCATGTAGAGAAGAAAACAAATCATTGAATAACATAATGCAAATAATTGGTTGGCTTTTACATTATATACTCTACACGTATTAGAGATGAACTAAACACATTTTGTCTTGCACCTCAATTCTAATTGATGGCATCCTGTTTACATTTGTTGGAAGGTTCTTACTTAAAGATGATTCAAGCTTTTGCAGTTATTTGAGTTGTTCATGGTTTTCTGTATTTTTCACTGCTTAAAAGATTAAAACCAGTGCAAAATCCAGAAGACCATAGAGGTTCTTACTATCATTTCATGCAGCAGAGCTAAATCAAACATCAGAGAATCTAAGATTTAATAAATGTAAGGCCTTAAATAAAATAAGCATTCCCAACACTACTTTTAATGTTTATGCTAGGATTATAAGTTGTTAGATTGATCATTAGTTTATATTCAATAGTAACAGCATTAAAAGTACTACCGCTAACACAACAGCATTAAAAGCACTACTGTTGAATACATATTGAACACCTAAATCTAATTCATCCATAATATCTTGTTTGCCTTATCATTAAACCTAAACCTAGTTAAATACAGATTCTACAGCCCGTAGGCACATCTACAGCCCAGCCCAGGTAGGAGGATATCCTCAACAATGTATGTAATGCTAGGAGAAAAAGGTTTACACAAAAGTAAATATATATTAGTTTGTTTGTTCTGGTTGGAGCCTAACCGCATATCTCGTATCCATTGGTTGGCTTCATTCGAGGAGTGGATTATTGACCTCCGGTTGGAACTAAGCATTAGATGGAACCCAGATCTGTGGTTGAAACTGACTATTAGATGGAAGCCAGACCTCATTCATTGATAAAACTGTAATTGTCTTACATTTTTAGTCGGTCAACTATGGTGTATTTGTGAAGCTTGCTATAGAAATTGTGCAGGGTTGTCAATGGATGTCAGCTATGAGCTTTCTATAACAAAAGCAGCATTATTATTCTTAGATATTACCATAGTTACTTAACTTATAACAAAAGCATTATCCTAGTTACTTAATTTATGGTTGGTAAACATTATAAGCCACAAGTGCCACCAATAAGGTATAAGTAGTTGTAATCATTCACCTGCCTTCTTCTATAAATGGGTTGGCTGTTAAGAACTGCTTTTTTCTATAAATGGGTTGTTTGTCAAGAACTGCCAATAATCCATGCATCAATCCATACATGTATCAGTTAATCAATGCATAATACCTCAGCTATCTATTATCACCTACCTTCTTCTATAAATAGATTATCTATCGAGAACTACCAATAATCCATACTCGTCAACTTATCAATAACTGTCCATAATCCATACATCAACTAATCAATGCATCATCTTCTACCAAATTATCCTCAAATCAATGTCCATGCAACTACTACCTACCAAATTATCCTCTGATCAATGTCATTTGAAAGTAGACGATTTCCCTCTAGAGAAGGCTGCAGCTATAAACTTGGGTGAGGTGGAACTGGATCTCAACTGCAGCTGAAGCGTATCTGGCTTCAGAGTTTAAGTTTGGTCAGAGATCCTGTTTATATTTATTTACTTGCTTACAATATTACATGGCGCCAACACCAGGGTTTGATGTATTTGAATAGGCAAATAGTAGCCTCCTTTATTTTGTCGTTCGCTACTTTAGTGATCCCCATTCAGAATATCTTAGTTTCCTCTTCTTCATTGAATATTTATATTCGGCACTAATGATTTGAACGTTTTTTTTTACCACTTCAGAAGTTCTGGATAGAGCGAGACACAGGTAAATTGTGCTTTCTGTTGTCTGCAAGAAATTTAGATATAACATGGGGAGATGATAATCGGTATTGGCATTGGATTTCTCAGGATGACTCCAGGTAAGCCAACACACTATTCTTTCAATTATTTTTTTCAAGTATTAACAAGAAGAGAGTAAGTAGAGAGTAAGTAAAGAAAAACTAATAACACAGTTTTGACTTTTGCCTACAGTTTCGAGGAGATAGCTGAACTAGTCTCAGTATGTTGGTTTGAAGTGAAAGGCCAATTTGACTGTAAGTTTTTGTCTCCTGGTACTGCATATACCATTTCATTCAGGCTCAAACTCCATGAGCTACCGCGTGGCATTTATAGTATATTTGCTACAACTTTTATTCCCACCTTTTATCAAGCATATGGATGGAATTGTAAGCCAGTCAAATTCTCGGTTACAACTCCTTCTGGCGATGACAAGATATATGCTCGGTATTTGAGTGATACAGATAAATCTGTTGAAAATGAAGGGTACCAGATGACTCCCTTTAGACATGTAGAGGAGGATTGGATGGAGTTTGATGTAGGAAGATTTGTTGTGGAAGAAGAAGGGGGTAATCCAGGAAAAATAGAGTTCTGTATGAGAGAATGGGAAGGTGGGAATTGGAAAGGTGGACTTCTTTTAGAAGGGGTTAAAATCCAACCCACTCACTTCTTTGGGCAGGGAAAGAACAGAATGATATAATCTGGTTGTATTTTATCATCATCAATAATTTTGATATTGATAATCTGTATATATTGATAATCTGTAATGAGTATCGCTGTTTTGCTATTTCGATAGATAAAACCTTGTAATGAGTATAGCTGTTTTGCTATTTCCATAGATAAAACCTTATCGTCAATATTTTGGGTACTTTGGAAATGGGGTATTTTAATCTGTAATGAGTATAGCTGTTTTGCTATTTCCATAGATAAAACCTTGTAATGAGTATAGCTGTTTTGCTATTTCCATAGATAAAACCTTATCGTCAATATTTTGGGTACTTTGGAAATGGGGTATTTTCCATTCTCTTTCCATCACTGTTCAATTTTATGGTGCACTCAGTGTACAGAAATAGCTATAGCAAAGTGTATTAACAGCTCCTCAAAGAGGAATGTTTTTAGGTGGTGATAATAATTTAATAACCGTCTTTTTAGCTTTAGAATGTGTTAGTCTCTGTTCTTATATATTATCTATGTCTATCAATTGGTGCTGAAAATGAACTCTTATTTGGTTGAATCATACCTACATCCAGCATGTCTTGTACCATTTTCTCAATCTCCTCCTTATTTTTGATGTGGATATAATGGATTTTATTGGGAGTACTTCCTAGCATGAGTTCAATTTGATGTTCATGATCTCTAGATAGAGGTAGTCCTTTAGGAATATCTTGGTAGATTTTATGATTCTTTTTCAAGGTACCTTTTAAGTCATCTAGAATATTTCCATCTTCATGCTTCACTTCCATACAATAAATTCTAGGAATAACTCCAATACAACACTTTTTTTAGGATTTCTCCCATTATATGAGAGCTAATGATATGACAGGGTGGAGATTTTAACCCTTTGAGTTCATATTGAATTCCTTTTAATTTAAATCTCTTGAATAATTCATTATAGTTTGTAGAAACCATACCCACAATTCTCTACCATTGAATTCTTAGAACACCATCTATTCCTCCAATGGGTATGACATACATGGGCCTTATAGACTATAGTCTACCATACTAAGTTTAATGTTATGAAATTTCCCTCCATAATCAATACTCCCCCCATTAACAACCAATACTTAAAAATTTATCATTGGATAAACAAAACAATAGAGGTTCTTTGCTAATCTTTTATTAATGAAGGTATGTGTACTACTTGAATCGATCAACACTATGACCCTTTTCTTCTTAATGTATCCTACAATCTTGAGGGTTTGAGGTGTTGACATGCACATGCCAATGCATGGATTAATATTTCACACCTATCTAGATTTGTGCCGTGCAAAATCTCTACATCTTTTCCCTACTCTTGTTGATTCAGAAGCTCTTCCTCACTCATTTGTGTGGATGCCACTATTTCCTCGTCATCATTATTCTATAAAGTGAACAATTTTTTTCAATGCCCTTTTGACCATTTGATATTACAACCAAAACATAGTCTTGTTTCTCTTCTTTCATCCATTTCCTTTTGTAATATCTGAGTAGGTTGAGATAGGGTTTTCCCTATAAGGCTAAATTCTATCGTTGCTTCTTGCATACATGTTCTAGTAGTAGGCTTATGGGTATCCCTATTCTTGGGTTGAATATGGTAAGCACATTCAATAGATTTCATAACATTTTCAAAATGTTTTAAGTAAGTCTTATGTTTAATAATGGCTTCTTTTAATCCACCCATGTAATCTTCTAATAGATGTTGGTCACTTATGTTGTCCACCCTTGTGGACAATACTTGAAATTTTGAATTATAATCTTCAATATCACTTAAGTGGTTGATTCTTGTCAATTGACTAAAGTAATCGTGTTCCCAAATTTTACCATATTGAGCTTCTAGGTCTCCTGCAAATAGACCCCAAGTATAATGATAAGAAGGAGGATTCATTTTAACTACCCATTAATACCATTGATAGTGTCTCACCTCAAAATACAATGTAGCTAAGAAAATCCTTTGCTTATCATCCATAATATTACCCAATTAAAATTATTGCTCTATTTGGTCCACCCATGTAAACACATATGTTCTATCAAAATTTCTTAATTGAACATTGGGAATGAAGTAGTTCCTTGGTCCCATGTTGAATCCATGATGATGTGGGTTATGGAGTGATGATTGATCAAGTGTTGAGGAGTCAAACCTTTTGTTCTCTAATTGTTTTTCATTTTTCTCAATATGTGACTAGGATGAGTCCCTCTTTTTCTCCTTATCCTCTTCACAAGGAGATGAATGATTGGTAACAAGTTGTCTCATCTCATTTATAATTTCCCCCTTCATATACTTTAGAGTAGCTTCTGTGAGATTTTTGTGTCTAACAATAGAACATGTATCATTGACCTATAACTTAACTATATTTAACTTTACCCTCCAAATTGGATAGTTGGTTAAACATTCTTTCATTTTCTTCATGAGTCATGGTTGAGATTTATGGAGGTTTAATTGGTGTATTATTTTTTTGTAGAACCCCTTGCCATGTGTGATCCGGGTGGATATTGGTGGCCACCCACCTTTCCAACTGGCTTAAAACAGTTTTATGGCAATTTTGGTATTGTACTATTTTTAACAGTTTTTTCGGGTCCTGAACTTCCGGGGCCATTTTGAGGCCCTAAACGACCTTTTTTGGCAATTTTGGGGGGCCAAATGGTTGCCTCCAGCACGCATTTGGCCCCAATTGAAAGTTGTAAATATTGGATAGACCTTTCCAACGGGCTATCGAGCGCCCCAAACGGAGATCGTATGCAAAAGTTACGACCCCGGGAAGTTGATGTACTAACTTACCCAAACGGGGCCCACATAACTTTTGGCGCTTCATCTCCTAAGGTTAGGTTTTTGGATGTCTAGGGTTTTTGACATTCCTGTTTATTGTAAAAGGCCTTGAGAGCCTCATTGTAACCATCTTCTTGCGAAATGAGCGTAGCCGTCACATCTCTTCTCAGAGATAAGCCGCCACCATTCCAACAAGCTTGTTTTCCACTGCATTTTACAGTTCTAGCTTATTTCTTTATTGAATAGAAAACCAGTTTTACTGTATCTCTGTTATTTTGTGTTAAGCATCTGATAATAATCTATATTCATTTCGTTCTGCTCATAAAATCCGTATCAGTGGTATCAGAGCGGTCTGCTCCTTGTCGTCCTAATGCATGTCCCCAACGAGGTCACGGTACAAAGAATTGGGTCTCGAGCTTGTTTCTCTTGAGGACAAAAGCTGTCGCATGCCCAAGCGACCTCTCATGGCAGGAGAAAAGAAAGATGACAGGATAGGAGATCCTATCAAAATGTTGCTTGAGGAAGCCCTCACACAGCAGAGGAACGAGATGATGGATAATTTCGTGCAAATCCTTCGGCGACTACCAAAAGGCAACGCATCTTCCTCGAGTGGAGGCGTCGCCCCCTTCAAGGTGCAAATCAACTTTGATATCCCTATATTTGAAGGACAGATAGACGCAGATGCTGTAGATAAGTGGTTGAATCTACTAGAAGGGTATTTTTCTATCCATAACTTTTTGAATAAAGAAAAGATTACTTTTGCGCTCCTCAAAGCCGTTCCCCATGTCAAAGATTGGTGGGAAACATTCTGCGAGCAAAAGGACACAGAAGAAGCCTCATTATTTTCATTCACGGCCACCTGGGAATCCTTCAGGGATGCTATTAAGGAACAATACTACCCTGTTGGAAGTTATGACGACTTGTATACCAAATGGACCACACTGCAACAAGAAAGAGACCAAGCAGTGCCAGAGTTCACAAATATCTTCCATACCTTGCGCACCAAGCTGAGTATCAAAGATTCAGAGCGACATCTGGTGCTCAAGTATCACGGTGGTTTGCATAGATACATCCAGACCGAAATGGAATTTCTGGACATCTCTTCCTTGGGCATGGCCTACCGATATGCCGTCAAAATCGAGCAGAAGCTCAAACAAAAGACGCGGCAATTTGGGCCTGGGAACCCTTCACAGCAAAAGACAGGAAAGGGCAGCCCCAACCCACAGAATAAAGGACAGAGCAAAGATGGACAGTATCAGGACAACCAGTCCAAGCCGCAAGCAAAGAAGGACACCGAAAAAACAAAGAAAGATACCGGGAAGTGGTGCGAATTCCATAAGAGCCCTTGGCATAACATTGCTGATTGCCACTCAAAGCAGTCGCTGGTGGCCGAAGTGAAAGCATCTAAATCAGATGCGGGTTCTGACTCTGAGTTTGAACCAGAAAGGGGAAGACGGATCATTGACGCGGAACCCAGTGCCACCATTGCTACCACCAAGCTCCAGCCTGATGACCCAGACGAGCCAGAAGAAGGAGAACGCCTCTTCCATTCACAGATGTGGGTAAAAGGCACCCCGCTGCACTTCATCGTTGATAGTGGTAGCCAGAAGAATCTCATCTCAGCAGAGGTCGTCAAGTGCCTGGCCCTGCCAACAACGCCGCACCCACAACCCTACACCATTGGATGGCTCCGCAAAGGAAGCGATCTCCGTGTCAGCCAACAGTGCCGATTGCCATATGGCATCAAGCCCTTCAAGGACGAGGTATTGTGTGATGTTGCTCCTCTCGAAGTTTCAAGATGTTATTTCGGGCCAACCTTATTTATGGAAACGTCATGCTGTATATGAGTCTAGGCCTCATAGTGTTATTATTTCTTTGAATAGGAAGTTGTACAGGATACCTGAGGCGGTCCCTCCTAGTGTTATTTCCTTGATCTCTGCCAAGCAATGCAGGAAGGTCATCTCTCAGACCGGGAAATTTGTCTTCTTCGTGATTCGCTCTCATAGTGAAAGAAAGATTGCAGCCACATCCCGAGCCTCCATGACCTATCTATCCACACAACAGAAGCAAGTGGATAAGGTGGTGGAAGGATACTCAGATATCTTCTCCTCTCCGACCGGGGTACCTCTGCACTGCCAGGTCAAGCATCCCATCGATCTGACCCCAGGTGCACCGCCACCCAATGGGCCAGTCTATCGCCGCTCTCTGTTGGAAAATGAGGAGATCAAGAGGCAGATCCAAGAATTGCTCCACAAGGGGCACATCTGTCCCAGTTCATCACCTTGTGGGAGCCCAATCGTGGTGGTGCAGAAGAAAGATGGGACCTGGCGACTCTGCATTGATTACCGGGCCCTGAAGTCGATGTAGTTACTCACAGTGAAAACTTGTTTTAATTTTCCTGAGAAATATATATATTTTTATCCCTAAATAGGTGCTTATGTGGGATAGACACTACAAATGCACGTATACATGAGGTAGCCATACATAGGGAGCATATGAGATGAAAAAGGGATTTTTTTAAAGAGTTTTTTTAGAAGGGATATAATAAGCAATTGTGAAATTCTATGTCACAACAGATCTAAGAGCTGATGGATACCTCACAAAGAAAGAATGAGCAGAAAAGTTGAGTAAGACTGAAAACTGCAGTAAAAAAGAGCAGGAGAATAATTATGCAGCAGAACTCAGATAGGAGCAAAATAATGTCACATGTTCAAATAATTAGTATAATTAATAATGATGATACAATGGAGAGAATTTGAATCACACAGGATAATTTGAACCTCAGTTGGTCTAGCATAGGGATTATCACCACTGGAGTGCTCGGGAAGACTCAAACTCGACTGAACTGAACCTAAGCTCAGCTAACTGAAGACATACTCAGTTAACTGGCTAAGGAGGGTGCAATAGTGAGTTTGTCATGCATGCCAGTCAGAAAAGGGTGCATGAGGCCACAATCAGTGGCATCCGGAGCTCTAACCCCCCACAAGAGTAAGCTAACTCAGGTGGAATGCACTAGAACACTCAGTAGGTTCCTATAAAATAGGAAACTGACTGAAGTGGTCCTAAAATGATGCATGCAGGGCTCAGAAGGTGGTAGATGTATCATGGATGACTTCTGCACACCACTAGGGGGCAAATGACATTATCAACAACTAGGAAAAATAATGCTAGGCAGGACAATGATGGAGTATAGAAATATCCTAACACCCCCCCTTAATCCATAATTTTGCATCCTGGGCCCTGGTTACTAAGACCAAAGGTCACCCATACAATCAAATAAATGATAAAAAAGAACTGTCCATGAACCAAGGAAATGGGGAAAAACCTCATGGGAAAAATATCCCCCCTCAAAAGAACAGCAGTAGGGAACTCAAAGAATCTTCATACTAAAGAGAGAAGGAAAATAATTTCCTCAATGAAAGCCTTTGCAAAAATATTGGCAAGTTGATCCTCTGTAGGATAGCAATGTAGGTGCTAGATCTAGATTTTATCCTCTAATGTACCTCCCACTGTGTAGAAGTTTTATTTGCCAAAACAAGACTTTCAGGAACCCTTCTTGCCACAAGAGAAAATGGCTCATTGTGGTCCAAATCATTAACCTTTGAGTTCCTTTTGTTGGGAAACCGAGATTGTTGCTTGGTTGTAGATCCCCATGGAAAGTCTCCTCAAGAGAATGTGGATCAAACCCCACCATCATGTAGCACCTCTGTGAGATAAGTGGATCTGCATGACATAGTGCAAGTTTTGCATGATAGTGAGATCTGGTGGTTCTATGGTAAGATGGATCCCCAACTTTGTTCCCATCAGCTACAAGGACTTTGTGAGCCCATATTGGCCTTGTCCATGGATTGGGAGCATGTGTTGGATCTAGATCTGAATCTGAATCTCCTTGAACTTTATTCTCAACATCAAGATCTTGATCCTCATCTTCATTAGAAGATATATCACTCCGATCTTCATTAGATTCCGATGGGGTAGGAAGAGAGTATGGAAAAAAATGTGAGAATTCATATTCCTTGGAGGCATGGTTTGAAAACCTTTTCGCTACAATCTTCCCAGTGGAGATCTCTATAATCTCAACTGTGTCAGGACCAAAGACCACTTTCTTCGGTGAGCCTGTGTGAGTCATCTGATATACAAACAAAAAATTTGTTGACAAAGAAGGCACAAATAGAACATTCTTGAACTTTCCATGCTCCATATGTATTATGGCCTTCCCTTCAACAAAGTCTGAGAGTTGTCTCCCATGTGAATAATCAAACCATCTTTGAGATCTAGAGAAGAAAATGATTCTCTGGAGGCAACCATGTGGTTGGAGGCTCCTAAATCTATGAGGAGGGCTTGTGATTTTGAAAATCCATCCTTCAGTGCATGGTATCTCTCATGACCATCAGACTCACTTCCGGAATCATTCTCTCTTACACCTTTTGGGAGGGCAATGTTGCGTTGTTCAAGAAGCTTCGTCATCTGATCTATCTTCTTTTGCATGCAAGATCTTTGTGGGTGGTTTCCTTTCTTGCAATAGGAACACTTGTATTTCTCAAATCCCTTATGTTTGTCCTTCTTAGATCTGGAGGCTCCTTTGGATGGAATTGAATTGGCATTCTGCTTGGGTTTAGATTTCCTCTGATCCTTTCCATTGTGCTTCGCCTTACCATTCACAAGTTTTGGTTCTCCAGCCAGAAGAGATTGATATTTGGAGGCATTCAAGGTGCCCATTTGGATCATCTTATCTTGTTCTTGGATGAGAGATTCAATGAAAACATCTAAGGCGGGAATCTTCCAACCAGGGATTGGCATTCGCCCAGAATGGAAGGTAGAGACAAAGATAGAGAACTCAGGACCTAGCTTGCTCAGAATGGATAGCACCAGCTGCTCATCCTTCTTCTCAATGCCACACTTCTTTCATTGCATAACCAAATATTTGAATTTTGAAAAGAATTGTTGAATGGTGTCAAAACTGCTCGGTTGAAGAGCAATCAACTTATTCTCTAGAATATGGCCTCTTAGCTCATCTTGTTTTCTGAAGACGGTCTCTATAAAATTAAACCATAACTCTCTTGGAGTCTTCAATCCTTCGAAGTGGAAGAGTAGGTCTCTGTAAATGTGAATACACATGAAACCAAATGCTTCATCCAATCTATTCAGATACTTTGTTTTCTCCACAACTGATGTTGGTTCAGGATCCTTCCCCATTGTCACCATCTACAGTGATTTGTTGTGCAATACCATCTACATATAATCCCTCCAATCAAGGTAATTGAAGGGTGTCAGGATCATGGGAGAGAGAGGAGGGTTTGAATTGTCCATTACAACTGTTGGAGCGAATACAAGGTGAAAACTATTGCTTTTGCAGCAAAACTGTTGCAACTGCAGAAAACAGTTGCTACTGCAGAAAACTGTTGCAACACTCAAAAACTTTGAATAACCTGCAAAAAACTCTCAATAATTTTGGTAGACTACTACTGAGCACTGCTCTAGGACATTAGGCACTTTTATCCGAATCCTTCACACCTGGCTAGACCTAATTGTATTTCTGCAATGAATTCAATGCAATGGAACCAAGATTTGATGTGGAAATCCAGAGGCTTCTGGTGCACTACCAAAAGCAGCTCCTCAACCTATTTGCTCAAAAGGATTTGATACCATGTGAAATTCTATGTCACAACAAATCTAAGATCTGATGGATACCTCACAAATAAGGAATGAGCGAAAAGTTGGGTAAGAGTGAAAACTGCAGTAAAAAAGAGCAGAAGAATAATTATGCAACAGAATTCAGATGGGAGCAGAATAATGTCACATGTTCAAATAATCAGTATAATGAACAATGAGGATACAATGGAGAGAATTCAAATCACACAGGATAATTCGAACATCAGTTGGTCTAGCATAGGGATTATCACCACTAGAGTGCTCCGGAAGACTCAAACTCAACTGAACTGAACCTAAACTCAGCTAACTGAAGACATAATCAGTTAACTGAGTAAGGAGGGAGAAATAGTGAATTTTTCATGCATGCTAGTAAGAAAAGGGTGCATGAGGCCACAATCAGTGGCATCGAGAGCTCTAACCCCCACAAGAGTAATCTAACTCATGTGGACTGCAATGGAACACTTAGTAGGTTCCTATAAAATAGGGAACTTATTGAAGTGGTCCTAACATGATGCATGCAGGGTTCAGAAGGTGGTAGATGGATCCTGGATGACATTTGCACACCACTAGGGGGGAAAATGACATCATCAACAACTAGGAAAAATAAATAATGCTAGGTAGGACAAGGATGTAGTATTGAAAAATCCTAACAACAATCCACAAAAGGACAACGCAATCTGCAAAAGGGGGAAAGATCATACATAATCCTATAATGAGCATCCCTACAAATGATGTGGAAAACTATGTTATAACACACCCATCAAACAAGTTGATAAAATGTTATAACACTATTTTAAGCGGTGTGATTCAATGATGATGCTAAAGTAGAATGCAGTTATTTCAAGTCTCCAAAGGTACTCTAACAAAAACTTGGCTTAGAAAATTCTAAAAAAAATCATATAAAATCCTAGAGTCACAGATTCCAAAGCACACTAGTGAAAGTACAAAAAGAAGTTAGAAAAATCACCACTCAAGGTAGTGTTACAAAGAATCCTAGAGCATTAGTTCTGAACAACATTTTTGAAAGATAATAGTGATTGCAAATATGAAGGGATTTTCATCTTGGAAGTAAAACAAAATGTATACGTGTATCTAATCATATCCAACTACTTTGAATGTAGGATCCAACTATTTAAATGATGTTGAAAATAATGGTGATAAACTAAAGATGTGGGAAAAATATAACTAAATATTCTTTGAGTTAAACAAATAATATTTTATAAGCAATACAATGAGAAAGCAATCGATGTTGGGAAAAGAAACTCTACATTTCCTTTCATAGTGTCCTTTGAACCATTACACTTTATTTCTACATCTTTTGGAAAATAATTTTTATTCTATGAATATATAGCTAAAGAGATCGTAACTGATGATGGGCCCCTAAAATGATTGGCCTAGATCTTGGTGATACCTGAGGAGCTAAAAATATTAAGTGTGTTTGATTAATGACGAACTTGTAATAATGTTTCTTAAATCCTATGCATATTTGTTAAATGAATATCTTGACGTTTGATTAGTAATGTTTACTTAATTTGCTTATTCCTTTTATTTATTTGCTAAGATAATGGACTAATATTTGTCCAGACATTCTTAATTTGTGATGGAGTTATAGGTGGAGGTTATATAAAGCTAAGTGGAATAAATCAAGTCAATTGATATTGACAAGGATGAAGATTGTCCAATCACAATGTGACCACTAATTAAAACCAAAGATATTTCTAGAAGTCTAGGTATTTATCTTGCTTAAATATTGACTTCTTTGCAATACTTGAAAAAATACCAAGATTTGTTCGATTAATAGAAGATATGTGATTGTAAAGAAGAAAAACAATGGGTTCCAGAGGAGAGTGAAATGCAAATGCTATAATACTACTGCTTAGAAGAAAAAATAAAATGTAGAATGCAACTACCATCAAGAAGAACACTATAATAGCCTAAGCCTGAACTAAAATGAATGGGATAGAAGCTTCCAACCATAGCGTTGTACCATCAGAATGAAACCTTGGATGGTGTATGACTTTGGCACACTCGCATGCGTGCCACTCGCATGCTTCTATCAACATTCACATAACATTTTTACTCATTCATCTCAATCCCTAACAATAATTTCCTTAATTGTCATATTCTATGATTCATGTGGGATTCTTGGGAATCAATTTGCCTATTCATGTGGAGTTACTTGGAATCAAATTGAGATCTATGAGATGATATGAATGCAATTTGGAAGTAACCAAGAATGAAATATAGTTCAAGTCAACTGATATTTGGAGGATTGGATGTAGGCATAACAACATTTATGGAATTTGGAGGAGGGGACGATGTGTCCTATAGGAGTAGAGATAGTAAATACAATGAAGAGGCCTATTGGAAAACTCATTTTTTAGATTAACTCAGTTATTTGTCATGGAAATCCTTGATGGTGATGAGCATGTATTAGGAAACCGGAGTTTTTTGTTATGCAACTTTGACATAGTGGTAACATATGCTAGAAGTGTTGCAAAAATCATAGATAATCAAGATCTGTAAGAACGGTGAAACCATATTCATCATATATGAACCAAACTAGGTATAAAAGAGTGAATGTATGCTTAAATGTTGCAAAAATCATAGATAATGATGATAAAGAACAATGAAACCATCTTCAGATATATGAACCAAACATGGTATTAAAGAGAAAAATCCAAATACTAAGTAAGATGGAAATGTTCTTATACGAATTATGTGGTTTTGATACATATATGTGGATCTAAACCACTTATGAGTAGAGTTCAACACTAAAGGTGTGAAAAAATAATTTTATGAATGAATTTTAGTCAAAAATAACAAATTTATACCTTTACATGAGGAAATTTGTATAGCTTTACCGGATCCAAGAAACTAGAAACTAAACCCTCTAATAGAACTAAGAGGTAAGAGTAATATCCCAACTACTCCATGAGAAGAGTGGTAGGACAACAAAAAAAGCCTCAAATTCCACAGGGGAGATTGATATTGAAATATCCATACACGAAATTCTAGGAAAAAAGCACCATGCAAAGAGCATTGAAGCTCTCACAGGAAATTCCCCTCATGAAACAACATAATGATCTGAAAGAGTAGTGAGGGAATGTTCTTGAACGACAAGGGAGGGACATTAACCCACATGCAACAAGTTTTCCCATTCGGACGTCATTGATATTGAATGGACTACAAAGGGGCGAAATTGAACTTGCATGTGAGTTTGGTTGTGACACTTGTTTTGAGAGATGAATGGATCCATGAAAAAGGATTTGGGTTTGAAACTTAGGGTAAGTGGCTTGACACCAACTCTCGTTTTCCCAAAACCAAGCCATAATGAGTACTATAATTTTCACTAGCCTAGCCATTTGATCTGATGTAGAGTTCAATCCTATGAGGATAGGGAAGAAATCTATGGATTCAAATATATTCACTAGCCATTTCATCTAATGTGGAGTTCAATCTTATGAGGATATGAATCTATTCACTAACCATTTCATCTGATGTGGAGTTCAATCCTATGAGGATATGGAATCTATTCACTAGCCATTTCATCTTATGTGGAGTTCAATCTTATGAGGATATGGAAGAAATCTATGGATTCAAATCTATCCAAATGATTTTGAGCTCTTGAGATAAGCCTTTTAAGTTGAGGTTCGGGAAGAAGGAATTTGGCTACATATGGCAAATGATCATCATTGAATCCCCTAGCACCATGCCTTTCTTGATTTCCATTTGTTTGACATCGTTAATCCTTGCCACAAAGCTAGAGCTTCAACTCAGTTGTTTAATGCCTCTCCTAAAGCTTGCAAATGTTGCCCCCCTAGATTACGTTTGGATGCCCCATCAAAGTAGAGTGAATGCTTTTATTATCACAAATCCATAGTTGAATATTGTCTCCCTGGATTCTCAACTACCAAGATAAAAAAATTCATGGTTTTCCCATTTGAATTTTAGTTAATTATTTTCTCCTTGAGAATAAGTTGTTCTTCCACCTCTAGATTTGATTATTTTGGGATACCATTCATTTTGAAATCAAAGCCTCAAATACTAAACCTCTGTCTTGTGAAGCAACCAGTCTGGGTAATTTCCTCTTGATTGAAAATTAATTTATTTCTAGCTAGCCATACTTTCTAGACTAGGAAAGAAGTGTAATGCAACCTAGAGGATTTTTAGCCATAGTTTTCCTTGGAAGGTACTAGAATAATGCTTGCACCAAATTGAGAAGGCCTATCTACAATTTGCCTTGGAAGGTACTAGAATAGTGCTTGTGCGAAAATAAGAAGGCCTCTTTACAATTCTAGGGGATTTCCACTTGTTTTCCTAATTCAAAGAATACATAATCCCAAACTCCCTTAGAGAAACCATATTCAAAGAACATATGGGATATTGTTTCTTCATTGCTCTTGCACAAGTGGGGTCTAGAAAGACCATGAATTCCTCGCTTTCTTAGGTTTTTTGTTGGGAGAAAGACCTCGTAGCCAATAAGTACAAGGTCATCTTGGTCAATAAGTATGGGTCATATTGGCCAATAAGAAAGACCTCTATTTTTTCCTCGTAACCATTGCTTCAATTTTTTTTGCAAATGTCTTTGTGAGGATAATAGTTCCCTGGAGTTGGGTGAACAATTGAGGCAATATTGCTAAATCATCCACACTGGGTAAATGGTTTCCATGAAGTAAAGAAATTTCTTTACTTTTCCCTTTCCCCTGCACTCTGACTTCCTTCCATAAATAGCCCAGAGCATCAACTACAATTACACAAACAATCAAGATAAATACCTAGAGGGAAGCCTTCCCATATATATCATCGGAGAAGAATTGGGTTTGTAAGTACATTGTTCATGCCAACACTTGTGTAATCCTAGTGCCATGAAAAGGGTTTCTTCGCTAATATGTAATAGAAGACACCAAACCTAAACCAATCCAACATAATGAGGATGTAGTCTCATTCCAACTTGTCATAAGGTTAAAAAACTTTAGGCTAATCCCCTAAACCCATTCAAGATCTTCTAGACAATTATAAGGTTATCAAGGATAAATATGCCCTTAATAGATTCAGTTTTTTCCTTTTAGACTATCCGAGCAACCAACAACTTAAATTTTCCAAGTCAAATCATTGGCTAAGGTTTAAGGTTTTGTAGGAGATCATGAGAATAGTAAAGGGTTCACCTCCTTATCGAATCCATTCTAACACCTTGAGGGATAAGCCATGCATTAACAAGCTCCCCATACTACCACTTTTAATAGATCCTTGACACATGATCAAATAAAAGGAGTTGAACATAGGCTGAATCTTCATGTAGAATCACACCGGAAAACGTCAAGACCATAATACTTTTGTGTTCTTGAGCTTTTTCATAGCTACCTGCAATTCCTCCAACTAGTTCCGAAGAAAGATAAACTCTCTTGTAAGTTTATACCTTTCTGGGAACAACTCGTTTGACAAAATCATTAGAGGCACCGAATAAAGGAATAGAGCCTTCTGAAGTAAAATCCTTTAGAAATGTTCTAAAAAAATCTCCATAATTTCCATCTCATCCTCTGTTTAATGTTGCCACTAAAATCACTAAGAACAACTCCACTCAGAAATCTATGTTCTCTTTAGGTGCTGGAAGAAGAAATTAGAAAACACAACCCCTTAAAGTATATGGAGCATTAGCCCCTAATCCCACAATTTTCAATGCCTTTTCTTGTTCTAGCGATCATCTTTCACCATTCCATAAGAGCTGATAGATGTACATAATAAATAAGAACATAACTAATACATTTTAAAGCCAAAAGAATTCTTATTAAATCTTTAGCACTATATAAATATTAAAAACATGCCTTCTGGAACAACTGCTAATAACTTAATGGTAATGACAGAAACTTTGCTGCAGCTATTTGTGTGCATTGGATGTACTAATTCAACATGGTGAAATAAGAGAAATTCCTGGAGCTCCTGCTGTAGCCATTTCTATACATTGAACTTACTAGAGAACTACGTAGAGTTGACCATAATGAACTTTCTTATAATCATTTATGTACATTGAATTTACTCCACTAATGAAATAGAATAGAGATAAATTAAAGTTAAAATAGTGGAATTATTCAATGATTCAATTATACCATACACATTACAAATTACTAAAATTATTCAATGATGAACAGAACCAAATTATATCATTCTGTTATTTCCCTGACCAAAGAAGTGGGCAGGATCTTAACCCCGTCTAAAAGAAGTCCACTTTTCCAATTCCCATCTTCCCATTCTCTCATGCAGAACTCTACTTTTCCTGGATTGTCCCCGTTTTCTTCCACAACAAATCTGCCTACCTCAAACTCTGTCCACCCGTGCTCTACATGTCTAAAGGGTGTCATCTGGTACCCTTCAGCTTCAACAGGTTTATCCAAGTCACTCAAATACCGAGCATATATCTGGTGATCACCACAAGGAGCTGTAACTAAGAATTTGACTGGCTTGCAATTCCATCCATATGGAGCAAACACTCGCCATCCATGTCCTAGATGCAAGCCATGAATAATAGGTCTACGAGCAAAGTACCGAGTAACGCCATAGGGTGGCTCATGGAATTTGAGTCTGAATGAAACGCTATATGACTCACCAGGAGACAAAAACTTGCAGTCAAGCTGTCCTCTCACTTCGAGCCAACATACATGTCGAAGTTCAGCTATCTCCCCAAAACTGTAGTCAAAAGTCAAAACTGTGTTATTAGCTTTTATGTACATACTGTTGTCTTGTTAGTATTAACAAAAGACTAAAAGAATAAAGTGTTTGTTACCTGGATCGATTCCGAGAAATCCAACGCCAATACCGATTATCATCTCCCCAAGTTATATCCAAATTTCTCGGAGACAACATAAAGCACAACTTACCTGTGGCTCGCTCTATCCAAAACTTCTGAAATCGAAACACATTCCTGTCATTCCTATTAGTGCCAAATATAAACATTCAATTAAGATGAGAAAACTCCATATATTCTGAATCATGGGAACTAAAATAGCTAACCACAAAATAAAGGAGTAAGTTAACACTGGGTGAATGAGGCTACTATTTGCGTAATCAAATAGATAAACATGTTGTTGAACTTATGTAACGTTGTAAAGCAATACAAGTTATGGATGGATAAGTGGTAACTAATGCAACAATTACAAGTTAAGTGACTGTACTAATCTAGTAATACAAACTTGCTATAATTATTTTTTAGAATCATCACAATTGGAAATCATTTTCTAACAAGTTGGACAATATAGCAGTACGAGCAACTTGCTGTGATTATTTTTGGGAATAAAACACTTATGATGGAAGGCATCTCTAATTTCTTTCCATGGTAATTGAGATTGAAAGAGATTCAGACAAATAAATATAGCATCCATGAATCCACACCTACCTTGGTTTTGCCGTCGATCGAATTGGGTTGACAGAGAGCGAAATACAATTCTTTCTTGGAAGAGATTTCCAAAGGTGAATCAAGACTGGAAAGAAGATGGGGATACTGAACTGGAAGCATCTTCTCCCACAAGACGTCAGAATTGCCGGCCAAGCTGAATGTCTGGCTGACAGCGCTGAGCCTACAAATATCTCTGGGTGTGGTAAAGCTGAGTATTTGCAATATGCAACTCTCAGGCAAATCCTCCATCCTCATCATCGTCCCTTTCTCACAACAGGAAACAAGGCATAGTAGTTTCTTACTCCTTCCCAATCTAAGCCTGGACTTTGTTGTATATTTTGCTTCACTACGAAGGCACTGCAGTGTGGTGCATGCTGCGGTCCATTATTCGACCTAACGCGGCATTAATTGGCGTGGATATTGCATATTTGGCGTGGTGAAAATATTTTGTTTTTTCAATTGCCATGTGAAAAGTATTGTTGTATATTAAATTGATATTTGGAATGTTTTATGAAGTTGTACATATTATGCTTTTTTGTTAGAATCTAAATTTATAAATTAATATATAATATATATTAATAATTAACATGGAAAGAAATAATTATTGATTTAAAAATTAATTTTGCAAAAAAAATAACTAAAATTATTTCATTTAATTGAGTTGAGAAGGTGTATTTAGGGTATTTCTACAATTATGTTGGGAAAAGTCATTCTCTTAAAAATAAAAATAAAAATAAACCAGCATAGATCCATCTTAAACCTATATCTAGCACCGAGACGGATCCAATTTCTTAAGGTGTAATTTTTTTTTTTAAATTTAAACTCAAGAAATTTGATTTCTCTTGATTGATAGATCCGGGTTTAAGTTTTAAGTTTTTATTTTATAAACGAACATCTATTTTTTTATTACTTTTCATAATATTTTATTTTATGAACCAACATGGATTTTTTTTTTAATACTTTCCATAATTTTTTATTTTATGAGGTGACATGAATTTTTTAAATTATTTTGTTAGAAACTTACATCAGGTTACAACATCTCCCCCATATTGCGCTGTAGAGCACCTCGTTTCACTCGGTGTAATAAAAAATAAAATATAAGAATACATGTGCAAGCATGCCGTGTGAAGCATACTCATGAGAGGAAAAAGTATGTCTCTCCCACACAAAAAAAAAAGCTTTTAGAACCCGTCCCGGGGACGGGGAGTTCTCTTGGTGCTTTCTAGTTCTTTATTTAATTCTATGGAATAACAGAAAAAAACACGTTTTTCCTTAGTTAAATATGACACATATTTTAATTGAAATTTGATTTAAATAAGAAAACAAATCTTAATTTATTTTGGAATAGTTTATAGCTTTGATGTCTTGTTGATGCCTCGAATATCGCTGTATCAATCAGCAAGGGATTCTCCCCGGTAAGCAATCCCAACTAGATCGCTCACTGTTTGGTGTGGGGAATCCGTCCGGTTAACGGTTCCGGCTACTGTAGGTTTTAAAGATTTGTTTGCTTTACCGGTTACGGCCCGATCCACCGGTTATGTATTTTATATTTAAAATGATATGCAAGTGCCCTATATTAAATGCATGCGAGAAAAACAAATCTATGCTAATCTAATTCAATCTAAATTACCTATCCTTATAAGGAGCAGATTTAAAGAATGGGCAATAAACTGGAAAATACACCCAATAATTTCACAGATAGCTGTTAAATTGAAAGGAGCATTTACAACAGAAGTAAAGATCATCCAAGATAGCTCAAACTAATATAAGCATTCAATTACCCATTTAACACAGACATTTTGCAGAAGAAAATGAAACCATTCACAACAAGAATTAATTCATAAGAGCCAGGAAACATCTCACAAGAAATGTATGAAAAATGCAGAAATAGTTCAGCATTTAATCAACAAGACTCCATGCAAAGAGTTGTGCTAGCTTCCACAGGCCAAAATGATTCTTCTATTAATGTAGTAGAAATAGTCCCTTTACAAGACAAAAAAACAATTTCACCTGCCAAAAGTCATTTCTCTCTTCTCCTAATCAGCTATATATAGCCTTACAAAATATGCCCAAAGTTGACACCTATACCCTAACCGTTTACATTCCCCAATTTGTCTTGTAGTGTTGAATATTACATAAGGAAAATATATCAAGTATTTTGCATCACCGGGAGTTAAATATTACAAAATATTAATATTCCAAAGGTATATGCAAAAAATAAACGCCAATGAGGTATGCTAGCTGTTGGAAGCTATCCCTGAGTCTGCTCCCTTAAGGCCTGAGGCACTGCTATACTTTCTTCTTGAACTACTGCAATAGCTGGGCCACTCTCTGTCGCAGTAGCTTGGCTGGGTGCCAACACCTTCTCCACCTCTGCTATATGAATTCCCCAGTGATTTGTTTCCCTTATAATGTTTGTCCCGATCAGGGGACTCATAAATCTAAGAGATATCTTTTGCTTGACCAGCTCTACTTCTTAGATGGTTATTTGAGCCGCAGTGATTCGGAGGCTTTCTTCTAGGCTATGTTGATGAACAACAACCTGGATGATAAATTGGCGTAGATCTTCTGCTGTTAATGTGTCCAGCTTCTGCACATATTCACTTTATGCCTGGAGCTCTATACTTAGATTGGCTAAATACTGTGCTTTATCCGGGAAGTCTTCTATCTTTTGAGGCATGGCTATTCGGCAGCTTTCTTGTGTGGTCCGGATTCGGGAGTATACAGTCTTGCACTGTTCATAAGTGTCTGAAGTTACGGAGGCCAATTTTACTCCACAGTCTTTAGAATACTCCAGGGTGCGTATATCTGCCTTGTATTCAACAACAGATTTAAGGGGAAGGGTTGCTGAGAACCATGACTTTCCTTCTCTCCATTCGATATGCCTTCTAATCTCCCCACTGATGCGTGAGTGTTTCCTCCTAATCCTGGTGGCTTCAACATTTACTTCCTTGACTTTGGCCATCCTCAGTCTATATATCTCTTCTGCTATGAGTTCTCTGACTCCATAGGTCTCTTTAAGTATTCCACAAGCCTGCTCATGGAAGGGTCTGATATCTCCCATTTTGTTGTTTGCTAACTCTAATTGTTGCTCCAGTGACTCATTTTCTCCTTGTAATTTTTCAATGCTCTCTTTCAGGTCCTCTAACTCTTGAAGGTTGTCGAATTTATCCGATTCGAGCTTCAAATTCTTTCCTTTAAGCCCTGCATTTTCATCTTCTAATGTTCTTACCTGTATTGACAAAGCTCTCCTATCTGCCTCCAATCGTTGGAGTGCTCTTTTTAAATCTCCCTTTTGAGATGTGAGAGTATTATTCTTCTCAATCATCAGATTTGTGTAGTTCTGTTCCTTGACTAAAGCTTCCTGGAGTTGCTACGCCTTCCCTTTTTCTTCATCCAACTTATCTCCCAATATATTAACATTATCTGCAGTTGTTGTAACAACGGCTACAGAGATAGATGCCAGGAGTCTAGCAGCTTCTTTTGTGTTCCGCATGACAGTAGTCTCATGTGTGGTGACAATGTCAGGCCGAAACGGTCTTTTCAGTTTGGAACCTGCTTCCTTGACAATGGTCTTCCTCTTCTTGTTGTAGGAAAAAATTACCCAATGGGAAACTATGCTGCCTTTATAAGGTGTGAAAGGAACAATGAGTAGATCCCTTATGGGGGAGCCCATATCCAAGTTTTGCAAGTTTGGGCTTTTGGGGTCAACCTCTTCTTGGGATTTCTTTTCTTCCTCTTCTTTCCTCTTTGCTTCTTCTTCTTCTTTTCTCTTTGCTTCTTCCTCTTGCTCCCTCCTCCTCTTGTCTTCTTCTTCCTACTTAGCATTGGTTTCCAACCTAATTCTTTCTTCCTCTTCTTTTCTCCTCACCTCTGCTTCAGCTTCGGTTGCTTGGATTTTCAAATTTTCCTCTTCTCTCAGTTTATCTTCTTGTATCTTCTTTGCTTGTTCCAAGAGCCTTAGTCCTTCTTCCGAGAGAGCCTGGGAGCTTGAGCTGGCTCCTCCTCCGTCTACCTGACAAATCTGTAGCTCGGCCATATTGCTGACCCCTCTATATGGTTCCTCCTGTGAATCATAAAAATTTGCATATTCACAGGGCGTAGAGTGTTCTTTGCAGTGCTGCGCGACTTTGCCTTGTCGATCGTTTCTGTGGAAAATCCTCTCTCCAAAATGGAAGTTCTTCAATTCTGCCACAAACTCTTTTATAGTCGTGATTCCGGCAAACTTGTAGGAGCCAACATAAAAGGGTAAGGGGGGAAAGGTGGCCTTTTTGGCCTTGTACAAGGTGTTACCCATTCCATCAATGAAGACTTGCCTGACCATTTCCTTATGGACTATGTAATCTGTAGCATACTTCGGAAGAATATATGGTGCTTTGGAACCTCCATACATTCTTATGTAAGTACCTTCCGGAGAGAAGTAGAAATCGCCATACTTTTCCAAGGTTTCCATGGCGTTTTCAGATAGACAATTGGGTTCTTCATTGAATATCAATTGATAAAGGGGCATTATGAACTCCTCACAGATGAGCTTGTAGTCCCTTTTGTAATTCTATGCCCAAAATATTTTATAGGCAATGAATACTAGACCTTCTGCCAAACTCCACATGCATCCCAACTTGGGAAAAAGACACTTGGCCACAATACAATCTATGAGATACAAAGCCATATAGAACTCTGCCTTTCTTTCCTCTAGCCCCTCTTTAGCCATTGTTATTGCTGATGTCAGGCTGTTTGAGAGAATGTCAGCCCAATTGAAGATCGTTCCTTTGAAAGCAACAAAATGGATGATAGGGACCCACTGTAGCATAAACATCGTCCCGTCAGGTCTCCCGAAGATTCTGCTTAGCATGAGAGCGATCAGTCTGAAGGAAGGCCTTAAATTCTGGACTTCGTATTCCTCACTGTCTCTTCTTCTGAATTTCTTTCCTGAAATTAAAAACCTCCTTGCCATGTCTAAATTATCCATATTAATCTCCTACAACCATGCATCATCTAGTCGCTGTTGTGCTTTGGGTAGTTTGTAAGCTGTTGCAATGTAGGATGGGTGAAATGAGGCGAAGGCATCACCCATGTTGTCTGCTATGACTCTGGTTTCAGTGTTGGCATGCTGCAGCACCCATCCTAACACCTCTGAACATGGGAATAGTTCTGGACGTGTGTTCGCTTTGGATATACAGGAGTTCCGGATGTTTTGATACAAGCATTCTTCTTCAAGGAGAGCTTCCGGAAATTCTTGATCCCTTATCATACGGTAGACATCACCCCAGTTCACTTCCGGAGGCACGTTTGTAGTGCATTTGGTGTCCTGAAACGTCATCTCCAGTCTAGAGCTTTCTTCGACCACTTTCATCCTCCTCTTGCCACCTTTGGACATAATGGGACTCCTGTACAACAATTGACGTGAATAAGCATGCATGACATAGTGTTTTATGAATCTAAACTAATGTCTGTTAGATGGTCTTTAAAAGAATATTTTTTTGAACATGCTCTCTTTATATAAGTGCAGAAACTTAAGAAACATTAATCAGGTTATCCTTGTGGTTTCTGTGATGGTCAGGAAAAATGATGGCTACAATATCAAGGTTGGTTTGGGTGCTCAAGGCTTTAGGATACCGACCGGTGTACGGGCGCGGAAGATGTCAAAACATAGCAGCCGAGACACGCATGATTTGGTGCGAAACGAAAGGCGGAAAGAATAGACGCAAGAAACTCGAGAACAAAAACACCTAAGCCAAGCGTATCCTAGCTTGGGAAAAGCTGTTAGCCGGGATTAAGATGAAACTTTGCGCTATGTGAACGACAGGATTACCGTGTTAACGGGGCCGTGGTGGAGGAGGGGAGAGTAGGCAACATGATACCTTGTGCTAGGTGCTCAAAAGGGTCGATGGATAGATTCTGGGGAATCCGTTGTGGCGAAAAACAATTAAAATGCAACACTAAACCCTTTGGTAAGTAGGCATATACTTACTTGGAAACTGAACACGTGATGCCCACGACTACTAAGCGGACAATGGATGTAAGCCTCCGGACGATGACGGGTGCTTTGGATTCTCAAACGGAACGGGCGGATCTTGGAGCGATAAAAAAAAATGAATGAAAATGGTAATGGGGTCTCACCCTTATATGTGTGATTTGGCTCGTGTGGATCATTAATCTGGTGGTTGAGTGCCATTAAACGAGTATTAAGCCTGCGTACGGCCAAGTCATGACGAAACTTTTTTCCATAAATGTGATTGTCAAAAGCGGAAGGTTTATACCAACGCTTCCGACTCACGCGGGAAGAAAAGCGAAAAACGTTCCGCCGTTGCAGGAGTGTGGTGCGAGTGTTTCCGCGAATGGCTAATGTATCGCGGCGGATTTGAATGAAAGCTTCCGCTTCGGCGGGAAAGTTATCCAAACTCTTCCGAAAAATTCCAAGGCTTCGTCGGTGCGGGAGTAATGGATGAGTCTTTCCGAAAGGAAAAATGTTGCGTTTCCAACGCGTGCGGAAGAGTTATAAGAAAGCTTCCGCTGTAGCGGAAGGTTTTCATGAGTTTGCTCCACCGCGAGCCTGTTTGATTAAACGTTCCATCCCTTCAAAGACTTTAAGTTAACTTTTCCACTTCGGATCGACTTGGGTTTTTACTTCCACGTTTTCGGAAGACTTGGGCCAACTCTTCCACTATTTCGGCAAAGTTAGCTCAAAGTTTCCACCAGTGCGAGCCAAAAGGCTGAGTTTGTTTGGTCAAAAGACATAACTCAAAAAGTTCTAAGGAAAGTTTAAGATTGAGAAACTAAGTAACAAGATGCTAAAACATTGCAAAACTTTCTAAGGCAAACATACTCAAAAAAAAAAGAGAGGAGGGGCCCCAATAATTTTCAAAAAATAAAATGGGGGGGGTGTTGTACCAACAACAAATGGCGATTCGCTGGTGAACACAGATCTCTGAAGCAAAACTCATTTGGAAGTCAAGAGACATTCATAGTATTGATTACATATGTACCCTGATGTCTCCACTGTTCAGTCTCGAAGAATGCATTTATCACTCTTATCGTGATGGTGTGTAAAGGGAGAAATGTAGCATTAATTCGTTTTTCTTTAAAACTCTCTAAGGGCCAAATTGTGTGAGAAAACTATCCTTCAGAAGTTAAATGGTATAGGACTCCACCGGATCGTGACAAAATCTTACAGGGACATTCGTTTGTTCCTCATTCCCATGCTTTTACATCCTTTTAGATATTCCTTTAATTTTCGACTTTTAGCCGTTTTGAGCCTTCCAGACATAAGTTTCTCGTGCTTTATATGTCTTGATATAAGTCCTTCCATCCAAAATGTCCTTTTGTGTGAACAAAAGTTTTGATTTCATGATTCATGGACGGAGAAGAACCTTTTATGGGCTGATTTATTAGACAGTTCCCTTCAGCTTTCTTGGGCTTACTTTTATTTCTCGACCATGATTTGATTGAAGCGAGAATTTCTGGAAATCAGACTCTTTGAGATATGCCTTTAGGATTTATTGTAGCATGGGATCATTTAAATACCATGTATCTGTGAGACATGCTTTCTTTCCATGGGTGTTAAATTTTGAGCATTAATTCACAATATTCTAGGATCTTCACTTTGAGAATAACATGTACAGTATATCAATGCATAACAATCACAAGAAGCATGACAAGCATCACAAGAATCAAAAGCATGAGAGACAAGAGATACAGAGTTTCCATGGGGAAAACCCTAAGGTGAAAAACCCCACAACTTCCTCAGAGATAGAGAGAGCAATGGCTCAACCAAAGTACAACCAAAATACACTTGAGATAGTCTCCTAGAAGTAGATGATCCTCCTCCTCACTAGTGCGCCACTTTCTGAGTGAGAGAGATGACTTTCCGAATAATCTAAATAGAGATCATCTGATCTCTATTTATACTAACCTGTTTGCCCAGTGACCTTATGGGGCCGACTTGTCTAGCTAGGTACATCCACATTATAATATATATATTTCAGGTCCAACCCCACACATGGTGGTCTAATAACCCATCGGCAAGTACACACACTTGCGACACTTGTCAATCCACATGACGACACTTCCTTATAGAGGAATAACACATCTCTAATAAGGGTACAATAAATATATATGAAATACATAGATGAAATACATTCTGAAGTTACATATACATCAACACTCCCTCTTAACTAGGAAGGTATTTCTCGACACTGATCTGCTAGACAAGTCTTCTTCTCGGGATCATCGTCATCAATGCATCGTCATCATCATCGTCACTGCTGCTGCTATCTCAACCAATCTCTGACTCTACTCGTCATAGGAAGTTCTATAGAGCCAGTCCTTTTTCATACTGGATGTAGGCCCACCACCTGCAGGTCTTCGTCATCATTGGCCATACTGTGGAATCCTCAGGACTTATTGCGTGCGTCACAAAACCTCGAAAGAGCATCCCAGGCTGTTACGAGCACACGACTCTATCTATAGGATCTCCCAGGGCCATATTATATGTGACCTCACCACAAAACCTCGCAAGAGTATCCCAGGCTGTTACAAGCACGCAGCTCTACCTATAGGATCTCCCAGGGATAGATTACATGTGGTCACCACAAAACCTTGCAAGAGCATCCCAGGATGTTACGAGCACACAGCTCTACCTATAGGATCTCCCAGGGACATATTATATGTGGTCATGGCAAAACCTCGCAAGAGCATCCCAGGACTTATTATGGGCACACAACCCAACCTATCGGATCTCCCAGGGACATATTATATGCCATAGGACAAAACCTCGAAAGAGCATCTGCCAGATATCCCAAGGCCAGATTATATGCCATAGGCAAAACCTCGAAAGACTATCTGTAGATCTCCCAGGGCCAAATTATATGTCCTCCCAGAGCAAAACCTTGAAAGAGCATTTGCCAGATATCCCAGGGCCAAATTATATGCCATAGGCAAAACATCGAAAGACTATATGCAAATCTCCGAGGGCCAAATTATATGCTCATCTACACAACCTGATCCACGGCCATAGAGTATCAACCTGATACTCACCATACATCATCTTGATGTACACGTGATCATCCTGATCATCATCACTGCAACATCCTGTTGCATGTCATCTGGAGCAACATCTTGAAGCTCGTCATCCATGATCATCCTGATCATACAATGCATCTACCTGATGCATACCAAGTATCTACCTGATACATATCATCATACATGATCCACCTGATCATACAATGTATCCACCTGATACATATACAGATACATGGTCCAAGCATCCAACATGATGCATATACAAAAATACATACACATGATCCAACCGATCATATCCAGCATCCAACATGATGCATACATACATATAAATGATCCAATTGATCATATCTAGCATCCAACATGATGCGTACATACAAATAAATGATCCAACTGATCATATCCAGCATCCAACATGATGCGTACATACATATAAATGATCCAATTGATCATATCCAGCATCCAACATGATGCATACATACATACATAAAAATGATCCAATTGATCATACAAAGCAAAAACTAGAACATCATCTTGATGCTCATCATCCAGTGCTTACATCCACAGCCATGTGAAGGATCCTCCTTCCAACATGCTTGGAATGGCTTCAGCAAATGTGTCCATCACTTCTTCCTCGAAGTGTCATCAATCCGAAGAACACCAAGCCTCTCTCTGAAGTACTCAAACTTCACCTTGGCTAGTGGCTTCGTTAACACATCTGCAATCTGCTCGTCCGTCGCAACATATAGGAGCTTCACAGCTCCTTTCTACACCATATCCCTGATATAGTGATATTTGATCTCTATGTGTTTCGACCTGTCATGAAACATTGGGTTCTCAGACAGCTTCACACAACTCTGATTATCACAAAAGATACCAGTAGCATCCAATGGGAGATCAAATAACTCAGACAGTAGCTTCTGTAGCCATACTGCCTCATAACTAGTTGAACAGGCTGCAACATACTCTGCCTCAGCTATACTCAGTGCTACACAGGACTGCTTCCTGCTAAACCAAGAGATCACACCTAGATGTGCTCTTCCTATCTGCAGCATTGCCAGCCCAATCTGAATCAACATAACCCTGCAGGTTAAACTTTTGATTCGCTTCATACTTGAGCCCATAATCCACTGTACCCTTTAGGTACCTCAAAACATGCTTTACAGCAACCAGGTGAACACTCCTCGGATCCGTCAGGAACTGGCTCAATGTGTTCACAGCAAAGCAAATATCCGGTCTCGTGTTCGTCAGGTACATCAAGGACCCAATCATCTGACGATACATAGAGACATCAACCGGCTCAGATGAAGCATCACATAGAAGCTTCAGATTCGATGCCATAAGTGTGGCCATGGCCTTGCAATGCATCATCCCGAACCTCTTCAGGATCTCTACTACATACTTCCCTTGTCCAAGGAAGATTCCATCTGCACTCTGCCACACCTACATGCCAAAAACAAATAGTGCATCATTCCCAAATCTTTCATATCGAACTCAGCAGCAAGCTTTCTCTTTGTATCACACCAAGTTCCGGGATCTTGCTACAAGCCATACAAGGATTTCTTCAATCTGCACACATCTGACTCCCTGTCAGGTCTTGGGAGTGCATCCCAAACATCTTCTTCATGATCGACGGATCATGGCATTCCATTTCTTCATCCCAGATCCTGGGAACTTCAATATCTTCAATAAATATCTTTGTTGCTGGAGAAAATGTTGTAGTCCTTTTGTAAGTGAAGATATACGGTCTTTCCTACAAAACAAGTTAAATTGCATGATTAGAAACATCTCATAATTTTCAGAACAAATTCTTTACACATAAAGAAATATGTCATGCAGTCATGCATTTATCTTAGCCAATGCTTCAATACAACATTTATCCATGTTCCACAACTTTCTAGATGCCTTCCAGTCTCTACCAGAACATTGTTGAGAGTTTGCACTACTCCCAACATGTCAACAAAGAGGTTTCATTCTAGATAACTAGCACTGAAATGTTGTACAGTTCCATAGGCCACTTACCCATCACATGCATATTAGTAGTATATTGTTCATTAATGCAATCATTCTAATATGCACAATACATCTCCTAAGTCTAGGAACATAAGCATAATATTATTTAAACAAAAATAGGCAAGAAATGATAATTGAAATACTTATCTTTGTTTGTTTGTTGGGTGGACTCCCTCTGAGTCTTTGCTTCCTAGCAAGAGTTGCTGAAGTAGCTTCTTCTACACCTTTTTGTTGTGGAATGTAGGAAGAAGGTCAACTCCCTCCGAAAATCTGCATCCTTGCAGGAGCTGCTGGAGTGTGCTCCCTCTTGATCTTTGCTTCCTGGATTAGCTGTCCTTGAACTTATATTAATCCTTGCTGACATCAATCTTCTTGAACCCTGGAAAGTATATTCTGTAAGCCTTCGAGCCTTCACTGTAACCCACAAAGATACCCTTCTTTCCTGAAGGATCTAGTTTGGTCCTCTTTTCCTTTGGGACATGAGTGAATACTGGACAACCAAATATTCTGAGATGGCTGACTTCAGGTTTCTTACCACAAAAGACCTCTTCTGGTGTCTTGTTGTCCAATATCTTGTGGGGTGTTTTGTTCTGCACATATACAGTTGTTCTAGCTGCTTCTGCCCATAGATGCATAGGTAGATCCTGGTCCTGCGGCATTTCCCTTGCTGCTTCCATGATAGTTCTGTTCTTCCTTTCTGGAACTCCATTTTGTTGAGGATTATAAGGAGCAGTCAACTCCCTCTTAATCCCTGAATCACTACAAAGCTTCTTGAAGTCACCTGAGGTGAATTCTCCACCATTGTTGGATCTGAATGTTTTGATCTTCTTGTCAGTTTGATTCTCCATCAAAGTTTTGAATTCCTTGAATTTATCAAACACCTCATCTTTGTTCTTTAAGAAGTATACCCAAGTCTTCCTGGAGAAGTCATCAATAAATGAGACATAGTAAACATACCCACTAAGAGAACTGGATGACATAGGACCACATACATCTGAGTGGATGATTTCCAGGATATCTTTGGCCTTGCTTTCACTATTTGGGAAAGCCTTCTTAATGTTCTTACCTTTTGCACATCCTTTGCAAACACCTTCATGTTTGGTCATGATTTCAGGAAGACCTTCTACAGCCTTGCTTGCAATTGGAAGTGCCCTATAGTGCATATGAGAAATTCTTCTATGCCAAAGTTCACTTGGCTCCATGGATTCATGTACCATGGCATGTTCAGGTTGTCCCTTCAATTTATACAAACCTCCCTCTTGCTCTCCAATCACTACTGCATCATCTATGTTCTTTCCCTTTGGCCACATTAGGACTTGGCCATCCACAAATGCAACCCTCATACCTTTTGCATCTAATGCAGAGATGGAGAGTAAGTTCTTCTTGAGCCCAGGTACATAAAGGACTTCTTTCATCTTCAAAGATTTTCCAAAACCTAGGTTGTAGGAGGCTTCATGGGTATTGATAATCATCCCCAAGTTTCACCTTGTGGGGTGATTCATGTTCAGATAGATTCACAAAAGATTCCTTAAACCCAGTCATGTGTTTGGAAGCCCCACTATCAATCAACCAATCATTACAACCATGGGAGATAGTACCTGTGAGAGCAGAGATTAGAACATACTCTTCTTCACTTGATGAGTCATCATCACTTTCTGCCCTAGCCTTCTTCTTTGGAGGTTCATCATCCTCGGCAGCATGAGCATGGAACTTTCTTTTGCTGCCCTTCTTCTTCTTGCTGAAGTTGTTGTTATTATCCCTTTTGTTCTTGGGACAATCTGAAGCAAAGTGACCTTTCTCATTGCATGTGAAGCATCTTAGATCCTTCTTATTCTTTTAATAGGATCTTTTGTAGCGAGAGTGCTCCTTCTTGGGCTTGCTTCTTTTGGTGTGAGTTGCGAGATCTTGATATTCACCTCCCATCTTTTCCTCACGAGCTACAAGTCTAGCTTCTTCTTGAGAGCATTCCTCCCATAGTTTACTGAAAGAGATCAATCTCTTTCTTGTACAGATTCCTTGAATAAAGGAGTCCCATGACCTAGGTAGACCATTCAGAGTGGTCATAACAACTTCACCATTGTCCACTACTTCATCCACAGCTTCAAGTTGCTCCTTGATCTGAGAGACCTTGGAGAAGTAAGATTGAATGGTTTCTCCATTCAACATTTTGACCCCTTTCAATTGATTTCGCAGAGTCATCTTCCGATTTATGTTCTTCCCTTCAAATAGCTTGGTCAAAGAGTCAAACATCTCCTTGGGTGTTTTTAGAGAAGACACATAGGGTATGAGATGGTCTTTGATAGAATCAGCAATGATTCTCTTTGCCTTGACCAAGTTTTTCTTATGCAATACCTTGGCCTCTTCATCCTCTGGGATAGGGATGTCTTCTTTTATATATGAGTCCAACTCATTCTCTTCCAGGATTAACCCAATCCTATACTTCCAAGCTCGGAAGTTATCAGCCCCTTCAAGCTTATCCTCAAGCTTGGTGTGGTGAGACATCTTAAAGAGTACTTCAAATGGAAATAGAAAAGATTTAGGTCTTACCACTTGAAATGCTGAAAACTGGATCTGGTCCCGAATTAGGGTTTGTCGGAAAAACCCTAAAAATTCAAAATGTGAATTTCAATTTTCTGAAGGATAGAAAAATGCGCTTTGATGAGCTGATCAGCCTGGTGCATTCAGAATTTGAGATCAGCAAAGTTTTACCCTTCAGATTTGCCTTTTTGTCCTCCCGGGTTCACTTGGGAGAGCCCTGAATTAGGGTTTGAGTTTCCCGGAGATCTACCCAGCCAAAAATCTCAATCCAAAGCTCTAAACTTCGATTTTTGCAAGGCGCTTCCAGCTATGTCTTCATATTTCAGAAATTCCTATTTTTGTGGAAACCCTAATTTTTAGGGCCAAATCTGAAAAAACTCATAATTAAATTCTGATTGGACAGATGGATTCTCCTTGATGAGTAGAGTCAATCTACTATACTGCTTTTCCAAAAACTGTGGAGAGAAACCCAATAAACAAGAAACTCAAGTTTTTGTCACTGCAAAATGTCTTCTTCTCAGGTTAGCTCTGAGACCACGTTAAATTTTGAGCATTAATTCACAATACTCTAGGATCTTCACTGAGAGAATAACATGTGCAATATATCAATGCATAACAATCACAATAAGCATGACAAGCATCACAAGAATCAAAAGCATGAGAGACAAGAGACACAGAGTTTCCGTGGGGAAAACCCTAAGGTGAAAAACCCCACAACTTCCTCAGAGATAGAGAGAGCAACAGCTCAAGCAAAGTACAACCAAAATACACTTGAGATAGTCTCCTAGAAGCAGATGATCCTCCTCCTCACTAGTGCGCCACTTTCTGAGTGAGAGAGATGACTTTCCGAATAATCTAAATAGAGATCACCTGATCTCTATTTATACTAACCTGTTTGCCCAGTGACCTTATGGGGCTGACTTGTCTAGCTAGGTACATCCACATTATAATATATATATTTCAGGGCCAACCCCACACATGGTGGTCTAATAACCCATCGACAAGTACACACACTTGCGACACTTGTCAATCCACATGACGACACTTCCTTATAGAGGAATAACACATCTCTAATAAGGGTACAATAAATATATATGAAATACATAGATGAAATACATTCTGAAGTTACATATACATCAACAATGGGTCCTGCCATACTTAACTTCTTGAGACAGTCACTGATGTTAAGTGAAAAGGACCTAAGATAGTTAAAAGGAAAACATAGGATCTTAGCTATTTGACAGGGGTTATTTTGACCAACAAGAAAGAAGATTACTGCATTCTAGGAGACCGATCATTGAAGACAAAGCTGCAACTATGCATATTTTATTTATGGGCTCCTTATGACCATCCTCCTGAGTTCTCTGGAGTCTTCTTCATTCAGCTACACCATAATTGGAGTTTTCGCTTTATTGAAAGCGAAATGAGCAAAAGAATAAAAATGACTAGCAGGATAAAGGCAAACTTAAGAAAACTAAAACAAAGCAACCAAAAAGACAAACAAAAAGAGAGAAAGCGTGCTTTATTTATGTACAAAAACCTGCAGAGGTTTATGCAAAGTATTGCTTTAAGGCAATGCCATTGAGAGGAAGGTTTAGTTCCTCTCCTTGTAGGTCTTTCACTTTATAGGTTGATGGGCCCAACTTCTTAGATATTTGATAAGGATCGAGCCATAGGTGCCGAAATTTTGTGTGCATTCCCTTACCATCGTGTTGGTGATCCCACTTGAGGACTAAGTCCCCTACTTTGAAAGTTCTCTTCCCAGATTTTCTTTTATCAAACCATCGTTTGACTATGTCTTGGTGATGATGAAAATGTTCTTTGACCCTTTCCCTTGACTCTTCTAGTTTTATTAGAGTATCAATTCTAGATTGTAACGCTTGACTGCTAGTCCCTCGGGAGGATTGGGCCAACTTCAAGGATGGGAGTAATATGTTCGGACGGAGGATGGCTTCTTTTCCGTAGACCAGGTTGAAAGGAGAAGCTCCTACGACATTTTTTGGTGTTACTCTGTTTTCCCAAAGGGCGTGAGGGAGGGTTGTGTGCCAGCTCCTTTGATTTTCGATCACGGTCTTTTTCAGGATTCGGATAAGGTTTTTATTGGTTGATTCAGCTAAACCATTTCCCTGAGGGTAATAATTGGCTGAGTAATGTAATTTGATTCCCCTTTCAAAAGCGAATTCATTAATCTTTATTGACGAAAAATAAGGTGCATTATCAAAAACTAGGGAAATTGGAACCCCAAACCTAGTTATGATATTCTCTTCCAAGAAGTTGATGACTGTATCTTCATTAGCTTTTCTTAGGGGAACAGCTTTCGCCCATCTCGTAAAATAATCTGTAGCGGTCAGAATGTACCGATGCTGCAGTGAAGAGTTGGGGTTTATTTCCCCAATTATATCTATGCCCCATTGCTTGAATGGTTCGGTAATGATAACTGGCTGCAAAGGATTTGCTACTTTAGGTAGCTTTCCAGTGCTTCTTTGGCATACATCACAGTTCCTGACATAGGCGTGGGAGTCTCTGAAGAGAGTAGGACAATAGTACCCTGCTCTAAGAATTTTGTGGGTTGTAGTGTCCCCGGAATAATGTCCTCTGGCAGGTCCATCATGTAGTTATTTGACCACATTAATAGTGTCATCTTTTTCCAAACATATGAGATAAATGCCATGATAATTCTTCCTGAAAAGTACTCCTTCAATGATCTGATAAGCTGTTGATTTAAGATGGAGGGCTCTCCTCTGCTTCGGACTCCAATGCTCTGGCATGTATCCTGACTGTAAGTAATGTACTAGGTCTTTGTACCAAGACTCTGGGGTTGTAAAAATTGGACATACGTCTACCATATTCAGCTCGGCTTCATTCTTCCAATCTAGCTCTTCGTCAGTCTGGCTTTGAGTGAGTAGCTTGCACAAGCCTTGACCTTTAATAATGCTAGCTGGCTTGAATTCTAAGTCATACTCCTGGAGAGCAGTAACCCAATTCCCTCTTCTTTCTCCCAATTCCTTTTGAACGAAAAGAGTTCTGACAGCGGGATGAGGAACTATGACTTTCGTCCTATTTTTTAGAATATATGGCCTGAACTGTTTAACTGCTTTTAAAACTGCATATGCTTGTTTATCTGCCACGAGATAGTTCAGTTCAGTGCCTTACAAACCAGTGCTCATAAAAGAAATTGGATATTCATTTCCTGATTCCGTCTTCTGAGTAAGCACAGCTGCAAGAGAGTCATCAGAAGCGAATGTATACATTATAAAATATTTATCAAAATCTGGACTCCTTAAGGAAGGTGCCTTAGCTATAGTAGTTTTAATCTCTTTGAATGCATCCTTCTCCAAATCTGTCCACTTAAATTGTACATTCTGCTTAACCATTTGTTGTAAAGGTTTGATGATCTGGGTGAAATCCGGCACAAATCTTCAAACAAAATTTATGGTTCCTATAAATGACTGCATAGACTTCTTGCTGTGGGGCATGGGAAGCTTATTGATAACCTGAATCCTTTCTTGATCTATTGAGATTCCTTCCTTGGAGATGATGTGACCGAGGAGTTTTCCTTCAAGAACAACGAAAAATGATTTTCTTAGGATTTAGGGAAATACCATACTTCCTACAACGATCAAAGATTTGCTTTAGGTGAGAAACATGGTCTTCTCTTTTTTTGGAAAAGACTGTTACATCATCTAGATATACCACTACACATTGACCGCCCAGTCCTCGGAAGGCAATGTCCATGGCTCTCTGAAAAGTAGCTCCGGCATTGATTAAGCCAAAGGGCATTCTCCGACATGCGAAGGTTCCCCACTTTGTGCGAAAAGTGGTTTTGAGACGGTCTTCCTCAGCTACTAGCACTTGGTTGTAACTAGAAAAAATGTCTAGTAGGAAGAAGAGCTCGGATCCTGACACGATCTGCAATATTTGTTCCATTGGAGGCACCGGATAGTTGTTTTTATCAGAAGCTCTGTTTAAGTTCTGAAAATCTACGCACAGCCTGATTTCTCCTGATTTCTTCCGCACAGGGACTAAATTAGCCACCCATTCAGAATGTCGAACTTTGAAAATGATTTTGGCATCCAACAACTTTTTTAATTCTTTCTGGATTAGAGGCTCAAGCGTTGGATGCATTCTCCTTAGCTGCTGCTGAAAAGGTTTGACCCCCTCCTTCATAAGTATTACGTGTTGAATGATACGAGTGTCATATGTCTTCAGATCATCATAGGTCCAAGCAAACACATATTTGTATTGTTGAAAAAGTTTAATCAATCTACTTCTTTCTTCCAGAGTACAACATTTTCCCAAATTGACATACTTCGGTTCAGCTTCTGTGCCCAAATTGATCAATTCATATTGCAAGGTCGAACTGTGGGTCTTGGCATTCGCCGGTCTTCTGAATTTGTTTTGTAAATCGAAGAGGGCTTCTAGCGTTCTCACACCTTTGGGCATAAAGTTTCCTTTAACTATATCTTTATTTTGTAGGCTTGAGTCATGCTCTTCTTCTTCTATGATGGCTTCTTGAAAAGCATCCTCATTGGTTAAGAAACTAATTATCTATTCGTCATCGTCAAATACTCTGAAATTTGTGATGTTATCTGGCATAGAAGGCCTGAAAATCAGTTCAATAGAACATTTATTATTAGTAGGTACTAATATGGAATCGGACGTAGCTAATAGATCAGCTGCAGCGTTTTGTACTCTTGGGACAGAATTAATGTTAAAAGCATCAAAACACGAGATTAAATTCCAGATTTCTGCTTGATAGCCCTTTAAATGTGGTGAAAGACAATGAATCGTATTTCTTCTTTGCCTAACAACAATTTCAGAATCACCAAAGACTTTCAAAAACTTAACATTAAGACCAATGGCTTTCTTCAAACCTTGAATGAGAGCTTCGTATTCTGCGGTATTATTAGTACATTCAAATTCTAACCTACATGACAAAAAATATTTATTTCTATCAGGATCAATTAAAATACAACCAGCTCCGGATCCTTCCTGTGTCTTGGAGCCATCAAAGTAAAGCATCCAAAATACATTTTCTTTTCTAACTAAGTTAGTTTGATTATTATCTAAGTTAGTGGCTAAGTCTACTATGTTACAGTCAATGTCATCAGCCTGCGAAAACTAAAGGAGATCAGGCTGTCTATCTGAAATATGGCTAACTTCTTCTGATTTATAGTTTCCAGGTTCAATTTCCAAAAACTAATTTCCTAAAACTGAAGACAAAAAAGCCACTGCTTCATTCTTTCCATCCAGCTGAGTAACGTTTTGTTTCATATGTGGCTCCCTCAATATCTTAATCTGATTCTGACGATTTTGATATGGAAACCACAGATGAGACCAATCTATTGCAAAATAGCCTTTAAGTTTCGCAGACTAGTCCCTACTCAAGATTAGACCGTATGCCTCGGGAATATCGACCACCATTATATCAATAAACTAACATACTCTGGGATTGGATGACAATCTAATGAGTACATCTTTCATCTCCCCAATAACCTTAACAACAGTCCTATCTAATTGTATGATTTGAGATGGGGATGGGACAGGCTGCCCATTAATCTTTTTGCAAATCGACAAAGGCATGACATTTGAGCTAGTACCTGAGTCTACCAAACAGTTGTGCACATTGTGATTAAAAATCTCGAAGGTTAAAAGGAAAGGGAGAGTTTGGGATTTTAATTTCCCGCCAATACTTGCTTCATTAATTTCTGGGTTTTCTTCAGTGTTTTCTACTGAGACAGCTGTTTGTGGATCTAAGGCTTCCATCAACTTCTTCCTTTGTTGTGGTAAGCTACACATATCGAAAATGGAAATATTAGCTTTCATTTTTTTATATCCTCGATTATATCATAGCTCATGTCACCTCCTTTGATAGTTGTAGATTTATTTTTTGCTTTGCTTGGCGGAGCTTGGGACTGTTTAGTTCTTTCTGAATTCAGTTCCTTAGTCACTGTAGGGGCAACTACTGAGCTCGTTTTGGGTTGGGGAGGAATAACAGTTATATGTCGCCTTGGTATTTGGTTATACCTAGCTTTAGGTGGTTCTACTGCTGGTTCGGGGACTGGGCCTTTACTCCGGGTGGTGATGTTAACAGATGTTGTTTGTATTTCCTATGCAAACTCTTCAAAAGACAGTTCTTGGGTAGGAGTCCAATCCCAAAGAATCATTGTGGTATCGAGAGTTGGTTCTTCACTGTCGAGAATTTTTTCTTGTTGAGGGTTCGTTTGCTCGAGCGTTTGTGCATCTAGCATTTGGTTCATTACTTAGCTCATCGAATTAATCCATTGTGGGCAGCTCTTTTCTAAGTGTTGTTCTTGATGAAAAGTGCAGAAGTGGTCCATCCCTATTTCATTTAGATTTAGAACAATAGAATTATTGACTGGTGGGGTTGGCTGTCCATTGTCTTCTTTCCTTTTATAGAAAGGTTTAAAAGGTGGTCTCGAAGAGCTTGTTGTTTTATCCTTTTCTAGATCTACAATCTTATTGGAGAGTTTCTGCAGCATTTTGATTACATTCTCTAAATCTGGTGCAGGTTCTTCTTTATCCTTAGTTAACAAGAAAGGTTTATTGACAGCCGCTGGCTTACCCTCTACATCTAAAGTGTGTTTCGCTATGCTGTCATGTTCTTCTTCCACCTTCTTGGCTTCCTCAAAATTTTCTGTCAGGGTAGGTTTTTTTGTTCTCTTGACGAACATTTCAAGCGAGGAATTAAGAGTTGTTGTATAATATTCTACTAAGCATTCCTCAACGGGCTTGGTTGCGTCACTGAAATTATTCAACAATGTTGTGAATCTTTGGTTAAATTCTTGGACTTTCTCATTTTTTTCCATTCTCATAGACAATAATTCTTTCATAAGAGTGGCTACGGTTTTCTGATTTCCATACTTCTTAAGAAAGCATTTCTCAAAATCTTCCCAACTTGTTATCGAACCAGCTTGCAAACTAAAGTACTAGGAAGATACTTTAGGTTCGAAAGTATAAGGAAAAAGATGACAGACCACGTCCTCGTGCTCCACATTTAAAAGATTTAGGGCTAAATAAAAACTTTTAAGGTGGTCTTCAGCAAAAACTCCCTTGCTAGGGTCATACTTAGGCAAAACCTTCTCAGGATTCTTGGGAAAATCATGGAATGGTCCAACTACGTTTAAGTCCCCTCTGGCTCTCCATGCGGGTACGGCCATGACTCTCGACGGAGAGCGTGGTGGTGAGTGTGGTGGTGAGTTAAGAGGAGTATCCCTTGGAGGGTGATCCTCTGGACCTGTAGGGGTCTCTGTCCTAACTTCGTCGAAAGGTTTAGTGATCTCTTCTAGAGATAAATCTAACAATTCTTCTAGACTTTGAACAAGGACAGAATCTCTTGTGCACTGAGGATTTTTTCGAGGAGCTCTGGTTCTGGTTTATAAAGGAACTGTGGTTAATCCTCCAAGACTTCTCACGTATGAGCGGGTATGTCTCCTGAATTGATTTACTTCTTCAAAAGGAACAGCATACACTACTTCTGACTGTTCTATTCCAAGGTTAGGCTCTTCTTGATTTATGGATTCCAGATCTGGAAATTCTGGAAAGATTGCTGTGGATGGGTTTTCAGTGGAAATTTTGTTAACAAAAGAATCTTTTCCGCTAGCCATGCACTGATGGCCCTCCTTCTAGCACCAAAAACTATTGATGCCTCGAATATCGCTACATCAATCAACAAGGGATTCTCCCCAGTAAGCAATCCCAACTAGATTGCTCACCGTTTGGTGTAGGGAATCCGTCCGGTTAACGGTTCAGGCTACCGTAGGTTTTAAATATTTGTTTGCTTTACCGGTTACGACCCGATCCACCAGTTATGTATTTTATATTTAAAACGATATGCAAGTTCCCTATATTAAATGCATGCAAGAAAAACAAATCTATGATAATCTAATTCAATCTAAATTACCTATCCTTATAAGGAGCAGATTTGAAGAATGGGTAATAAACTGGAAAATACACCCAATAATTTCACAGATAGTTGTTAAATTGAAAGGAGCATTTACAACAGAAGTAAAGATCATCCAAGATAGCTCAGACTAATATAAGCATTCAATTACCCATTTAACACAGACATTTTGCAGAAGAAAATGAAACCATTCACAGCAAGAATTAATTCATAAGAGCCAGGAAAGATCTCACAAGAAATGTGTGAAAAGTGCAGAAATAGTTCAGCATTTAATCAACAAGACTCCATGCAAAGAGTTGTGCTAGCTTCTACAGGCCAAAATGATTCTTCTATTGATGTAGCAGAAAAATTCCCTTTACAAGACAGAAAAAGAATTTCACCTGCCAAAAGTCCTTTCTCTCCTCTCCTAATCAGCTATATATAGCCTTACAAAATATGCCCAAAGTTGACACCTATACCCTAACCGTTTACATTCCCCAATTTGTCTTGTAGTGCTGAATATTACATAAGGAAAATATATCAAGTATATTGCATCAACGGGAGTTAAATATTACAAAATATTAATATTCCAAAGGTATATGCAAAAAATAAACGCCCATGAGGTATGCTAGCTATTGGAAGCTATCCCTGAGTCTGCTCCCTTAAGGCCTGAGGCGCTGCTAGACTTTCTTCTTGAACTACTGCAATAGCTGGGCCACTCTCTGTCGTGGTAGCTTGGCTGGCTACCAACACCTTATCCACCTCTACTATACGAATTCCCCAGTGATTTGTGTCCCTTATAATGTTTGTCCCGATCAGGGGAATCATAAATCTAAGAGATATCTTTTGCTTGACCAGCTCTTCTTCTAAGATGGTTACTTTAGCCGCAGTGATCCGGAGGCTTTCCTCCAGGCTATGTTGATGAATAGCGGCCTGGCTGATAAATTGGCGTAGATCTTCTGCTGTCAATGTGTCCAGCTTCTGCACATATTCACTTTCTACCTGGAGCTCTATACTTAGATTCGCTAAATACTATTCTTTATCCGGGAAGTCTTCTATCTTTTGAGGCATGGCTATTCGGCAGCTTTCTTGTGTGGTTCGGATTTGGGAGTATACAGTCTTGCACTGTTCATAAGTGTCTGAAGTTACGGAGGCCAATTTTACTCCACAGTCTTTAGAATACTTCAGGGTGCGTATATCTGCCTTCTATTCAACAACAGATTTAAGGGGAAGGGTTGCTGGGAACCCTGACATTCCTTCTCTCCATTCGATATGCCTTCTCATCTCCCACTGATGCATGAGTGTTTCCTCCTAATCCTGGTGGCTTCAACATTCACTTCCTTGACTTTGGACATGACTGTCTTCAGTTTGTATATCTCTTCTGCTATGAGTTATCTGACTCCATAGGTCTCTTTAAGTATTCCACAAGCCTGCTCATGGAAGGGTCTGATATCTCCCATTTTTTTGTTTGCTAACTCCAATTGTTGCTCCAGTGACTCATTTTCTCCTTGTAATTTTTCAATGCTCTCTTTCAGGTCCTCTAACTCTTGAAGGTTGTCGAATTTATCCGATTCGAGCTTCAAATTCTTTCCTTTAAGCTCTGCATTTTCATCTTCTAATGTTCTTACCTGTATTGACAAAGCTCTCCTATCTGCCTCCAGTCATTGGAGTGCTCTTTTTAAATCTTCCTTTTGAGATGTGAGAGTATTATTCTTCTCAATCATCAGATTTGTGTAGTTCTGTTCCTTGACTAAAGCTTCCTGGAGTTGCTGCACCTTCCCTTTTTCTTCATCCAACTTATCTCCCAATATATTAACATTATCTGTAGTTGCTGTAACAGCGGCTACAGAGATAGATGCTAGGAGTCTAGCAGCTTCTTCTGTGTTCCGCATGACAGTAGTCTCATGTGTGGTGACAATGTCAGGCCGAAATGGTCTTTTCAGTTTGGAACCTACTTCCTTGACAATGGTCTTCCTCTTCTTGTTGTAGGCAAAATTTACCCAATGGGAAACTGTGTTGCCTTTATAAGGTGTGAAAGGAACAATGGGTAGATCCTTTATGGGGGAGCCCATATCCAAGTTTTGTAAGTCTAGGCTTTTGGGGTCAACCTCTTCTTGGGATTTCTTTTCTTCCTCTTCTTTCCTCTTTGCTTCTTCTTCTTCTTTTCTCGTTGCTTCTTCCTCTTGCTCCCTCCTCCTCTTGTCTTCTTCTTCCTGCTTAGCATTGGTTTCCAACCTAATTCTTTCTTCCTCTTCTTTTCTCTTCGCCTCTGCTTCAGCTTCGGCTGCTTGGATTTTCAAATTTTCCTCTTCTCTCAGTTTATCTTCTTGTATCTTCTTTGCTTGTTCCAAGAGCCTCAGTTCTTCTTCCGAGAGAACCTGGGAGCTTGAGCTGGCTCCTCCTCTGTCTACCTGACAAATCTGTAGCTCAGCCATATTGTTGACCCCTCTATATGGTTCCTCCTTTGGATCATAAAAATTGGCATATTCACAGGGCGTAGAGTGTTCTTTGCAGTGTTGTGCGACTTTGCCTTATCGATCGTTTCTGTGGAAAATCCTCTCTCCAAAATGGAAGTTCTTTAATTCTGCCACAAACTCTTTTATAGTCGTGATTCCAGCAAACTTGTAGGAGCCAACATAAAAGGGTAAGGGGGTAAAGGTGGCATTTTTTGTCTTGTACAAGGTATTACCCATTCCATCAATGAAGACTTGCCTGACCATTTCCTTATGGACTATGTAATCTGTAGCATACTTCGGAAGAATATATGGTGCTTTGGAACCTCCATATATTCTTATGTAAGTACCTTCCGGACAGAAGTAGAAATCGCCATACTTTTCCAAGGTTTCCATGGCGTTTTTCAGATAAACAATTTGGTTCCTCATTGAATATCAACTGATAAAGGGGCATTATGAACTCCTCACAGATGAGCTTGTAGTCCCTTTTGTAATTCTGTGCCCAAAAGATTTTGTAGGCAAGGAATACTGGACCTTCTGCCGAACTCCACATGCATCCCAACTTGGGAAAAAGACACTTTGCCACAATACAATCTATGAGATACGAAGCCATATAGAACTCTGCCTTTCTTTCCTCTAGCCCCTCTTTAGCCATTGTTATTGCTGATGTCAGGCTGTCTGAGAGAATGTCAGCCCAATTGAAGATCATCCCTTTGAAAGCAACAAAATGGATGATAGGGACCCACTACAGCATAAACATCATCCCGTCAGGTCTCCCGAAGATTCTGCTTAGCATGAGAGCGATCAGTCTGAAGGGAGGCCTTAAATTCTGGACTTCGTATTCCTCACTATCTCTTCTTCTGAATTGCTTGCCTGAAATTAAAAACCTCCTTTCCATGTCTAAATTATCCATATTGATCTCCTGCAACCATGCATCATCTAGTCGTTGCTGTGCTTTTGGTAGTTTGTAAGCTATTGCAATGTAGGATGGGTGAAATGAGGCAAAGGCATCACCCGTGCTATCTACTATGACTCTACTTTCAACGTTGGCATGCTGCAGCACCCATCCTATCACCTCTGAACATGGGAATAGTTCTGGATGTGTGGCCGCTTTGGATATACAGGAGTTTCGGATGTTTTGATACAAGCATTCTTCTTCAAGGAGAGCTTCCGGAAATTCTTGATCCCTTATCATACGGTAGATATCACCCTAGTTCACTTCTGGAGGCACGTTTGTAGTGCATTTGGTATCCTGAAACACCGTCTCCAGTCTGGAGCTTTCTTCGACCTCTTTCGTCCTCCTCTTGCCACCTTTGGCCATAATGGGAATCCTGTACAACAATTGACGTGAATAAGCATGCATGACATAGTGTTTTATGAATCTAAACTAATGTCTGTTAGATGGTCTTTAAAAGAATAGTTTTTTGAACATGCTCTCTTTATACAAGTGCAGAAACTTAAGAAACATTAATCAAGTTATCCTTGTGGTTTCTGTGCTGGTCAGGAAAACTGATGGCTACAAGATCAAGGTTGGTCTGGGTGCTCAAGGCCTTAGGATACCAACCGGTGTGCAGGCGCGGAAGATGTCAAAACATAGCAGCCGAGATGCCCATGATTTGGTGCGGAACGAAAGGCAGAAAGAATAGACGCAACTTTTAAAATGCGAGAATCTCGAGAACAAAAACACCTAAGCCAAGCGCATCCTAGCTTGGGAAAAGCTGTTAGCCGGGATTAAGACGAAACCTTGCGCTATGTGAACGACAGGATTACCGTGTTAACGGGGCCGTGGTGGAGGAGGGGAGACTAGGCAACATGATACCTTGCGCTAGGTGCTCAAAAGGGTCGATGGATAGATTCCGGGGAATCCGTTGTGGCGAAAAACAATTAAAATGCAGCACTAAACCGTTTGGTAAGTAGGCATATACCTACTTGGAAACTGAACGCGTGATGCCCACGACTACCGAGCGGACAGTGGATGTAAGCCTCCGGACGATGACTTTAAGTTAACTTTCCGCTTCGAATCGACTTGGGTTTTTACTTCCGCGTTTTCGGAAGACTTGGGCCAACTCTTCCGCTATTTCGGCAAAGTTAGCTCAAAGTTTCCACCGTTGCGGGCCAAAAGGCTGAGTTTGTTTGGTCAAAAGACATAACTCAAAAAGTTCTAAGGAAAGTTTAAGATTGAGAAACTAAGTAACAGGATGCTAAAACATTGCAAAACTTTCTAAGGCAAACATACTCAAAAAAAAAAAAAGAGAGGAGGGGCTCCAATAACTTTCAAAAAATAAAATGGGGGGTGCTGTACCAACAACATGTCTATAGTATATTTGATTTAAATGGTATATTTGATTTAAATGAGAAAATTGAAATTGAAACTTATTTTATTTAAAGGGGAAAGAAAAAACATATTTATGCCAATGAGTGTTAGAATAACAAGTATGGTGTTATTTCTGCTGAAAAAAAAACAAGTATGGTGTTATTCTCTCCATTGGGATGGAGTCTTGGAGGTTGATCTCTATAATCACAAAAATCTAGAAAGATTCATGATAGTCATCATTGGTTAAGTAGCATAACGAATTATTAAGGTAAGGCAAAAAGAATTACCTTTCTCAAAACTCTAACTCCCTTGCAACCACTAACTAATTCAAAAACCACATAGCTGAAAACAATAAAGAAGATCAAGTCCGGCTTAAATTCAATTTAAGCAAGGTCCAAATAACTGGAAATCAGCTGGAAATGCTCAAGTGATTTGTTGATCTTGTTCTTGACTCTGGGAGTGGGATATGGGAAAACTAAAACGCCCCGTTTTCTCCCACTCATCTTTCCAAAAAAACACTTCCACCCACCAGTTGTTGTCGCTGTCCTCTGCCCCCATCGCCTGGCCTGACATCTCGACGTCCAATAAAATCTTGCATGCCTGCAGAGCCGCGTTGTCATCAAAATTAAATGCCCTTACCAACCTCCGTATCCCTCCCGAATTCATTCAAAATAAATTTTCGCGCTGCACATTTTTCATCCTCTGTGCTCTGCATAATCATTTTCCATTTACACTGAGAACCTTACACTCCCTTTTTTACAACCTCTACAAGTCAGTTTCATGGTGGATGTGGATCACGATCAGACATATTTGCAGAAGGAAGAGCATTTCGTGGCACTATCAGCAAACCACGTTTTAGTAACGGGTGTGCAGGATTGAAGTTTGCAGAGCGTTACTGCATTATGTGGATTGGATTTTGCATAAACATTTCTGTTCTTTGCGGGTTGGATTTTGCCAAAACTTACTGCTTTTTCCGAATTTCAGTGATTGCCATTATGGTGGGTTACCCTTCACCAGGGCCTTCAAGTTTTTGTTTCTATTCCATTGGCCCTAGTTGTATTGGCCTTTTGTTCGACTCGGCTTCAAGATCCTCCGAGAGTCAAGAAGAGGGCTTCTCCAGCTTCTTTTTATGCAATATCGATCGGTTCAATTTCTTGATTTGGGAGAAGTTGCCAGTTTATTGAATCTCCTCAGAGATTAATAAATAAGTTATATATATTGCTTACAGAGTGGCTACACCTAGTGGGAGTAGATACCCTCATGTTCACTTACTTGAGGAAACACAGTATCAATGATCCGCATACACACGAATGTGGAAAGGGTAGTTATCCATGGAAAGGTTGTCTAAACCTATACTGTAAAGCATGGTGCATAGCTGGAGTATCTAGAATCCATGGATGTATTACCAACAATAGTGAACTTGATGAAGTTATCTTTTCTTATGAATATATTTTGGGTTGTAAGCTCAAATAGCCAGTAGGCCTTCGATTTCCTATTGTACGCTATGAAATGACATGCTTATGTTGTGTGCACCTTTGTTGGAGAGGAAATTCAATCTCCGAATCAAAATGTCTTATAAATCATTGATTGAATGTGCAATAAAAACAAATCAGTCCAAGATGCATTTACCCTTTAAAGTTCAATTCTATGGAAGTTTTTTCTATGAGACTTTTGGATCTGGTGTCGGTTTGTAGTGAGCCACCATAAATTGTAAAGCAATATTAATTTTCTCCCACCATTGGTTTCAATTTTGTTCTACAGATATATAGGAATACAATTATTTTGAAACAGATTTTAGGTTTAAAGAATAGGAGCTAGGAAACGCTGCAGCAAGGTACTTCCTCTTATTTGCGTGAAGGGTAGTGAAGAATGATTACTGCAGCATTAAAACAAACGGAAGGAAGGGAGTTCAATTATCAATAATGGAGTTTGCATTATAACTTTCACTAATTTTGAGTGAACTTTTCCTACGTGTGTGGGGTTTGAGTGAACTTTCTCTACCTGTGTGATATTCATATTTGAAATTTTGTTTAAATAAAGAATTTAATTGTTGGACAATTCTTTACTCAGGAACTTGCTTTTTCATTTCATACAAACTTAATGCTTGCTTTCCATTTTGTTGGATGAATAGTTGTACTTGTTAGTGGTCACATAGTCACTTTGTTAGTGCTCTATTAATGACCTTTATTCCCCTTCATATTTTTGTTTCTATTTGTTGTGGAGCATGTCCATTGGGACACCTTGGTGGTTACTCTTGGATTCCCATACAAGTCGTCTTAATGGCCTCTGAGCACCCGGATGAACTACCTATTGGGAGATTCAAAAGGATACCCAAGGCACTTTCCTTGGATGTCACCACTCCTTGTAGGTGATACCAATTGGTAGCTGGGGTTTGATCACTGTCAAGCACTCTATATGCAGATAAATTGTTACCAATACATACAGAGCATATGAAATTTATTGTCAACCCGAGAAAGTCTTTTTATTTCAAAGGATAAGTGCACAATATATGCTTAAACACCAAACCATTAGAAGTGAATACTTTTATCATCCATGTTCATCCCCAAAAATCTATGCAATCCCCATTGCCTTTTAACTGCTATACTTCAACTCCTCTCTATCATGCATCAATAAGAAATAGTACCAGATCTAATCAACAATTGCAGAAAAGAAATCTCATTCGTATTCTAGAACAATCACTTGTCTGATCTAATCAATCTAGAAATCATAAAGCATAAACTGAACATTAATCTAGAAATTAAATTGCAAAAAGATTGAAGTAACTGTTCTAAGAAATCAAATTGCAGAATGGAATTCAATCAACACACAACAAGAAAGATAAATTGTAAGGGCTCATGGGATCACGACTTAGCTGTAAGATGAACACGGTAGTGTAAACAGAAATTGAAATGCATAAAGCAAACCTTACTCAGTCGACTGTTATTCTACACCATTCACCAATCTCACAGAAATATAATCTTTTACTGAAAATCCACACAATAAATATTGCTGCTGCATACAAAAGGAAAGAACAAAGCATCACACAACAATGAATTCAGAATCCTATTTTAACTCAGCAATCTCTTTGGAAGATGGGCCCAGCCTTCACACAGAGACGCTGGCTGAACAACACAACTCTTTAGCTCAGAAGTAACCCCTTATATTAACAGAAGAATGAGTACACAGTTTTGCTCAGCTGCTAATACAACAAATTAATTGTCTGCTGTTCAACCCCCTGGGTCGAGGCAACTCCCCATATTTATACATACAAATCGTAACATCTAATCCTATAATTGGGAAGCCATGAAGATCTCTGATCTTCAGGCGCCTTAAACAACTAGTTGTTACAATGCGTGGCAGAACAGAAACATCCAAATATGAGAAAGTCATTAATTGACCCAAGAGTGGCGGTCCTTCCAGCTCACAGCTAGACTCGAGCAGCAACATACTTAAGATAGCGAATTCTATTACAGCTGCCCTGTCACAGCTGTGCTTTGATTGATGATACGAGCCCCAAGGATTCCTCTACAAGCAACGAACATCCCTTCCTTCATGACTTGTTCAGCCCCGATCTTCCTGCAGTCCATTTGTCTCAACTTCCTTCATAAATCGCAACATGTTAGCACAATTTGAGAGATGCACAGCTTTAATTATCACCATCATAAGCATTAATAAAATAAAACAATGATCATCCATACCTTGGTAATTTGGGGAATAAGGTAAGGACAATAGGTCTGATTGCCATGATAAGTGGTGTAGGACAGGGGCAGGAAAGATGATTAATGATGACTAAAAAGGGCCAATTCTGGGCTCAACATCTCCCCCCAACTACCCTGTTGCATGTCCTCATGAAACAACCTGCATTATTTACAATCTGAATCCTGTACTGAGCTCTATCCATGGAGAGAGAAAGAATTGTAGGAAACCCAGGTACCTTATCTGTCTTTTGAACAGCCTCTGTGAGTCACTGTTCCCCTTCCTCTGCTAATTGCTGGTATCTGGAAATGCAGTTAATGTAGTGGGAATCTTCCTGCAGTCTCATTATGCTGTGCCTGAGAGCTTAGAGGGCCATCCTTAATCTGAATCTACATCAATAACATTCTTAGGAGGGAGAAGCACTGATTCTTGTGGGGCAGTGTCTTCTAGCACCTCTAAGTTTAATAAAAGGGTTGCTGGTTCTTGTGTAACAGCAACATCCTTTAAGCTCTCTTCAGCAGCTACCATCATTGTTTTTAGAGACATTGGTTCTTGTGTAATAGTGTCTTCCTTGTCCCTCTGCTGCTGAGATTGGATTTCCTTCTCATCGTGCAGCTCATCCTCCAAAATTTCGGTGTCACCTGAGCATGGTGTCTGTACCTGTTCATCTTCTCCCAACTGTGTATCGGGAATGAAATCCACTCCAGGTTTATCTTTTGAATGAAATTCAGGAGCTCCTGTTGCAGCTTCCAAGGATGTTGGTTCTTGTGTAGCAACATCCTGGCTTGCCCCTTCATCCTCCTGTTGTTGCACTTCTCCTATGGTTTCACCCACCCCGGATGGTCCTGCCTGTGCCCCCGATTGCTATTCTTTTCCCATTTCATCCCTCCCCCCAACTTCACTGGAGGAACTCCGGTCCTCCTGTTGTGGTGGAACCTGTAACTGTTGTAATGGGATGACCCTCAAGGGAACAGGTTGCTGTGGTCGGGTTATAAATTGTTCCCAAGTTATATTATGTTGGGCAAGGGTTCTTACAATAATTAATTTGATAAGGCCATGGTGGGTGAGAGAGGAAAGTGGGTGCTTCGCAAACTGAACAAATGTCGCCATATGACGCAAGTCGTGCAGTAAATAAAATGGAATGTTCAATAAAATGCCATGGCGGAGATGAGAAAGCAAAGGAAGTTCAGAGTTATACACCGTTTGATATCTACCTTCACAAGTAATGTATTTCTTGAGGAAGACAACAACCTGGTCCCATGGCCGCGACAGTGAGTTCAGTGCAATCCCTCTCCTAGATGCTTCAACCTGCTCCCCTGGAAGTAAAATTTCTTCTCGTGCAACCGTTGCAGAGACTCATCGGTTAAACCATGGTTTTTCCACCATCGGGATGGCTATAACCTCGGATATAATGGTCTTGGAGACGTCTGTACACATCCCCCACACCGTGGAGTGAGTTTTGGTAAGATTCAAGGCAAACTGTAGGGCTGCGTCCCGATCGAATCCGTCCAATCACTCAAAGAATTCGAGCCAGCCAGCGGCTTGAAAAATAGCAAGAACTTGAAGATTTCGCCTGAGTTCCTAGGTATTGAAAGGTTCATGGCGAACTGGAATCCCCATGGTCCTGGCTGCAAGCTGAAACTGCTATTCCACAGATTACAGGATCCCAGAATGGAAGTTGCAGCACAGAGGATGCACGAATTGTTGAGCGGAGACGTTGAGCGAATGAGCAAATTTGGAAAGTTGAGCACAGAAAAGCGTTTGAAATTTCCATGCCGAATTGGGGAAGGTGGCAGTTATTAGTGTTTACGTCGTACGAGGGAAAGGTTTAATCAGGTATAAATGGTGGTACGAGTGAAGGTACGACTAATATCGTTTAAATGATATTAATGCTTAATCACGTGATAAATGAAAGCCATACCTCATAAAACTGTGCGTCGAAAAGCTGTGGAAACTGGTGGAGCATGCAGTTGGTGACGTCACGGAGCCGAACTCGTGCACAGTCAGACGTGTGAACATGATGACTCGGATAAGGCACTAATTTCTTCCACCGGTGAAACCCAAACCATCGCGTCCTCGGGGTCGAAATGATGAGTTCTCCGGCACGACTGAGATGAATCAGCACCATGATTAGCAGGTTTGAAACAATTCTTTTGTTAACACGGGAGTTACGACTGCAAGTTGCCAAAAAAATGATAGCACGGCCGACGAAAAAGATGTTGCAGATGCCAAAAAAATATATGTTGCAGCCGCTGGGAAAGAGGTTGCAGCCACCGGAAAAGAATTCACGGCAGCCGGAAAAAAAGAATTTACAGTATCGGGGAAAATTACGGCTGTCACGGAAAAGTTTTACGGCGGCGGGAAAAATTACAGCTGGCGGGAAAAGTTTTATGACTGTGGGAAATATGTTGCAGCCTGGCGGGAAAGTTGTTGCAGCTACGGGAAACTAGTTGCAGCTGCTGGAAAATAGTTCACGTTCGTCGGAAAAAGTTCACAGTTGCCGGGTAAAAAATTTTACCGGTCGACGGAAACCGATAACGCTACTGCTGGGAAATTATGTTGCAGCGCTGTGACATGATGTTGCAGCCGCTGGATTGAAGTCGCAGCTGTCGGGGATGATTCCAGTTGCCGGGAAAAAAGATTAATGGCTGCCAAATTACGGTAGACGGAAAACAATAACGTAGATGCTGGGAAATGAGGTGGCAGCTGCGGCAAAAGATGTTGCAGCTGCCGATGTTGCAGCTGCCAAAAAGGATTGACGGCAGGCGGGGAAAAGGTATTACGGTTGCTGGGAAATGAGGTGGCAGCTGCGGGAAAATGAGATGGCAGTCGCGGGGAATGAGGTGGCAGCTGCGGAAAAATATGTTGCAGCTGCCGATGTTGCAGCTGTCGGAAAAGATTGACGGCAGGCGGGAAAAAGGATTTTGCGGCTGCTGGGAAATGAGGTGGCAGCTGTGGGAAAATGAGATGGCAGTCGCGGGGAATGAGGTGGCAGCTGCGGAAAAAGATGTTGCAGCTGCCGATGTTGCAGTCGTCGATGTTGCAGCTGCCGATGTTGCAGTCGTCGATGTTGCAGCTGCCGATGTTGCAGTCGTCGATGTTGCAGCTGCCGGAAAAGATTGACGGCAGGCGGGAAAAAGGATTTTGCGGCTGCTGGGAAATGAGGTGGCAGCCGTGGGGAAATGAGGTGGCAGCTGCGGAAAAAGATGTTGCAGCTACCGATGTTGCAGCTGCCGGAAAAAAAATTGACGACAGGCGGGGAAAAGGTATTACGGCTGCTAGGAAATGAGGTGGTTGCCGGAAAAGATATACAGCTGCCGGAAAAGATGTTGCAGCTGCCGGAAAATATGTTGCAGCTGCCAGATTTTTTTTTTTTTTTTTCTAGCAAGGACGGCACAGGAAGATTTTCGCTTGACGGACCCAAACTGGTCATTCTCCTGGCGCTTCCCTGAAAATTTTTGGAAAATGACAGCAAACAAAAAGATCAAATGCAAAGAGGAAAAAAAACAACAATTATACGCTACAGTAGGAAATTATTTCTGTACAGCAAATACGATTTTCAGTTTAAGGATTGGCAAAGGCAGAGAAAAATTCCTGCTTTGGTGCCAACTGATAATCTGGATCGGCAGCAATTTGTGAAATGAATGCATCTTTCGAGATGGGATTACGATACAGTCGCAATCTGTGGCCGTTAGCAAGTAATGGTATACGGTTTTCATCAATGGTCACCAGGGGAACAGTGCCGTTGTCAAATACCCTATCGACCAAATATGGACCCAGCCATCTTGTACGTAATTTTCCTTTAAAATCCTTCTTGAATCTGGAGTCGTATAATAGTGCCCAGTCTCCTTCACGGAAGATTTTCTTTTTGATGAATCGGTCATGCCAGTTGGATCTCTGTTGCTAGAGCAGCACAGTCTGGTCTACTGCAACTAACCGTTTCTCATCTAGTTCATTTAATTGATTCAATCTTCTCTTCTGGGCTTCTGTTACGTCTAGATTCATTTCGGTGGTTGTTTTCAGGGTCTTGATCTCAAATTCAATTGGAAAGATGGCACTCTTTCCATACACCAGATCATAAGGAGAAAACCCTGTAGTGTTGTGCCAAGTTGTGCGATATGCCCACAGTGCTTCTGGAAGCCTGTCAGCCCAATCCCTTCGATGGCTTTTAACTGTTTTAGTAAGGATTGCTTCAATAACTTTATTAGTACTTTCCACCTGACCATTGGCCTGGGGGTGGTAAGGTGAAGCTATCCTATGCTGCACATAATACTTCCGGAGCAAGGACTCAAATTGGTGTGAGATGAATTGCGGTCCCCCATCGGTGACTACTTCCTTTGGTACTCCAAAGCGGGTAAAGATTTCACTGTACAGAAAATCAATCACCGCCTGGTCATTAGCCTTAGTCAAAGCTACAGCTTCCACCCACTTGGTCATGTAATCTGTACACACCAGGATATAAGCCTTCTGTTTGGAAGGAGGGCTGATAGGGCCAACAAAATCCAATGCCCATTTGTCAAATGGTTCTAGTACCACTTGGGGCTGTAAAGGCATCTAATTTGTTTTATTAGGTTGGCCCATCCTTTGGCAGCTGTCACAGGACTGAACATATCTTTTAGCATCCCTGAACAATGTCGGCCAATAGTAGCCCATCCGCAGCGCTTTATGCCCTGTTCTTTTGTCTGCAAAGTGTCCTCCACAAGGTTCATCATGACAGGCCTTCAGTATATGAAAGATCTCATCTTCCCTTACACATCTCCTAATCTCAAGATCGGGTCCTGTGTAAAAGAGATGACCATTAAGCCAACAATACCTGGCACTTTGCTGGATGATTTTTCTCTTCTCTCGTTTAGACATATGTGGCGGAAGCTTTCCTACAACCAAATAATTAGCAACGTCTGCATACCAGGGTGAATGAGCTGAGAGTGCGAATAAATGTTCATCTGGGAAAGACTCCTCAACAGGCGAACTATCATCACTGTTAGTAAATCGTGATAAAAAATCAGCAACAACATTTTCTTTTCCAGGTTTATCTATAATGGTAATATCAAATTCCTGTAATAATAAAAGCCACCTGGTTACTCTGGCATTGGTGACAGGTTTGTTCATCAAATACTTAATGGCAGAGTGGTCAGTGTGCACAAATGTAGGATACCCAGTAATGTAATGCCGAAACTTATTAATAGAATAAACAATAGCAAGGAATTCTTTTTCAGTAACAGTATAATTAAGTTTAGCAGGGGCTAAGTTTTTACTAACATAATAGATGGCATAAGGTACTTGACCATCCTGCTGTCCTAATACTGCTCCAATGGCAGTATCAGAAGCATCTGAAGAAATGTGGAAAGGTATGGTCCAATTAGGTCCCCTTAGGATAGGGGTTGTGGACAGCTTCTCTTTAAGCTTATCAAATGCTGTCTGGCATGCTTCACTCCACACAAACTGTGCGTCCTTCATTAACAATGAAAACAAAGGGGAAGCAAGTTTGGAGAAGTTTTCTATAAACCTTCTGTAATATCCAGCATGTCCCAGAAAACTTCGCACTTCTTTCTGCGTTGAAGGAGCATGTATATTTTTTATCACCTTAATTTTTGAAGGATCCACCTGAATGCCATCGGTAGAGATGAAATGTCCTAATACCACCCCTTCACTCATCATCATATGGCATTTTTCAGTGCTTAATGAGAGGCGAGCTTGTTCACAGCGAATTAAAACCTTCTTTAAATTTTCCAGTGCTTCCTCAAAATCCTTGCCATAGGGAGTAAAGTCATCCATAAAGACTTCCATACTATAATTAACCAATTCAGAGAATATGCCAATTACAGCTCTTTGGAATGTTGCTGGTGCATTACATAAACCAAAGGGAAGCACCCTGTAGGCAAATGTTCCCCAGGGGCAGGTGAAGGTGGTCTTATCCTGGTACTCAGGAGCAATCTGAATTTGGTTGTACCCGCTGAACCCATCCAAGAAGGAGAAGAACTTCTTCCTTGATAGGGTATCAAGTACTTGGTCAATAAAGGGAAGAGGAAAATGATCCTTTTGTGTAGCTTTGTTCAGCTCCCTATAATCAACACAGACTCTCCATTTACCATTTTTCTTGGGCACAATTACAAGTGGCGAAACCCACTCACTATCTGAAATAGGGTAGATAAATCCTGCTTCCAAAAGTTTCTGGATTTCCTCCTTCACTATATCCCTCAGATTTGGGTTCATGCGTCGTTGGGGTTGACATACGGGCCGGGAGTCGTTTTTAATGTAAATATGATGAGTGCACAGATTAGAAGGGATACCCTTCATGTCTGTATACTCCCAGGCGAATGCCCCCTTACGTTCCTTCAAGAGACTGATTAGGCGCATCTGTTCTTCTGAGGAGAGTCCAGGGTTGATGTTCAAAGTTCTTCCCGGCTCTACCTCAATAGGAATGCTTTTTGAATTTTTCAAAACTGGGATTATGTTTGTATCACCAGCCAATGTTTCCTCCGTAATATTTTCTTGTTCTTCCTTACCAAGGGTGATGTTCAGGATTTGATAGACTTCTTTATCCACTGAAGCAGGTTCGCTAATGAAATTGCTGATGGCATCGTCTTCTGTTTCGTTTTTAAAAGTTAAGGCCTTCCCTATTGTTAATAGTGGCTGAACATCCTCCTCCTCTTCCTGTTCTATCCAGAGAGAAGTTTCAGTCTCTAAACTTGGCCGAGCTGGAGGATACAGGATGAGGTTTTTAATCTCTGTACCATCAGATATAGTCATGGACCCAGATCGACAGCTGATGCAAGCATCAGCTGTGGCCAACCAAGGCCTCCCCAGGATCAATGGATGTCCTCCCAGCTGTGATTTTGGTTGCAATATCAAAAAGTCAGCAGGGTATTCCCACGAATCCACTGAGATGACAAGGTCGTCCAGAATCCCTTCGGGTCTAATGGTGGATCTGTCTGCCAATTCTAGAATGGTAGGGGTCGGCCTAAAATTAGTGAGTCCCAGCTTCTTTACAGTCTCAATTGTTATGACATTGATCGCTGCTCCTAAGTCGACTAGTACGTTAGGTATCTGCATTTGTCCTATATGTACAGTGACAGTGGGATTGCCAGGGTCGTCATACTTGGTCACAGGGATTTTTCCTGTTATTAAAGCAGATAAATTCCCTATGACGTGAACAGTGGGAGGATCTCTAGGTTTCCTCCCTGGTTTCTTAGTGCACAGGTCCCGAACTGTTTTAGCATAAATAGGCACGTCTTGAAGGGCTTGAAGAAGGGGGATTTTAACATAAAGATTCTTCAACTCTCCTAGGAGGTTGAACTGAGGTTGCCCCCCTATTTTTGGTAGCATTAGTCTCTCAGGGTATGGTGGTTGCCTTACCAACTGGGTAGGCTGTGTATTATCTGATTTCTCATTTAATGTTTCAGCCGTCCCATCTAAGGGATACTCAGCACCTTCAGTGATAGGAACCGGATCAGATGGATGTTGTGAACTCTCTCCTTTTTCATGCACAAAAGGTGGAATATCTTCTGTAATTACAGGTTCTATTATCTTCCCAGATCGTAGACGAATATCATTACAAGGTACAGGGGAAAGAGAGTAGGCCGGAAAATTGACAGTCTCCAATTGATGGACTGTTTTATTATTTGGGTTAGGATTGGGTTGGGCAGGCAGCTGAGGCCGTATTGGTATATTAGGAACATGATTATTCTGCAGCTGCAGCTGCGACTGCTGAGGTGGGTATTGAGGATATTGAGGAAATTGAGGAAATTGAGGATATGGAGGAGAATATGGTGACTGTTGAGGTGGAGGTGGTTGAGGGAACTGGTTCCCAAGATGGAAGTTTCTCCATCCAGGAGACCATGACGTAGGTTGATGTGGTGGCTGTGTCCAAGGACTCCAGGAGTTATAATTTTGCATTGCAGGTTGAGAAGGATTCCACTGAGCATAATTTGAAGGGAATTGTGTATTCACATTTTGCATATTATTATTCCAATTATTCATATTATTCAAAAATGGAAACAAGTCCGGAGGCATACCTTGATTTCGAGGCTGCCAAGGTTTCTTCTGCGCAATGAAATAAGCTGATTCTACTTCTGGAGTTAATGCCTGCAGGACAACCTTCACTTGAGGAAGTGTGGGACATTCCTTCATGTCATGGTTCATCTCACACAGCTGACATACTTGTATTTTGTCAAGAGGGCATTCCTTCAGTGGATGATTCTTTCTACATCTGGGACAGAACACACCTAGTGTGAGATCCTCCACTGCATGTTTCTGTTTGGCCTTCAGGACATCAATCTCCAAAGAGATGGAGCTCATCATTTCTATTTTAAAATTTTCAAGGAGATTGCCTATCTCTGCACGTGTAGCTCCTCCATTAGATGACTTCTGAGTTCTGTCGAAGACATCACGTTCCAGCTTGTCTCGTTTATCTCGCTTATTATTCCTGGAAGATCCCCTGGAGTATCTCTTACATAATTCCACAATCGTCTCAAAAGGCTCTTTGGAGATATCTCCCTTTCCTAGCAAATTTAACATGTCTAAACAGTCATCCCTGATCCCTCGAAGTAATATTATCTTGAGCACATCCAGCCCCATGTTCGTCTGCCCAGCTCTCTGCACATTGTACAGCAGCCTTTCTACAAAATCCTCCAGACTTTCATCCTCCTTCTGCACCATCTTAAATAATTCCTCTCTTTTGTCCCTGGTGTTGCAATATTCTTGATATTTCTCCAGGAATACTTGCTTCATCTTATTCCAATTAGCAACAGTTCCTCCCCCAAGGCTCATGAACCATCGTAATGCATTGTCCTTCAGGGTGGCGGGAAAAAGTTTCAGCTTTTGAGCATCTGTGACATAATCATAGCTGCGACAGAGGATATCAAATTCAAAAAGGAACTCATCTGGATCTTCTGCTGCCCTGCCATTGAAGCAAGGCAGCACTGATGGTGAGATGTTCTTCATAGGAGCTGTCCCTTCTAGCTGCTGAATTGGAAATTGTAATGTAGCCGTAGTTCCTTCTGGCAAGAAGTGATTTTCATGATGGTATTCTACCATTGCCTCTTCCTCTTCGTTCTCATGTCTATTATCCATCTTTTCTTCTTTATCCTCTTCTTCGTTCGTTCCTGCGTTCTTCTCCTCAGTTGTAACAGCTGCGTATTCTTCAGTTGTAGCAGCTGCGTATTCTTCAGTTGTAGCAGCTGCGTATTCAATTGTGACAGTTGCGTCAGCTGCTCCTTCCTTAGCAGGGGTGTATGAGGGAGTCACAGCTGCTCCTGTATTCTCCACCGTGGACGTTGGCGTTCCAGAACCGGTAGGGTTTTGTCTGATAGGAGTTTCTTGATGACGAGCCCTGGTGGATGAATCAGTTATGTCGACAAGATCGTCGATGAATGTTCTTCTGCCCAATTGTTGTCCTCAACCACGACCCGAACCACCTGCACTGTTAGTAATTTGTGGGGTTTTGGGAGTTGGGAGGTGATTGCGTTTTACCCTCCTTGTATTCATGCGAACCAAATCATTTCAGCAAAGAATTAATTATCAGATGCAACTAATGATCAATGTTTAATTTTTATCTTTCCCCGGCAACGGCGCCAAAATGTCAAGCACTCTATATGCAGATAAATTGTTACCAATACACACAGAGCATATGAAATTTATTGTCAACCCGAGAAATTCTTTTTATTTCAAAGGATAAGTGCACAGTATATGCTTAAACACCAAACCATTAGAAGTGAATACTTTTATCATCCATGTTCATCCCCAAAAATCTATGCAATCCCCATTGTCTTTTAACTGCTATACTTCAACTCCTCTCTATCATGCATCAATAAGAAATAGTACCAGATCTAATCAACAATTGCAGAAAAGAAATCTCATTCGTATTCTAGAACAATCACTTGTCTGATCTAATCAATCTGGAAATCATAAAGCATAAACTGAACATTAATCTAGAAATTAAATTGCAAAAAGATTGAAGTAACTGTTCTAAGAAATCAAATTGCAGAATGGAATTCAATCAACACACAACAGGAAAGATAAATTGTAAGGGCTCATGGGATCACGACTTAGCTGTAAGATGAACACGGCAGTGTAAACAGAAATTGAAATGCATAAAGCAAACCTTACTCAGTCGACTGTTATTCTACACCATTCACCAATCTCACAGAAATATAATCTTTTACTGAAAATCCACACAATAAATATTGTTGCTGCATACAAAAGGAAAGAACAAAGCATCACACAACAATGAATTCAGAATCCTATTTTAACTCAGCAATCTCTGTGGAAGACGGGCCCAGCCTTCACACAGAGACGCTGGCTGAACAACACAACTCTTTAGCTCAGAAGTAACCCCTTATATTAACAGAAGAATGAGTACACAGTTTTGCTTAGCTGCTAATACAACAAATTAATTGTTTGTTGTTCAACCCCCTGGGTCGAGGCAACTCCCCATATTTATACATACAAATCGTAACATCTAATCCTATAATTGGGCAGCCATGAAGATCTCTGATCTTCAGGCGCCTTAAACAACTAGCTGTTACAATGCGTGGCAGAACAGAAACATCCAAATATGAGAAAGTCATTAATTGACCCAAGAGTGGCGGTCCTTCCAGCTCACAGCTAGACTCGAGCAGCAACATACTTAAGATAGCGAATTCTGTTACAGCTTCCCTATCACAGCTGTGCTTTGATTGATGATTCGAGCCCCAAGGATTCCTCTACAAGCAACGAACATCCCTTCCTTCATGACTTGTTCAGCCCCGATCTTCCTGCAGTCCATTTGTCTCAACTTCCTTCATAAATCGCAACATGTTAGCACAATTTGAGAGATGCACAGCTTTAATTATCACCAAAATAAGCATTAATAAAATAAAACAATGATCAGCCATACCTTGGTAATTTGGGGAATAAGGTAAGGACAATAGGTCTGATTGCCATGATAAGTGGTGTAGGACAGGGGCAGGAAAGATGATTAATGATGACTAAAAAGGGCCAATTCTGGGCTCAACAATCACCATCTATTCCTTTTTACCCAAGGAGGTAATCAACCTCACTTGGGATTTTTATGTCAAGTTTGAGTTTAAGCATGAAATCCGCCCCAAAAAATATAGCTTAGAAATTGACAATTGCTTCCAAGTATGAGATTCAAATGATAGTGTTTTCTAACACTTTAATGTTTCCATAGTTACATCCCTTTTTCGAAAGAATATCACTTTTGAAAATGTTCAGTATCTATAGATGGATCCTGGAATGCATGATAGAGTTTTTGTGGTGGCCAGTAGGCTAGGGGATGGATTTTGGACATTCCAAGAGGCTAGTTTTATTCTAGTCTTTTCATTTCATAAGAGAGTATGCACTCTCTATCATGGTAATGGAATCCAAAAAAACATTAAACACGTAGAAAAACAAACCTATTAAAAGATTCATTGTTGGAAGTGACTGTAATTGTGATTGTGTAAGATTGACCAATGATGTTTGAGCTAAATTTGAAATTTTTTTAATGCAATTCCTATGCCTTGCATCCCTCTGTGGTGTAGCTCGCAAAACACATTCTCCACCTGTCAATATATCACAATTATAAACTTCTCTATGTTCTCTCACTCCATTAGAGACATTTTAGTTCAAATAATACCTAGAACAATTGTTGTTGACCTCTTCTTTGCATACATTTCCTCTAATTCATCTTCAAGAGTTTTCTTCTTTGAACTAGCTCCATCTGCTACTAGAAAATTGTTTTGTTTTGCATCAACTTTGAAAATAATTTTGGAAGTATTGTCATGACCTTGAATGGGTGTAGTGTTCATGGAGGAAACCAACTTGTGTTTCCTAGTGAAGGGGAAGTTGAAAGATTCATATTTATCTACATCCAATTCAAGTCTTGTAGCAATAGAGACTTTTTGTGTCATTGGGAAGACCTCTTTGGGGGGCCTTAGAAAATCAAAGATGAGGTGCATACATCGCCCTTGGATCAATTGATCTATCAAGCTTTCCCTGGCATGGCCAACCATTTTTATCTTCATGTGTATCCATATTGTATGTGATTATGGCATCCCTTGGCCTACCAACTATTTCCTTAATAATGAAATGACATTGGCATCATCTCTTATATAAGACAAAGTATTGTTCCAACTAATTGACCCAATGTCTAATGCTAGTTCCTTCAAATTTTCTTATCTCAAGTGTAGGAAGGTGCGTATAGGGATGTGATTCCTTATGGTTCAGCTTGGAAACCGCGAGCCTTCCCTCACATTGACATTCCCACATTGTGATATAGTCATGTTTGAAAGCCATGAGTAGTGCTGAATTTGATATAAGAATAGCAAGTGACTAAGGCAGTTACACAGCTAGGATTGTTTGAATTCCCACCACTAGGTGCCTTCAAGTCTTTTATAAATGTTGAGAACAAGGTATATGCTTGCCTATAGGTCTTATAGATTGTATGCATTTTATTCCCTATAGCTAGAGTCAAGACCAAATAGGAGAAGGAATGCCACTTCTTTTACAAGTAAGTGGAAAATTATGATACCCAATGCATTTTTATAAGGACTTTCCAATAATGTGCTTGTGAAAAGTACTTAAATTGAACAACAAAACCAACTTGCTATTTAGGGTTTAACAAAAAAAGTAAGACAAGTTGACATTCAATGAATCTCTCTTTTCCTTTAGGGTTTTGAGGCCAAAGTTCCGAACAAAACCACAACTTAAAATGGTTGTAACTTCTTGAATACTATTCAAAATTGCGATTATAAACCTAACTGAGAAATGATGCCTATATTCTACTTCTAATGGAATTGGTGCAACTTTAATCTACTTCCCAAGCAAAGACAAAATCATGCTTCAATATAGGGTTCTATTTTGAAAGGAAATAGTAGATTAGAAGGTCATCTTCTCAAGGGAATATCTCTCGCAACATTCTTTAGAGTCACTATTATGACCCCAATTTGGAAATGGTGTAAATTCTTCTTCTACTGGCATTGTTGCGACTCAATATAGTTCAAAACTAAAGAGAAAATAACAACGAATTATAGTATCCCCATCCTCTTTCAAAGAGGGGAAAACTCTCTAGCGAGTTTGAGGGGACAACCTCCTAACACAGTTACATAGGTAAGAGATACAAGGTAATTGATATTCAATGATCACATGAAGTGGACTAATAATTATTCATCATTATCCTAACCTTAAAAATACTTACTAAAACCATGTGAAGCTATAACATGTGCATAAATCAATGTGTCGCCATTAGAATACAAATGTGGACCCACACCTATTAATTTAATATCAATACTATCCCTATTCCTAATAGACCCTGAAGCCTTTACTACCTTACTAGGAAGGTTCATAACATACCACCCCCCTTTGAAAAGATTTCCCCTGAAAACTTTCATTAAAAGGGCCCACTTCTTACATCCATAAGCTAGGGTTGCATATATGAGTGTTGGTCTTCACTTGCAACTGCTGAAACATGAAAGCTTCCTCTGGTTGAGTGCATTGAATTGAACGAGTTGAGCTAAATAGTTGGAGTCAACATAGATAGAAAAATGCCTAGTGCATCAAACATGCTGACTACCTGGGTTGTGCTTTGGCATCCTCAATAAGAATTGCTAAAACCACCACTAGGGGATTTCTTCTTCCAATGAAATGGAACAACCATTGAAACCTCTATGGTGCTCAATACAAATACTTCAAGGATTGAACAATCTTAGTACTTGGGGGCTTGTTCTTTAAGTATTATTAAATATTTCTAGGTATGTTTTTTATAGTCCGTAGCGTATTTAGGGAAGCTTTCTGTGGGAGCTTCTTCCACATAGACTTCCCATAAACTAAGATATTCCACAATGAGGAAAACTAATATATCCATCTTGGGAACTTGAACCTATTGGGTGCCTCGGGCCAGTAAAATTATTGTTTGCAGGAAGGAAAGGGGCATGCCTACTCATAGGACTTATGGATTGTATGCCCTTTCTTCCAATACACATGTAGGCCCTTTGTATATCTCCATTCCTACTATGCTTTTTCCTTTGAAAAAACCACAACTAAAAATGGTTGTAACTTCCTTAATATTGTTGAGAATTGTTGTTATAACCCCAATTAGGAAATGGTATCAAGTATCAACATTGTGCTTCTGATGGCAATAGTGTTGTTGATTTGGTTTAAAAGCAAAAAGATATTCACACTACGAGATAGGGTATTTCTTTTGAAGGAAAAGGTAGATCTAGGAGGTCAACTTCTAAAGGGCATATCTCTTCCAATGCTACCTGGAAACACTATTATGGCATCAAAACTGTACTTTTGATGGCATTGTTCTAAGTGTAATTAGCTACACTAGCTAAAATATATCTGTTGGTGTTTATTATGTGTTAAATAATTCCAATATTTAAATTGTCAAGCCGGGAAGGGAGCTTATGAGATGCAATCACTATATGTGCAGGATTGAAGGCTTGAACTAACCTAAGCTGACTAAAGATGCAACTATATGATTTTAAACTACTTGCATGACTTTCATAATTCAAATGCAAGAATTTATTCTATCTATGAAAAGAGGAAACTGATTAACGAATGAGGCGAGTAGGAAATTTAATAAAGATGTTTAATTGAACTGAATTGATTTGGAAGCAAGTAGAAAACTTGATAAAGATGTTTAATATAGAAACGAGTAGAAAACTTGATAAGGGTATTTATTTATGATCCAAATCTTATGTTATGATCGTCTTTATTAATTATATGAAATGGGAAACTAATCCTATGATTAATGAAGAAACTATTAAAACTAAAATAACTTAGAAAATATAATTATTAAATCTTATCTGAAGCAAATATTGAAAACTTATAATAAATTTTACTTAAAAATAAAACTGATACATTCTAAAACAGTAACTTATTAACAAATACAACATAAATGACATAATTATGAAAATTAGTTGAAAAGAAGATTAGAAGAAATAGTAAGGAAACTAAGAAGAATGAAAAAACTTAATTAAAACTCTATGTAACATAAAACATGATCTTAATTACATTAAAAACTGTTAATTAGAAACAAGAAGAATTGTGGTTGAAAGGCAGAAGAAATCAGATTATGAAAAAGGCCTAAAACAGTGCAGAAAGTGTAAAGGTCCGAATGACGATCCGAATGCCTGTCTGAATGGCGGTCCGAATGACAGTCCGAATGGAGGAAAACGAGTTAAACTAAGGAAAAGAATAATTTTGGATGACTTTAATTACCAGTTGGCTGATGCATATGATCCTACAGTGCAAAGGAAGCAATAGATGGATTAGTTAGAGGCTAAACTAACAAGAAACCATTTATTCTAATCATCATCTAAGAAGAAGAACTATTTCTATGATATGTTGAAGCAAGATTAATGATGGAAGATAGAAGTAACCTACAGCTACAGAGGTAGAGGCTGATTAACTAATGGAATTAACCTATAGCTACAGGAATAAGAAAATGATGGAAGAAACTGAAATAACATTTAACTACAGATTATGGAAGAAACTGAAATAACATTTAACTACAGATTATGGAAGAAAACTGAAAGCAACTACAGAGTACTAAGCTTAGTCGACCATTCCTAATCCTGAAAAAGAGATTGTGTTAGAAGTAGAATATGATTTACAAGAAAAGCAAGGAAATAACATCTACAGTAAACAAGAATAATTTAAACAACCGAGAAATAAACTATCTACTTGCAGAAAGAAAATAAAAAATGAAATAAACCTCTTATTAATGAGGGGCCCTTCCCAGCAATCAGAGATGGAAACTAAACCGTCGAAAACACTATTAGTAGAACATCAACGTACTAAAACTTCTATTAATTCTGAGAAAATTACACAATAATTATGCAAATGTAACTGCTATCTCCTATCTATTCTCTATGCTATCTGATCTCCGTTTTCTCCATAAGAGGCATCTATTTATAAGTTACAATGGGAGAGAAGGTCGACAGAGTCGACCTCTCTAAAAATAGAGGCGTTTTGTGACTGTAACTGGCTGCTTTAAGGGATGTATGCCAACGCAGGGAGCATACGCCAGGTTGAACGGAGTCGATTCCTTCACAAGGCAGTTGCAGCGTTGGTTTTCCTTGGACGTGGGCAGAGAGGTAACATGCTGGCGAGCTAAATGAATGGAGGAGAGGCTGTTGGAGCACTATCGTGGCAAGGCATTGTGCTGGCAGGATAAACGTGTGCGACCTGGAATCCTTCCAGAACAATGGCATGAACAGGTAGCGTGATTCCAGGCTGAACGCAAGGCTGAATAGGCATGTTGGAGTGTTGACGTGGACGTGGGATGCACTGTCAAGCTTGGCGAGCCTAGGGACAGATCTTCTAGAGAAATGGCTCATTAACCATGCCCATTGCATGGCAAACAGAACCCACGTGCCCTTTTCTGCATTTAACGGTCTGGGATATGCCAACCGTGGATTTCGGGGGCTGAATGCAAGGCTGAATGACGAGCTGAACGTGGCTGAGCTTAAGCAATATAAACATGCATTCTGAATGAAGGGTCATTTGAGAATCCATCGCCTGAAAATCAAAACTAGATGCCATGCATGACTGGAAATGTCACTTTAATCATTAATAAATCATAATATAACAAGATTTCACCAAAATTCATATGATAACGAATATATGAATACCTGGTCTGTTTTATGGGCTGAATGGGTAAAAGAATAACTTAATATATCAAAAATAGTAAAATTAACACCATCCAAAGCATATTTAATGATAAAAAATGGTGACAAAATGGACACCAACACTCCCCCAAACCGGAGATATGCCAGGTCCCACTGAGCAAAACAAAGAGGAATTTAGGAAGAAGGCTGAGCTGCGGTAGCAGCTGCCTTCGACTGGGATGATGAAGATATAGATTTGGCCTCGAGCTTCCTGAATTGGTCCTTTAAGTAATTATATCTCATCCTCGGGGCAGTATGGGATGTTGCTTTGGCATTGACCAAGCATTCAATGTCTCTTACTTGTGCACGCAGTGCCTTGTTTTCTTCATGGAGCTCAGAAATTGTTTCCACATAGCTTTGATTTTGGTTTGTCAACCTTGCTATTATTTGGATCAACTTATCCATCTCCTGCTGAGTCAGAATGAGTTGTTCTTTATAATGTTCAGGACTCTTTGGGGGACTCAACTCTTTTGAAAATGTTTCACACGCAACAGTATGATCTTCATGAATTGTATCTTGGTCGTGTGCAGGAGGACTTTCAGTAGCGGAGGCTTCACTCATTTGAGCAGACACATTGGCTAATGTGAGGAGGGGTGATACAAAGGTATGATCGTTCGACTGAACATTTGAACATGAAGGCTGAACGATAGTCTGAATGATAAACTGATCAACGGACTAGTCATAATTTGTTCTCGTGGATTTAGTAGGTTCTGAAAAGAGTGGAGCTTCCAAAGTAGGGTCACCAAGAGTAAGTTCAGGAGAAGGTGATGACTAGGCAAGGTGCTCATCACCTGAGGTATTTTCATCAAACCGTACACATTTAGCGTTTGGTTCTGCTTGGGTATGATGAAGTTCTTGAGAAGAGGAAGATTTGACAGTAGATAAATGAGGGTTCAGTATCTCAAAAAAAAAATGATCCCAGGTTTGTCCTCTCTCTTCTAACTAGTGAATGATCAAAAGGTTAATAAGACAATGGTGATACAAGCTGCTAGAAGGGTTGACTGTATTTTTCCTAACTTGGCTAGACATCTTCTCCAAACTTTTCAGGAAATAAAATGGGAAGTTAAGGGTCTGATTGCTGACAAAATGAGCTAACAACCTGAAATGGGAAGCTTTAAAGATAGCGAACGTACCCTTGCAGGTGATTAAGTGGATGATAACGGTCAGAAGATCTAAGTACTCCAGCTTGATCCATTCTTTGTGAAAACCTTTGATACCAGCAACGTGTTGAAAATTGAATTTCAGGGCAAATTCATGATCCTTCCGTGGAAGGAAAAGATGCTTATGCCATCAGGCACCTTCCCTCGGGAGCTTGGTAGCTAATGCTATTGACACTTCTGTCACGAAGAAAACAAGGTGACCAACCCTGGACGTCTTGCCATCAAAACTTTTAGCGAACAGTAATGAAATCTCGCGGTCGTGGCCTTGGATAAGGCGAAGAAATAGTTCCCAACCTGCTTCCAAAAACACTTCACGTTAGGCTTTAAACTCAGAAATGCGGAGGAGATCCTGATAGCTACCAGGCTCATAACAACTTGGCATTGTTGACAGAGGACAGGGGAATACGAATGGATACAAGAGGTGCAAGGATTTGCAGAGGACGCAGCTCATATGGAGAGCAAACGGACTGAGGAGAAATTCACGCGATCACAAGTTTAAACTAAGGTTTGTTTGATTGTTTGAATGACAGTGGACGAGGGCTTGGCATGCTTGAAAGATCGCACCTATCATTCGAAGATCTTAAGTTAAGTGCCAGTGTGAATCCAGTGGATACGTGTGGTTTAAAGAATATTCAACCATGTCCAAAGCCGAGCTTTGGATAGGTTGAATGTAATTCACGTAATGAAAAGAGATTACACGTGAGAGATCATGATTCGATTGATATGGTGGCAGATCAGACAACAGGATAAGTAAGATCGAATGGAGGTCATACAATGATTCACAATTATGCATAATCCATTCGTTTAATGGAGGCGAGATGGATAAGAGAATGAAGCCATGTGTGAAATCGACATTTGGTTGATCCCTGTCATGATTAGCCAATAAAACTTATCAAAAATATTCAAATTTGAACATCTTAGCATATTAAATAAAGTTTTTATAGGCTATGGTTTCATTCAACACTCCATTCAGAACGTTGTTTATTTGCCTCATTCATATCGGCATTGAATCCATCATTCAGTCCTTCGTACAGACTTTTGTTTATACAAGATCTTATTTTTGATGCAGACCAAAGCTGATTTTGCAGAGAATTTCTGAAGTTGTTAGTGCACAAAAGATGTTGTAAACTTTGCTTTTTTGGATCTTTGGTTGCGTTCCTCTTTTTGTTCTTGATTAGATCAATTTCCTTCTGCTTTTGCGTTAACCTGAAAACACCTGTCATTGTATCAGAAATAAATAAATTTTTCATAAAAAATCAGAGAGGAAGAACAGTTCTAATCTTCCCCCCAAACCAAGGATTGGCATGTCCTCAAGCCATAAAAGAGAAAATAATCAAAATTAAAAAATTTCAATTGAGAGTCTTACAGATAGCTTTTTAAAATATTGTGATAATTTTCATAAGAAAATGAAATATTAACTAATAAATGTAGATGATTCAAATATGTACATTCATAAAAAATAATACAACGGTGTTTAAAAGACCATATGAAGAATAATAGTGTAAGAGATGTGAAAAATGCCATAGGAAAACAAGTCGTCCATGACTCATTGTAAAGATCTCTTGTCATCCAAAGAATATAGATAAGGTTCACCATCAAATTTGTGAGATCTACTATAATTATGGGTCCCATTTCTAGGATAGTCATATCCTAGGTATTGTTTGAATTAGATGACAAGATCCAAGTTCAACTTACAACCATTATCTAATGACAATATAAATAATTTAGCCTAAACATATGTTTGTATACTCAAGTTTTTAGGATACATGTGAATAGCAATGCATTAACCAAATCTCTTTTACCCGATATTGACCCGCTGCCAGCAGGCCTATTCAGTGCCCCAGCGGGTTTATCTTGGTACCATGCAAGCATAGCCCCGCTTCCAGCGAGCCTGTTCAATGCCCCGACGGGTTTACTTGCATTTACCGAGCTTCCTTGTTTAATATTTTACTTAGCATGGACCCGCTGCTAGCGAGCCTGTTCAGTACCCCAGCAGGTTTGCTTCGCATAATGATATATATATATATATATATATATACATATATATATTGTAAAGAAGTCGGTTGGCACTAGAGTGTGCTAAGCCTGTTAAACACATAATCCAAATTTTTAGCATAAACCTCATGAGTAACTTTATTTATAATGGCCCAAATTACAAATCATGTCAAAAGATAATAACCTAAAGCTGTTCTTTGACTTCTTAGTCTATCTTCTTCATAAAAGGTCAGTAATGTTTCCCACAAAATAGAAATATCACCCACTTTTAGGCTACCTTTTAAAGGTGCTTTAGAGACAAGTTTTGATAATGAGTGCAAGATGAACTAGGAGTCCATAGGTGTAAGATTGAGTTTTGTGGAGATCATAATAATTAAAGTAAGTCTTTGAGTAACTGGTATAATAAGAAATATGCATGTATGATGTAAGATTTCTTTGGTTTAGTCATTAACATGAGCTTATTCTTAGTTCTTTTATTTTAAAGGAAAACACAAAGTGAAGTTGTATGAATATCTAAAGCTAACTAACCACATACAACTTTTTATTTATATACATACTATCATATGCTATCTAAAAGAAAGAAAAACTCATTATTCAAGTGTAAGAACTTTTCCAATGTAACCATGTGCGAAGCAAAATGAAAAACATACCTATATCCACATATGAAAAATTTAAAGCAATGATTACCTGGATATGGAGAATCAACCGACTTACTTGCTTTTGTAACAGAAGGTGTTGAATGAAGGAATGGTATTGTGGCCTCATTAGCTCTTGGAACCATCTTTCGATGTAATCCTGATACTCACCTTCCTTCCTCATGCCTTGCAAATCCTCTTCTTCTGAATGTTCAATTGCTTGAGTACATGAAATATCTGTCGATAGATATGTGGAGAACTCTTCAACATCAAGTCTCTCTCCATCAAATGTAGTCTCCAAGTTTTCGGTTTCCTTGGCAGATTGGCAAAGAGATTCGGTTTGTAGCTCATGGGACTATGTTTCTTCTATTATTTTTAGAGAGGTAGATAAATTCTTGACTTCTATCAAGATGTGTTCTCCTTGAGAAGAAGATATTGAGATCCCAGCTGCTGCTAGGATTTGAGAGAGTTATTTCATACTGATAAGCACCTTTGAGTCCATGTCATCAACTAGTAGGTTCTTCCTTACACATGGGTTAGTCCTGGGGTTCTTACAGCACCAAAAAACAATTTTATGTGTTTTTAAAATACTTTTTGCTACTAAAACAAATTTGCGAGAAAAACCACACTTGCTGAAAGAATAACACACTTGAAAAGAAGGAAGGAAAAATTTACGAAATAAATTGTGGAAAATTAAATACTCAGATGTACATAAAAGAAATCACACTTGTACGGAAAGGAACAACAAGGCTTTGGGGCGACCCACTAAAGTGGATGCGTCAGGCTATTACACTATGGGAAATCTGTAGTGAGGTCGTCTTTGCGTGTTACCGTTTCCCCTCCCCCTTGCTGTGTAATGTAAAGGAAACCTATCTACCCCTATCTACCTAGATTCAATCCTTTTAGCACCTCCCCGACAACGACGCCAAAATGTTGGTGTTTATTATGTGTTAAATAATTCCAATATTTAAGTTGTCAACCCGGGAAGGGAGCTTATGAGATGCAATCACTATATGTGCAGGATTGAAGGCTTGAACTAACCTAAGCTGACTAAAGATGCAACTATATGATTTTAAACTACTTGCATGACTTTCATAATTCAAATGCAAGAATTTATTCTATCAATGAAAACAGGAAACTAATTAACGAATGAGGCGATTAGGAAATTTGATAAATATGTTTAATTGAACTGAATTGATTTGGAAGTAAGTAGAAAACTTGATAAAGATGTTTAATATAGAAACAAGTAGAAAACTTGATAAATATGTTTAATTGAACTGAATTGATTTGGAAGTAAGTAGAAAACTTGATAAAGATGTTTAATATAGAAACAAGTAGAAAACTTGATAAGGGTATTTATTTCTGATCCAAATCTTATGTTATGATCATCTTTGATCATCTTTATTAATTATATGAAATGGGAAACTAATCCTATGATTAATGAATAAACTATTAAAACTGAAATAACTTAGAAAATAGAATTATTAAATATTATCTGAAGCAAATATTGAAAACTTATAATAAACTATACTTAAAAATAAAACTAATACATTCTAAAACAGTAACTTATTAGCAAATCCAACATAAAAGACATAATTCTAAAAATTAGTTGAAAAGAAGATTATAAGAAATAGTAAGGAAACTAAGAAGAATGACAAAACTTAATTAAAACTCTATGTAACATAAAACATGATCTTAATTACATTAAAAACTGTTAATTAGAAACAAGAAGAATTATGGTTGAAAGGCAGAAGAAATCAGATTCTGAAAAAGGACTAAAACAGTGCAAAAAGTGTAAAGGTCTGAATGACGATTCGAATGCCTGTCTGAATGGCGGTTTGAATGACAGTCCGAATGGAGGAAAACAAGTTAAACTAAGGAAAAGAAGAATTTTGGATGACTTTAATTACCAGTTGGATGATGCATATGATCCTACAGTGCAAAGGAAGCAATAGATGGATTAGTGAGAGGCTAAACTAACAAGAAACCATTTATTCTAATCATCATCTAAGAAGAAGAACTATTTCTATGATATGTTGAAGCAAGATTAATGATGGAAGATAGAAGTAACCTACAACTACAGAGAAAGAGGTTGATTAACTAATGGAATTAACCTACAGCTACAGGAAGAAGAAACTGATGGAAGAAACTGAAATAAAATCTAACTATAGATTATGGAAGAAAACTAAAAGCAACTACAGATTACTAAGCTTGGTCGACCATTCCTAATCCTGAAAAAGAGATTGTGTTAGCAACAGAATATGATTTACAAGAAAATCAAGGAAATAACATCTACAGTAAACAAGAATAATTTAAACGACTGAGAAATAAACTATCTATTTCCAGAAAGAAAATACAAAATGAAATAAACCTCTGGTTGATGAGGGGCCCTTCCCAGCAATCAAAGATGGAAACTAAACCGTCGAAAACACTATCAACAGAACATCAATGTACTGAAACTTCTATTAATTCTGAGAAAATTACACAGTACTTATGCAGACATAACTGCTATCTCCTATCTATTCTCGATGCTATCTTATCTTCGTTTTCTCCATAAGAGGCATCTATTTATAAGTTACAATGGGAGAGAAGGTCAACATAGTCGACCTCTAAAAATAGAGGCATTTTATGACTGTAATGGGTTGCTTTACGAGATGTATGCCAGCGCAGGGAGCATGCACTAGGCTTAACAGAGTCGATTCCTTCACAAGGCAGCTGCAGCATTGGTTTTCCTTGGACGTGGGCAGAGAGGTAACATGCTAGCAAGCTGAACGAACTAAAGAGAGACTGTTGGAGCACTGTCATGGCAAGGCGTTATGTTGGCAGGCTAAACGTGTGCGACCTGGACTCCTTCCATAACAATGGCGTGAATAGGTAGCGTGATTCCACGCTGAACGTGAGGCTGAATCGACGTGTTGGAGTGTTAACATGGACGTGGGATGCACTGTCGATCTTGGCGAGCCTGGGGACAGATCTTCCAGAGCAACGACTCATTAACCATGCCCATTGCATGGCAAACAGAACCCATGTGCCCTTTTCTGCATTTAACGGTCTAGGATATGCCAGTCGTGGATTTTGGGGGCTGAATGCGAGGCTGAATGACGAGCTAAACATGGCTGAGCTTAAGAAATATAAACACATGGTCTAAATGAAGGGTCATTTGAGAATCCGCAGCCTGAAATCAAAACTAGATGCCATGCATGACTGGAAATGTCACTTTAATCATTAATAAATCGTAATATAACAAGATTTCACCAAAATTCATATGATAACGAATATATGCATACCTGGTCTGTTTGATGGGCTAAATGGCTAAAAGAATAACTTAATATATCAAAAATAGTAAAATTAAAGCCATCCAGAGCAGATTTAATGATAAAAAATAGTGACAAAATGGACACCAACAATATCACAATGAGTATTTTCTGACCCAATAGAGAAAAAGAATAGCTCTCCCACTTGCCCAAATCCCTGCTCTAATACCACTAGTTACAATCCAAAGTCTGCCGCTAAATCACATTAACTAGAATTACAAAAAGAACATAGCAACAATAAAATGCCAACATTGGAATAACATCAAACTATTTATCTAGCATTTTCGAGAGGGGGGAAACTCTCCAACAACTTTGAGGGGGAAACCTCCTAATATAATTGCATATGATAGAGATACAAGGTATTTTATATTTCATGGTCATGTGAGGATGTCACACTATTATTTATAGCTATTCTGACCCTAAAATTACTAACTAAAATCATGGGCACATAATATGCCTATACCATGTGCAACCACTAAAAGACAACAAGTGTGGATCCACAGTCATAACTCACATTAATAGTATACTAACCCTAGTCGTAGTAGATACTTGGACCTTTATTACATTACTATAGGTAATCGTAACATTGGATCTATTATGCATGGGGATAAAAAAAAATATTAGGTGTTTGCACCATAAGTTTTTTAACCCTCTGGATGCTTAATAAATTTATGATTAAGATGGATCTATCCTAGTACTAACAAAATGAAGGTTTTAAGTTCCATATTATATAATGCATGTCTGTTATAGGTCAAATGCACTTCTCCATCCGTGATCACATTAAGCTGTTGATCACACAAAAGGACAACATGGATTGAAGAGCAAGATTGCCATGGATGATGTATGGACTGAACCTACCCTCTTCAGTTGGGAATTTCCCTGATTTACCTGGATCTTTTGACATGTGCGCTACTCTTTGGCTAGTAAACCAGCGCACACCTTCTAGTATGCCCTACTTTCCTCAAGGGAAACTAGCACACACCTTGGAAAAGTTGCTAGCGCTTGTTGTAAAACACAAAAGTTGTGCCCTGTGCGCTACTATGCCTTGAGAAACTCGCACACATTTTAAGATGAAATCAAAAAATATATTAATTTGACGAATTGGGATTAGTTGAAGTTGGTTCTGCAACTTCCCCAACCTCCCAATCCAACTACCTCTCGATTCCAACTGCCTTCCCTTTCCCATAAATACAAGGAGGATCCATGAGAGAGGGACCTAGAAGAAAGGCTTTAAGCACTGTTACGCTGGAGGAAAGTCCCAAGTCATTGTGAAGAGCAGGAGCCCAGGATCTGGTTGCAGAAACATCTCTACACGTCATGTGTATTGTACTGTTCATGTTTCTTTGACAATAAAAAGGTTGAAATACCCTTCCTATCCCAAATCAGATATCTATTGGATTGTGTGTCTATTTGGATTAATGCTTGATTATATTTGATGTTAAATTGCTTTATAATTTCATCATATGTTATATGGTCAAGATACGCTGAGGAAGGTATCTTTTGTATTGCAGATTCATCAAGCGAGAGATCAAGTGAAGGTTAGGACCAGCCGTCAGGTTAAAGGTATGTCTTTCGATATCCTGATCTCTGTCATTTGTAAGAACTAATTGTAATGCAAATAATGTATTTACCTATCAACCCCGGCAAGTTGTTAGTGTCCATGTCCTCACTATAGGGTAGAAATCCCGAACAACAGACTGGCGACTCCGCTGGGGAGTAACCACTTAGTTATTCTTCTCTAGGAAACTTAATTTTGGTTTTCTTCCAACCCTTTTTTCAGTGTTTTGATTCTTTGAGAGGTTTTTTAGGTCTGTGTTTACTGTTCCTTGATGTTTGATTCACCTCAGTTGGCTGTTGCAAAGCCTGTTTTGTCTTTTTGACACCTGTACGCTGGTCTTCCCCAGTAACAGTAGCGCATATCTCCTGATGGGCGCTGCTCTTTACACTGCACAGTAGCGCACATATCCCAGTGTGTGCTGGTTTTTGCACTTCATAGTAGTGCATTTTCCTGTAGTGTCCATTTTTTTGTTAGGGTTTGATTTTTAGTGGTTTGATTCCACTTCCAGCCTATTGCTTTGCCCTCTTGACTGACCCTTGAGACTTCCATGTCTCTTCTGAGTCTTGTTGGCCTCTATTGAGTCTTTTTAGCTTGTTTGCTTACTTGTGTACTCGTTTAAGCGTCTTTGCCGCTTACTAGCCCTTTTTGAAGTTCGTGCACTATTCTCTTTCGGACATAGTTGCATACCTTCACCCTAGTTGTTGTTGCAGTCATACAGACCTGCATTTTGAATGTTTGTTGTCTATTGCAACGTTTAGCACGCTTTCAATTTGTCTTATCCTTTCCATTAGGGTTTGACTTCAAAGTTTGAGTCCTTAGGGTTGCTTTCGAAAGGTTGCTTGGTTTAGATACTTGCTGATTGTCTTATCAGTTCAGTCCAAGTAAGTCAAGTCTTTATAAGTTTTTCTTTCTGTTGAGGCCATGTGTTGTTAAATTCATTCTTGGTTCGCTTGCTTACTTTTTGCTTTGCTTAGTGTTTTCTTAGGGTTTTGATGCTTAGGAGCAACCTGTTTAGGTCAGCCTTTCCGCTAAAAGTGTCTCTTTTCCCTGCTTCTTTTTCACTTTGTTTCCAAGCCTCAAGTTTTTCTTTTGCAAAAACTTGGTAAGTCAAGTCTTCATCGAGTCTCTTGATTCGTTTGCTTTGAGCCATTTAGATGTTTGTCTTACGTACGCTTTACATTTAGATCTTGCTTGCTTTTGTACAAGTTCTCTTTCTTTTACATTTATCAGAAAAGACAAAAAATTGTTCAAATAGCTTAGTAGTAAGGTCTTGCATTATTTTGAGGTAGCATAGTTTACTTTGAAATATTAAAAAGAAAATACAAAAATATTTTGATTTAGGATTGCCTAGTTTTTTATTTTTGAAAGAATACAAATGAAAAAGAGAAAAAAATTTGTAAATTTGAAAGCTTTGCTTTACATGCACGTTACTTTCATACAAACCATTCCACACACCGCACTACAACCCTTGAGTAACAAGTAGCCCTTAAAAAGAATTATTAATAAAATTTATTAGCAACATTTTTCTTTTTATGTATACACGACATCAACTAGCTTAGGCTAGAGTTTCGGACTTAAATCACCTTAAACGATCTAAAACTAGCTTCATTACTCAACAATCATAGTACGACTTTGTATTAGGTAAACCCATCTGTATCAAATAGTCCTGGGAAACTCCACTTAAACCAGAGCTAAGCACAAGGCTGTAGGCGATTGGAACTACTGAGGATACCCCCTCACTTTCCTCTCAACCATAAACCAGAGTTGATTCGCGTACGGGGGTCCTTTCGGACTTCGGGATTTGCTACCCTGCCCATGCGTTTCAACTAGGATGACGACTATCCCCCCAAGTTATTTCGTATTGATGGTAGCCTTAGTATCAAACCTTTAGGGCTCTACACAGGTAGAGTGGGCGGTTATTCCCACTTCACCTCGGACAGACGTGGAAGGTAACCCTTTGGTAGTAATCCCGGGAAGGCGGTTTGGTGATTCAAGCGCTTGCACCCAGTGGACCTCCGGAGGACGCCACGTAACTGACCGTCGATACTCTGTTAATCTGTTCTGGGCCCTGATCATCTCAGACTTGCTTCCAAGAGTATTTTCCATATGTTTGCTTGGTTTGATTACTTAGGAAATTTTGTAGTGGTATGTTGTTTGCTCCTTAGTTGTAGTGGCCACTAGGTTTTTACTTAGTTTACTTTTTTATAGTTGTGGAGGACCAACATCTTCGTCGGTCTCGGAGGTCGCAAAACCTTCCTCCTCCCATTGTGGATCCTCCACCGCCACCGTGACGCCGGAGGACAGATTCCCGTGGTTCTTTTGAACTTACGGGTGAAACAAAGGTTCTTGGAGAACCACAGCCCAGAACCCCGAATCGATAAGTCTTTGATACTGTTGAGGTTGAGGACCTAACTTCTAGAGAGTTCATTACTCCTTTCAACCCTCCTCTTACTGGACCCAATGATCCTTTATTGGTACCTGTTGGATTTCAACAACCTAAGTACAGTGCGTGTGCTCTTTGTGTTGCTTGTTTTTAGTTGGCCTTAGAGATTTTCTGGTTTGTTGAGTCAAAAACTATGGAAAGCATCTCGGTGAGCACCAATCAAGGGACCCCTGTTGAAGGGGCTTCTTGTGCTTTTCTATTCATTGGGAACATTGGTACTCCCTTAATGGCTACCTTGAATCTTCTGGGATTCACTATAGGGCTACCGGTTTGGTTTTTTTCCACTCTGAATGCCTTGCATGCTCCTGATGCTTCTCAAGTAAGCACCTCACATCAAGAGCATCAAAACCCTATGCCTGCTTCGCCAGTAACATCTTCTCCTCCTCCTACCTCATGTGGCGAAAGTAGTAATACTAGTAACCAACAGTCTAAAAGGAATAGACGGAGGAAGAATAGGAAGAAGATGCCAAAGCAAGGGGGCAGTCACCCAGCCTCTGAAGGTCATGTTGGGGGCACCTACCTAACCTCTGGTGGTCATGTTGGGAGAACTCGTTCAGTCACTGGAAATCATACTGAACCTCGCCACCCAGCCTCTGAAGGTCATGTCGGGGGCACCTACCCAACCTCTGGTGGTCATGTTGGGAGAACTCGTTCAATCACTGGAAATCATACTGAACCTCGCCACCCAGCCTTTGAAGGTCATGCTGGGGGCACCTACCCAACCTCTGGTGGTCATGTTGGGAGAAAAAATTCAGTCACTATAATTCATACTGAACCCACCCACCCAACCTCTGAATGTCATGCTAGGGGAACCTACCCAGCCTCTGGAGGTCATGTTGGGAGCAAACTTTTAGTCACTGCAAATCATACTGGAAGCATGTCTTCAACCATTGTTAGCCATGTTGAGGACATGTCATTGATCACTGCTGGTCATATTAATGACAAGTCACCAATTCCTGTGAGTCATACTGGAGACACTGAATCAACCACTCCAAGTCATGCTGAGAAAGTTGACATTGTCGACAAACCTAATAAACAGAAGCTTAAGTTCCCTTGTAAGTTTTGCGAGGGAGACCACCTGACCTATTTGTGCCATGTACTTCCAGAAGTGCAAACAGTGTGGTCCTTAGTTCAAAAGTATTTTGCTTCTAAGCAACCAGCCAATGCAAGTCATGCTGGGGGCACATTATCAGCCAATGCTAGTCATGCTGAGAGTACTATTGTCATAAAGGAGTCTAAGCTTAAGGACGGAAGCCAAAGCTCCCTTATAAACTTTGTAAGGGATATCACCTTACTCATCAGTGCCCTGCTATTCCAGAGGTGCGGAGAGTGTGGTCCATGTCTGAAGGATCCTCTACTCCTGAATTGTCTATAGATTCCCAACAGCCTGATCAACCTTTGGTTGATGAAGTGGTTGAACCAATGCAATCTTTGGTCAACCCCACTATTTCTTCAGAGAGTGAAGTGATTGAATTGATGCAATCTTCGACCGATCCCATTAGTCCTTCGGAGACTGATGCACCTGTCCCTAAATTCTTCTGCATTACCAGTTTGGATGTTTCGGAAAATGGGGGCACTTCATCTGTGTCGAGTGAACCCCTACCAAGCTCTGGGATCATTTCCTTTGATTGGAATAGTCTAACTGGGCCTCGCCTTCCTTCTTCTTCACCTTTCCAGATAAAGGTTGATATTGGAAACCATGTGGTTCACCAATGTATTGTAGATGAAGGAGCCTCTGTTAGTATCTTATCCCCTTATGCTTGGAGAGATTTAGGTTTCCCTAACCTTGTTACAGTTGTTAATTGGCCGTTGACCTTCGACAGAAGACCAAGTGAACCGTTGGGATTCCTCCCTCAGGTACCTATTACTTTGAGTGGAAAAACAGTCTTAGTTGATTTTATGGTTTTAAAGGGCCCTATGGATTTTAATATGATCCTCGGGCGTGATTACGTATATGCTATGCAGGATGTGGTGTCTACGCTCTTTCGTGTGATGTATTTTCCTCACAATGAAAGCATTGTCACTATCGATCAACTTACATTTGTTGATCCCTCTTATTACCCAAATATAGACCGAGTATGTCCCTCGTCAGTAGGCACTACAATGTCACAATCAAATATTGTGGCATATTGTTCCTTGAGTCCAATTGCTACTGAGAAGAAGCCTCTGAATTCATGCTTACCTTCTCGGGACTGGGTCCCAGCAATTGACCAAGTGATGACTCCATCTGAATGTTTAGATATGTGTTCTATCTGGGATGATATACTTCCATCTGATGAAGTTTTCCTAGAGTCTATAATGCAGTCTGCCATTCATTTGGACATTGATCCACCAACGAGCATTCTTCCGCCTCTTCTTCGAGCTCGTTAAAAACAGCAAGGAGGCTACGAGCATTCTTTCACCTTCACTTCAAGCTCGTTAAAAACAGTAAGGAGGTTACGAGCATTTCTTTCACCTTCACTTTGAGCTCGTTAAAAACAGTAAGGAAGTTACGAGCATTTCTTCCACCTTCACTTAGAGCTCATTAAAAACAGTAAGGAAGTTATGAGAATTCTTCCATCTCTCCTTTGAGCTCGTTAAAAACAGTAAGGAGGTCGCGAGTTTACTTTTTGGGGCTCGTTAAAACTTTACGAAAAAGATCTTTATAGAGTTCTTTCACACTATTATTTATAGCTATTCTGACCCTAAAATTACTAACTAAAATCATGGGCACATGATATGCCTATACCATGTGCAACCACTAAAAGACAACAAGTGTGGATCCACATTCATAACTCACATTAATAGTCTACTAACACTAGTCGTAGTAGATCCTTGGACCTTTATTACATTACTATAGGTAATCGTAACATTGGACCTATTATGCATGGGGATTAAAAAAAATATTAGGTGTTTGCACCCCAAGTTTTTTAACCCTCTGGATGCTTAATAAATTTATGATTAAGATGGATCTATCCTAGTACTAACAAAATGAAGGTTTTAAGTTCCATATTATATAATGCATGTCCTTGCTCTTCTTTTACACAATAAATTTTGTTATTTTGCATTTCAATCTTTAGTGCCATAATTACAAAAAAAAAATCATAATCCTCCATATTGTGTCCTTTGTAGGTTTGCGGGTCACACACTTGAAGACTGTCAAGATGGGATTACTAAAGGTGTGTGAATTAAATCCTTCACCATGGATTTCTCCCTCATCATTTCAATCTGTCAATTATTTTGGGTTGTAGGTGAAAGACAGATTCATCAAGCTCTATATGAGCTTTGGTAGCTTGGGTCCCAATTGAACTACTATCCCGATGATATATTTATTTTGGTACTTAGGAATTAGTTTCAAAGTCAAGTCTAGGTTTTCTTTGCAGGATTGATTACAGTTGGCCTCTGTTGAAAAACATTAGCCTTAAGTCTAGGTTGATGGAAAACTCACACAACCACCCCAATCGATTCACTTTTCTGAGATATATAATTTAAGGAGAGCTATCCATTGGTGTGATATGCATTGTGACAACAATAAAAAATTCCTTTTATGTTAATGAGAATATAGGAGATACATAGGAAGGAATAGGAAGAAAACACTCAAAGGGACATTTAATTGTCTCAAAAAAATTTGACAAAGGAAAAAACTTAGGTAGAGAAACATAGAGATCAACTGGTGCAATTGGAATACACAGCGAAGTCAATGTACAACTATACCCTTTGTTTAGAGCATTGTTCTTAATATTCTCACACTACAATTCATATAACTCAAAAGAAGTCGATGTTGATTTCCACTACATTTGTTGATTCTTCTATTGGGATTGGAAAAGTATTAGTTTGAAATTTCTTAAAAAAAATCACTTCTACTTGTGTTTATGACAAGTCTATATCTTAACTTATCCCTTACAAATATTATGAGAAGTCTATGTCTACTTTATTAGCTATAAGTACTAGTTTGAAAATTTTTAAAATTCTAATTCTACTTATGTTTATGACAAGTCTTAATCTCATTTAGTCAAATAAAAATACTAGTTCTAATTAGCTATAAATACTAGTTTGAAAAACTTTAAAATTTTACTTTTACTTATATAATGACAAATCTAAATTTTATCTCATCAACTTAATTACTAGTTTGAAAAAGCTTTAAAATTCTATTTTTACTTGCTACTTGCATTTATGATAACTCATTTTTATCCAAAAAAAATTAAACTACTAACTTACAAGAATCTATTCACAAACTCCACTTACAATCTGTTAACCTTATCCACAGAATTGTACTTGTATTTATGACAACTCTTAATCTCATCTAATCAGATAAAAGTACTAGTTGTGATTTGATTAAAATACTAATTTGAAAAAACTTTAAACTTTCTATTTCTACTTACATTTATGACAAATCTAAATTTTATCTCATAAACTATAACTACCAGTTTGTAAAAACTTTAAAATCCCACTTTTACTCAATCTATATTTTATTTAATTCATAAGAAAAGTTAAACGCATTTATTATAAATATAATTTATAAATTAAAAAAAATCAAAGTTCCACCTAAACCATTTTTATCCCTAGACTACACTCTATTCGTAGAACTCAACTTATAATGTGCTACTCTTGTCATCCTACTTGTTAATCTTATCTAATCAAATAAAAAACTAATTTTGATCAGCTATCAATTATGGTAGCTTGAAAAAACTTTAAAATTTTACAAATTCAAATGCATTGCTTTTGCTGCTCGTTCGAAATCGAAAGCAAGTGGATGCGGAAGGGCAAATTGAAAATGAAGATGCAAGTTGGACATTTATATTCGATTGCAAGAGACAGTATTTGGAATTTGGATGGTTGCCTTCTTCATAAGCATGGGTAGTTTGTTGGCAGCTGTAGAATGCTACCCAGATTGATGCTTTCATTTAAAAATAAAAAATCTTCAACCGTGTACACCCATATTTGTTTCTAACAATTTTGGAAAAGAAAACAATGAATGTGCTAAAAAATTGAAACAATTGTCCAATGAACTGCAGGTCGAAAAACGACGGTGCAAATACACTGTAGATGCTTCATGTGCAACAAACAGTGTTTGTTTAAAGTTTGGATGGCTGGCAAGATGTTTAAATCCACATAATGCAGTAATGCTCCTCAAACTTCAATCCTGTGCACCCGTTACTAAAAAGTGGTCTGCTGAAAGTGTCACGAAATGCTCTTCCTTCCGCAAATAGGTCTGATCGTGATCCACATCCACCATGAAACTGACTTGTAGAGGTTGTAAAAAAGGGAATGTAAGGTTTTCGGTGTAAATGGAAAATGATTATGTAGAGCACAGAGGATGAAGAATGTGCAGCGCGAAAATTTGTTTTGAATGAATTTAGGAGGGATACAGAGGTTGGTAAAGGCATTTAATTTTGATGACAACAAGGTTCTGCAGGCATGCAAGATTTTATTGGACGTCAAGATGTCAGGCCAGGCAATGGAGCAGTCGAGATGTCAGGCTAAGCTAAGCGATGGGGCAGTTCAATAGCTACCGCAGCTGGTGGGTAGAAGCAGTTTTGTGGAAAGACCACCGATTGAAAACTGGGCATTTTAGTTTGCCCATATCCCATTCCTTGAATCTGTTTTTATTGATTAAAGCAAGGATAACTTGAACTCTGTATGCTTAGAGCAAGGATGCTAAAACAATCGCATTTGCATCGAAATGAAGAAGTTGAGGTTGAACTTTCCTTTCATCCCTTGGTCATTTCAAAGCACATGCTTTGTATTCTACCTATGTGAGTTGATTTTATAAGTCAATACGGTCATTATTTCAAGTTTGTTTCTTAGTCTTTTTAATTTTTAGACTTCCTATGATGTACATGAAAGGTAGGGATCAAATGAATGCAGAGAGTGCAGCAGATGACCACAATATGTTACAACGGTTTAGACTAAAAAGTCTATCAAAAGTACACTTTGGAAGGTTGCATAAATCAGCAACAAATGCAGGATTTCTTGGTTCCTAATCCAGCTTGCAAGACTCAATGTTTCATCTGATTTTTGATATACTACACAAAAAGAATGAAATTACCGTGTTTATTTAGTTTGACCACATTTTATGAAATTCAAGTCATTCAAACAGACTAATGAGATTACTGTATTATTTAGATTGACTGCATTTTCTATGGGTGTTATTTTCACTATTTTTGAGGATGGAGGTCGATCTCTAGAATTCGAAAAATACAGGAAGATTCATGGTAGTCGTCATTGATTAAGCAACATAATGAATGATTAAGGAAATGCAAAAAAATTACCTTTCTCAAAACCCTAACCGCCTTGCAACCACTAACTAATTCAAGAACCATGTAGCTGAAAACAATAAAGAAGATCGAGCTCGATCTTGTAATCTAAGGGATTACATGGAATATAAACACCATAAAGATAGAAGATAATTCATTCAGATCATTATACAAGAGAAGATGCCAAAGCAAAGAGAACAACAGCAACACTTATATTATATCAGAGCCAGAATATGTACAAAGTAATGGTATTCTACTTGAATCACGGCTCACCAGTCTATATATATTGTTTTAAATTCAGTTATTCAATTACAAAAGTAGTTATGTCGACTTAACCAACGAAGTGTTTCCATAGGACCGACCCGAAGCCAGAGGACCTAGTGGACCAGTCGACTAGGGTCCTCCAACAATGGCTTAAATTCAATTCAGCAAAGACCAAATAACTGGAAATCAACTCGAAATGCTCAAGTGATTTCTCGATCTTAATCTTGACTCTGTTTTTCTTTCCTCCTTATCGACTAAAGCGAGGATAGCTTGAACTTTGTATGCTTAGAGAATGGATGTTAAAACAACTGTGTTTGCATCAGAATGAAGATGTTGAGGCTCCAGTCACACTTTCCTTTCATCCCCTAGCTCCATCATTGAGAGATGAATGGTCGTTTTGAAGCACATGCTTTGTATTCTACCTCCGTGAATTGATTTTATAACTCAATATGGAAAGGCATTGATTCAAGTTTGTTTCTTATGGTCTTTAATTTTTAGATTTTCTGCAACGTAGATGAAAGGTAGGGCTGAAATGAACTCAGAGAGTGCAACAGGTAACCACAATATGTTACAATGGTTTAGACTGAAAAAGTATATCAAAAGTATAGTTTGGAAGGTTGCATTATTCAACAACAAATGTAGGATTTCTTGGTTCCTGATCCAACTTGCAAAACTCAATGTTTCATCTGATTTTTGACATACTGCACAAAAAGAATGAGATAACTATTTATTTAGATTGACCGCATTTTATGAAATTCAAGTCATCCTTTCAATCAAATGGCTTTTCTCTTGAAGATATGGTTTCACTTTGAGGTAACTCACGTAATTTGTTTTGCTTTTCATATATTTTAATGTTTTTGAGACTCAAGCATGACATACTATTGGTGTTCACCAACCACAAATTAAGTGGTCGTGTTAATTTATTTTGGATATAGTTTAAAGCTTTGATGTCTATAGTATATTTAATTAAAAAATAATATGTAAAACAAAACAAATGCAACTAATAAAATAAATGAAATACAAATGGACATATTATTGAGAAATAATATAAGCATGTTAATAACAAAATTTGGAAAATGGTTTTCTTTGAAATTGTTGGAAGGTTTTTGAGGATTCAATTTGTAAGAGAGTGTTTAAGGAATTCAATCTTGATTAGGAATGGCCTTGCTCATTTTTATTCATATTTAAACTTTTTATGACTTTGCATGTGTTTTTTTAACCTAAATGGATAGAGATTTTGTATCAAATGGATAGAGATTTTAACAATTTTCCTTGTACTTCTAGAACTTGCTTTCTTCCTTGAGAGAATTGTGAAGAAAAAAGCTAACCTTTTTCCCTAGCTTTCTTATGTCCTCCATTTTCTTGTGTACATGAATATATTCTTACGAATAGCTTACAAAGAAAAATGCAGAAAAAATACATGATTATCGAGAGACATGAGCATGTTTCTGCCCCTTAAACATAGGTGAATCCAAGGAAATTTTTTGACCTAACAACATGTTTGCTTCTGCTTCTTTTTCTCTAAGATCTCAATTAGATTTCCTTTTCCTAGTGAGGGGAGGAGAGGGATGCGTAAATTTCTTTATAATTCTAGCATACGAAGAATTTGAATATAATGGAAGAGCCTCTTCTTTTTCTTGATCTGAGACCACTTCACTGGAACCCTTAGACCCTGCAGAAGGATCTATACCCCCTACAAATTCTTCCTAACTTTCATCTTCAGCATCCTCAAATGATTTCTCTACCTCTTCATTTTTAGATTCTGATCCTTTAAAGATTCAAGGGCTTCAAATATGTTCCCATTTGGTTTTCAAAGGTCTTCTTGAAATTTTTGGGGATGAATCTTTTTGGTAAGAGATTTTTTGTGCTTGTTTTTTACTGTCCTGAAAGTATTATATTCTATATCCTTGCAGGGGTTTTGAGAATATTGAGAATCTAAATTATTTGGAATTTTTTTGGCAAAATGTCTATATTCATGACATAAGTTACACTTGAAAAGGATTTGTTCATAATCCAATACTTGTAGATAAATCCGGTCGTCCATAATAATTTGCAAAGCCTCGATGAAGGCCTTTATCCAAATTCGCTTCCACAGATATATGAGCACAAGAAAGCAGATTTTTGTGTTGTGCAACCCTATCTATGAATTGATTGAGCTAGTTCCCAATAGACTTGAGAGAGTCATCATCCCATAAGATAGATGGGAGATAAGGGATCCTTATCCACACTGGGGAATTTTTAATCTCCATTTCCAAATTAAAATCAAGAGACCATGGAGCTAAGAACATCCCTCTGGATCCCATGAAATAAGGCCCAAAGCGAAAGACAAGATCTCGATCTTCTTTTTATTTAAAAATGAAAAGAAAATAAAAACCCTGCCACAAGCAAAAGAGTATACCTGAGCTTTCATATTGGGGATCGAATGCTCTTGGACTTGGCCATAGGCTAGTAAAATTTCCAACCAAACCACATTCTGATAACATGAGGACTTTTTGTCTTGGTTTTAGAGAAGATAACTCTAGCTTTTGAAGATCCTCCAATTGCTTAATGAATTTTCTCTAAATTGCATTAGGTCTTTTCCTTGGGTTCCAAGAGCTAACTACGAAAATCGATGATATGAGTGGGACAAGACAACAATCTATATCAAATGATTGCAAATCAAGCTATTCTTGGGCTTGCAACATATATTTTTCAAGTGCAGTAGCTAAACAACAGCTAGGAAACCCTAGCCACAAGCTGTTTTCCGAGGTTTCCAATTTGTCCTCGTTCAAAAATCGATTCGATTTAAGTTTCTTAGGGCCTTGCATGTTGATAAAGACCATTTTCAGTAATAATAATAATCTAATTTTAAGGTCACAACCAATCCAAACACCAAATTGGTGTATGTCACCCACTTGTTTGTGGGACAATGGACCCCCTCCGCACAACAATTACACTGCTAAATTCTATAGAGGTATGCATGCCCTACCCCATCTAGATTTGAACCCATGACCTCCTAAGATGAAGATGTGATTGACATAGAAATTTCAAATTCTTAAATTATTTTAAAATAAAAATTCATTAAATTTTGTATTATAAAGTAAAATTTATTTTAATTTTATAATATATTTGTTTAGATATTTATACAATTTTACTTAAATTTATATTTAGTTTACACCCCCAATCATAACACTCAAATATACGTATCTCAAACTTACATAAATTACTAATATATATTAAACCCTAAAAACATAATTTACAAGGACGAATGAATAAATGAGAGAAAACATATGTCATACACTTCACCAAGTTCTAAAATCCTCAACAAACTATCATGACTAGCAATTGCTCCAAAAGGTGTAAAGACACGCCCATCCTAAAAAATGCAAAACAAAACATACATTTACCTAGAATAACGGACATATCTCAAGGTAGTGCTCTCATATAACATGGGTAAGAATATGATGTAAAATTCCTAAAATCTATGATGTGTAAGAGTATAATGTGAAACTCCTAAAACGTGATGGTTGTTTAAGATTATGATGTTCAAGGGAGTTCCTTTTCATCTCCATAGATATATGTTTATTTATCAATGTGATATCCACACACACACATATATATTTGGCATGGTATTTTTACCACTTCCATCCCAAATATACAAGAAAGAATCCTAGTTAAACCATTGCATGGAGAGGATTTGTTAGAGAAATGTCTCTAGATGATCAACAATGTCAATGGCAACGGCATTCATTAATCAATCTTAAGTTTACTGAGCACTATCTATCCCTACTTCAGAGAGAGGTTGTTCCATTAATAGCAATGACAATCAATGTGTAGTGAATCCTTAAAATATCATAATAAACCGACACATACAAAATGTGAGTGTGGAGCACAACTCCAAAAGAGATAATGGATATGTTACACAATAACTCCTTAAAGAATTGGATAACTTCCTCTGAATACCCACATGCATTCATACATAAAAATCGCATGTTCCTTTTTCAATAATGATTATATTGAACTCTATATAGGCTCACTCATTGCACATGTGGCCCTTTATTATCTATCGATCATGTTACATGTGCATTTACCCCTATATATGCCCCACTTGAGGTCATATCAATAAATGCTACTAGTTGATACAATTTAAACAAAAATTAAAATTTTGGTAATTGTTGGTTGATAATATTTAAAATAAAAGATTATATAATTCCTCTTGAAAAACTATTTTATATAGATAAAATTCAAATGAATGAGGTACAATTTAGTTATATAAAGTTCCAAAATTTATTTTAAGAAAAAACATATACCTCTTGGGTTAGATTCCATGATGTAGCTGTGGTTTTCAGAGGAGAGGTCGATGGAGGTCTATGACAAATGTTGGATAAAGGTTTATTGCTAGATTGAGTTGTTATTTGTCTTGGTCACAGTGGAAGTGGAAGTAAAGCTTCGCAGCATATTTATTTATTTTCATTAAAAAATAAGTACATCAATCAAAGTATATAGCTCTATCTAGATTCTATCCCTCAATCGAGGGCTAAGGTAAACTTGTTTACGACCTGATTTGAGTTTATATTGATAGATTCATAAAAGGTTATATTGATAGATTCATAAAAACACAAGGTATTTTTTAAGAATTCAATCGAGGTTTTAATAGCTAGATTGAGCACGTAAACAATACTTTAATTAAGGGTATAAAAACATTGTTTTCATACACCTTGTGGAAAAATGTGACCAAGGTTAATGGATTCACCACCTTGTGAAAAAGTGTGACAAAGGTTCATGGATTCACTCCCTTGCTATGACTTATCTAACAAAGTGTGCACTAGGAAACTATTTTAATGGCTATTATTAGATGACTAAAGGGATTTAAATATCCCTCACTTTCCAAACATGGGAGGGTCTTGCTATGACTTTTGTAATGGAGTGTCACCAAGAAAGTCTTTAAATAGACTCTAAAACGATGAATGTTTCACTTCTAATGTCTCTTACCTTTCGAACTTAAAATGACCTAACTATGAATTATGTAATGAAGCATTGATCTAATAGCTAAATTGACTTCTTTATTTTTGTTTTGTTAAAATTTTGAATCTCTCTTGCCAAAGATGTGCTCTTTATAAACATTTCCATAGTAATCTAGATACATAGTGTTTGCAAATAAGGTGATATTCTTATTTTTAGACTATAAATCCAAATGTAAACAAACAAAATTTTAAACACATAACATTGTTTTAACTAATTGCAAATAGACTTTTAAATACAATAACCTTATTTTAATTAGTTTCATTAGATTAACTAAATTGCAATTGCTTTTATTTTCATATGACATTTATTTTACAAATTAATTAGCCCACATATCACACATCGAATCAAAGGAGGAGTCAGAAACTACTTATAAAGGATATTTGGTGAGAAGAGAAATGACAGATGACTCAATGGAAAGTGAAGATGCTTCAACACTGGCAGAACTATTGGTGCATTTTACACTAGGTTAAGGCTCTAGATCCAATCAGGAAATTGTTGCAGAGAATGAGGTAAGGTAACCTCTTTTGCAACCACCCCCTGTGCATCTTTTAATCGAAGAAGGATAAAGTTATGTAGATACAGAGGTGAGAGGTATACTACACAAAAGATTTTATTCATTTTCACACAATGTAGTATGTGTTTGTTATTTTTAATTATCACATAATATATACATCATTAACAAATAATTAACCCATCAACCAACATAATTATGCACCCTTATATGCTTTATCTCCTTCCCATCTTCTAGTTTCTTAAAATTTTCCAAAAAATTGGGCAACGATGGTGGTGTGACAATTGCTTCATGTAAAAGTTACAATTGCAATTTTAACATTTGAAATTAAATGTCAGGTGGTATAGAGAATTAGAATTTCAACACTTTCAATATCAATTTTTTTTTTATATTCCAAAAATTTTCAAATCTTTTATTTAAGATATGCAATTTCAACAATTATAATTTTCAATATTGTAGGGGTGGCAAGTGTAGGAGGGTTCTCTTAGACCTTGATGTAAATATAGTAGTGCACTACTCGTGGTGCATATTAGTAGTAACAAATACCCAAGCTGAACCATATGCTTTATTCTTAGGAGCGTAACTCCTCCAATTGCATCAGGTTAAGAACATTATCATTTTTGGAGACTCGCCTTATGTTATAAATCATACGAGAAAAAAGACTCCTAGGGAAGGAACAACCCCATGCAAAATATTTTAAAAATATTTTGGATCCTTAACACTTTGGATGACGTTATCCTCTCCCATATTCAAATATTAAACAATGGATTAGTGTATCGTTGAAAAAAGAGGCAATTTACTTAGATAAGGGGGTCTTGGTAAAAAATGGGGGCCCTTGTGAGAGGTATCGGTTCATGTAGTGTTTATGATGTCAAAAATTGTTAAGACCTATTCAATTTTAATCAATTCACTCAAGGCATAAAAGGATAGCATGAAAAAATTCATCATATGGAATACGAATGGCGTGCAAGTATTTTTAACACAATAACTCCATGTGAGAGAGCCTTTACACTCCCATATGCCTTAGTTTCCCTCACTCTTCTATTTGAAATCATAACATGTATCTATTTATGGGACATTTATTCAAGTGCTTTCACAAAGGTGGGAATATTTCTTCTTCGGGTTGATATGTTTGTGAATGGAAATTCTGGAGTGGATCGGCTCCAAGTCCGAGAAGGTCATCTTCAATCTCTAGAGGTAACATCTTTGGGTATTTTCAAGTTTGACCAAAGGTAAGAGATTTTTCTTTGCATGTTTTTCTTTCTTGGAAATATATTTTATTCTTCCCTGGGCTTCACTCTTTTTCTAAGAATACTGGGGACATTTGGGTGGTCTAGATTTCTATGACGGTCACTACAAGGATAACACCTTCTAGCAAAGGATTTTGCAGAGGTTATTGGTGTTACAAGGTTGGGAAATTTTATAAAATAAACCTCCAATATAACTTCCAAAGTTGATTATAGAGGTTTGAGCTAAAAGTTTAATAAATTTTCACTATAGCTAAAAAATTTGAGTATCTGGTGTTACACCAAAATCTTGTCATCATGAGTTATGTGTCCTTTGTATGCCCTGATCCCTAAATTCCCTGAGCTAAAACATTGAAAGAGAAGTTGTTTTAATTCCTTTTAACCTTATGTTGTCGCTCTAACGCGCCCTATTGTCCAGCAAGGTGCGTCAGGTTTAAGATGGCGTGCTCTGCACCTTAGTAGAGTGCATCGGTGACGCAGTGTACTCTTGTACAAGGTGCGTTGATCTCTCTTTGACACATGTTTCCCTTGTGTAAGGTGCGTTGTAGTTGGTTAAAATGGATAAAGAGAAGCTTCGAGCATCTTCTCGAGGCTTGGATGGCGTGGAGACTTATCCCTACTTACCTAGAAAGGTGGCATTCGATCCCCTTGTCTAGTGGGATGATCCATTAAGCCTCTCCCCTAAATCCTCAACCTCTCCTATCCCTTTAGCCCTATATATATGAACCCCCTCTCCATTGTTAAAGGAGGAAGGATAGAGTACCCATATGCTGGTGTAATTTCTCTAGGTGATCCTCTTCATCCATTAAGAGGCTAAGCATTTGATCTTAGAGGATATGATTGTTGGAAGGAGGTTATGACGTCAAAGCATTGGTCGTAACATCTCTCGCTTTGTACTTATTATTATTACATCTAATACAAGTTCTTTCCATAAACTTTGTTGTGTTGATAATGTTTAGGATTAACTTCTTTGATTGTTGATCTAGATCAATTCGCATCCATGTGCTTTATTACTTGTTTGTTTCCACATGTTTTGTCTGGTTTTGTAGCTAAATGTTTGAAGATCAGGATTTGGAGCAACAAGGAGAAAGCAACTACACACTTAAGGTAAGCAATCTCTTTCATTTATCTTGCATTTCAATTGATTTAGGAAAGGAATTTTTGTTATGTACTCATTTTTTCTAGATCTGAACCATTCAGACTAGGGAGATCTATTTGAGTCTGCTCATACAGATTGTTTGTAAACAAATTTGGCGACCATACTAGGGATAGTAGTCCATGATTTTTTATTTCATTACATTTTTTGTTTCTTTGATTTCTTTCCAATTAGCCTCTAGCCTCGAAGTTGCTTTTTCATTTTGTATCTGACCATGAGAGAGTCTCTGGGCCATCCAAACTCTATTTGGGATCTTTATTGAGATTTCTTCCTTTGTTATTCTTAGAGAATTTTTATTTTTGTTGTTTAGATCCCACCCGACGCACCTCGGCCATTCATCACCCACATCAGTGTAATTCTGACACACTTAGCCTGTTAGCAGGCTGCGTCGCTGATGCTCTCTGCCATTTTACAGCCTGCATCACTAACATAGATACCCAGTGTGCAGAGCACGTCGTTGGGTCTCCCAATGCTCTGGTGCACCCTTGCAAGGTGCGTCACCCTTCATTATTTGGCACTCAGTGAAAAAAATTTCAAAGTTGGTTTTTAGATTAGTTTTTGAGTTTTGTGTGTTTTTCCTTCATTGCTACAGAAACTCCTAGACCCAGCATACTTCATTCTTGGCTTATTTTATGAAGTTTTAATATTGATTTGAGTCCTAGCTAGTCAAGCAGGTGTATCCATCGTTGTGGTAAATTTCAATCCCCCACGAGAACACTCAGTCTTGTGACTCCTTATCAGACCATCTGATCTGTTCGATCCGACTTCTAAGCCCTCCAATATTTGATTGTTGTGGTTTTGCTCAATTTTGTGTGTTTTTGTGTTTTTTTTAGATTTTGGGTGATTATTTTTCTTTGAGAATTTCCAATCAATCAAAGTTTGCAGTAGCATATTCGCTGATTTTCTGAATATAGGTTTGGAAAGTGGTATAATTCTCAGATCTATTGAGTACATTGATTAGAAAATCAAAGTTGTTCATTATCTTCATTTCAAGCTTGTTTCTTGGAATTGTTGTAGAGAACTTTTACGCTTTGGAGTGAGTATTAAAAGATCTTTGAAAAGTTTAGAAGATTATTATTGGCTTGCATTTTCTTGGGTTTGAAAAAATTATTCATCATTTCCTTGAAAATTCTAAGTGCATTTGAACTTTTGCAAAGCATTCCAAAGATAGTGAAAATTCTCGCATTTTTTTTTTTCTTCCCACTTTTTTATCTTTATTTTGGAAAATAGGAGTTATTTCATTCAAAAGGAAATTCTTATTTTCATTTTTTCGTAGATTCGCTTAACTTGAAAAGACAAAAAGGAAAAAATCATTTGGATTTGGTGTGTTATTCATTTTTTGTCAGATTATTCAAAGCATGCTTTTGAGTCTTTTTGGTTGATTTTTAAAGTATAGAGGTACTTGTTCATTTCATTATCGAAAACAAAAAAGATTTATCCTTACTTTAGCTAGTTTTCATCGAAGAGAAAAAGAAAAGATTTGCATTTTCATGTAGTTAAGATTTGCATCTTTTTAAATTCCAGTCTACACCTCATGTATTCACTTAACCGTCAAGATAAAATTTAACGGTAGCACTAGGTTAAAATTGTATAGAAACTTGTGTGTTAAGTTAGAGATGTGTTCCGACATCTTTAAACGTGGCAGCTGTCATTATTTTCCTGCACTGCATCCTAAGGGCTTGTAGTTATTCCACGTACCAATAGGTATATCGAACGACCTTTCATGTACCTTTGGGTATATAGAAAGGTACTTCACGTACTTGATAGTATATTTGAGGGCTCTTGTCGTGCGGTTGTGCATTAGACAACACCACTATGGATTTGATCTCCCACGTACCTTGTGTATATTGGGAGACCCTACTAGGATTCCTATAACCATCTGAGTTAACCAATTGACCGTATTGGCATGGAAATACATCGAGAAAAACACTTGGGGAGATACTATGCGCGTGCTATCAGGTAGTCGAGTTATACGGTCAGGGGTACGGTCCCAATCCTCCCTAGTTAGTGCTCTGAAAAATTGGGCTGAGTATAACTATTGGACCCTTTGGTATATCGCGAGTTGCGATGCCTTGATAATCCCATGATGTTCCATACCATTGAATCCCACCTACCACATACGTTTTCTTACATCTTTAGCTTGAGTAGATCTTGGAGTGTATTTTTTATTTTTGTATATAAAACTCTTAGGAGAAATTTTGGTTCAGTCATTCTAGTTGATCAACCTTTAAGAAGATCCCGTAAGATTTTAAACTTTCCACCTGAATATCCCCTTAATCAGGAGGATAAATCAGGAGCAACTATGGATCAACCTGCCACATCTGTGTCACATGAAGAAGATACTTCTACCGTGGAGTCGGGAATGAACTATTCACCTCCCGAAAATCCACCTATCGTTGATCCTATGGGTCCTTTGATTGTGGAACAACCTGCTTCACACGGCACAACTTGTCATCATTCGATATTGGAAGGACATCCTGGAGCCACAGATTGGATTTTTAGTCGACCCTAGGATGACCCGGTATTAACAACTTTGGTCCAACTGCATCATTTTGGGACACTTCTTTTGGTCAACATATTTTTGATTTTGAGTCACTTCCGACAATGGAAACTCCACTTCATCAGCTTCCTCCATTGATTCCCAATGATGTCTATTTTGCACCTATTTACGTGACTATTGACCATTTACGACCATTCGGTGAAGAAATTAGAAGACAAAGTTTCCCACCCAGGTCTAATCTAGAAGTACCAACTATTGAACAACATTCCCCTATCCATTCTCTATCTTTTTCTTCACCAGGAATATCTACACCTACCTTGGACACTTATGAACCAGGTCAACCATCGTTCCCGATGAGTACACCTCAAATTCAAGCGACCGGTTCAACACCTCAGGTGACCCCAACCACTAGAGGGAAACCTTCAACCACTATTAACTACGTTACTGGAATGCCACCTCCACCGCCCCCGCCCCAAAATTCAAGGGAGGTTATCATCTACCTGTTATCCAACAGTTGAGTGGAGGTCATCCCTTAGTTAGTAGTCAACAATTAGATACGATTCAACCTACGATTAGTGGTCAACATTCGGTTACTGGGGACACTCATATAAGTGGACAAATTTTTACTGGGGGGAAACCCCTAGATAGTGGACCCAATTCAACTGGGGGGCATCAACCAGTTAGCGGACATAACATGAGTGGAGTACATTCTTCACATTTGAACTATAGTATGGCTGGCAGTTATCTCCCAACCATGGGACAACCTACATGGACACATCACATGGGGGGACCATCTACTTGGACCTAACCCCCATGGGGGTATATCTATCCAGGAAATCACAATTCCACTATATGAAAACATTATCCAGGAAACCTTTTTCATGGATTACCCTATCCCGGAAACATGAACACCCCATGGGGGAAACATAATGTTCCACCACTTGGACCTCCAGCCAATGTACCGCCCCCACCACCTCCACCACTTGTACCACCACCTCCCCCACCAACCGTTCCACCACCACCACCACCACCTTATTCTAGAGGAGGCGTACCCCCACCTTTTGGAAGAGGAACACTTTATTCAGGAGGATTTGGACCCCCACCCTTTTGTGGAGGACCACCTTATTTGAGAGGAGGATGACCCCCACCTTCTGGTGGAGGACCACCTTATTCTTGAGGAGGAGGACCCCCAACTTCTAGCGGAGGAACACCTTATTCTAGAGGAGGAGGACCCCCACCTTTCGGCGGAGGAACACCTTATTCTGGAGGAGGACCTTCTTCAGGTCCACCTCCCAACCCAGGAGACCCATTTCCATATGGCCAATTTCCTACGGGAGGACCTTACGATCAATCCATCCATGGTCCTACTAGCACACAGATGCCTTATCAGTATTACCAGTATCCACAGTCGAACCAACAATTACCATTTCTGGCTACACTTGATCTACAAGACTTGTCTTGGTTGACTAACGATCCCATTCAACATGGCATAAATTGTCTTATGATTCCTATGAAGTTACCATCAGATATTCCAAATTTTGACGGCAAGCCAGGTGAGGAACCAAAGAACCACGTTATGACTTATCATTTGTGGTGTTATTCCAATTCTTTAATGGATGATTCCATCCGTCTGAGGTTATTTCAATGAACCCTTACTGGTACTGTCGCAAAGTGGTACATTGAGTTTCCACCACATTCCTTTGTTGATTTTTGATCTTTAGCTATGTCATGTTTTACTCACTTATAGCTACCAATTCGCTATGAAATCAGTATGGATCTTTTGACTTCTCTCCGTCAAACCACATCCAATCACATTTCCGATCATATTCATGAGTGGAGGAGGTGACGACGTCTTATTAAATCCAAGGAAATTTTTAGGGGCGAAATTTAGCCAATTGGCTATTTTTTGGACTTTTCTTCAAAAAATAAATTCGCTATTTGGTCATTTTTAGCCTCTATTATCGCCTATATTTACATAAAATATGTTTTTTTAGCATAATATTCGCCAAAATTTACAAGTTTCAGTAGTAAATCGTATGTTTCATATTTAATATTCGCCTAGCAATCTATATATATGTTTTTTTCAATCCAAAATAATCGCCTAGAATACTATACTTAGGTATACTTTTATAATTCGTAAAAAATACCCTTATTAAATTCTCCATTCTAGATCAACTTCTTTCTGATTGGTTCACAAAGTCACTACTGCCCATCATAGCTAAAGATGTGGCTATGGGTGGGGCCGTTAAGGAAGGAAAAGCCATATCTCGTGCTCAGTATTTAGACCTGGTCTATGCCCAATATGGAACCTTATATGATATCATTCCTAATTTCCCCCTCCCTACATATGATCCAACAAAACCTCCTACAGAACGCCATGCCAATGGCATCATTGGTTCTGTTCATACCCAACCCGTTGCACAATCTGGTGGATCACAGAACCATCATAGATCGACTCCACCTTCGACACAGGCTGGAAACAACACCAAACAATCACCCAACCTTGCTTCCATTGAAGAAGTAAATTCAGTTCAATCTGCTTCACCTCAAAAATCCAGTGCTAAAAAGAAGAACAAAGGTAAATCTAAAAATTCTTCTAACCAGCAGGATCCAAAACACAATCTCGAAGACAATAAACAAAAGCGGAAGGTTAAATATCCTTGTTTACTGTGTGGTGATGATCACTTCACCAAAGAATGGCCACATCCATAGGAAGTGAAAATTTTCCTTAAAGGGAACCCCACACCTACAGTCTTAACTGATCCCTTCCCCACACAACAACAACAAATGATTGCACAACAACCATCTCCTTCTCAAGGAGAACCGTCCACAACTGCTCATGTTCTCATGATGTGGAGGAAAACAGTCAACTTGTCTACTCGATCACGTAAATATGACTCTAATTCTAACAAGGAATCTAACAGAGGTAATCCTAAAAAATTCCCCGCATCTACATCTAGCATTCCTTTACCTCAAGTTCCTCTCGTCATAGAGAAACCTTTATTGGATTCAGTATTGCGTCCACCCAAGAGCACGATTCGAAAAACCATTTTCAATCCCAATGCTTGGGCTGCTCAAAACTATAATATAGTAGAGGATTTCGTGCAAGCCCCTTGTGCTATGTCGACACTAGAAGTCTTACAAAATTGTCCCATTTAGCATAAGACCCTGTTATCCGCGATAGGAGCTGTAGATCCAGATTCCTCCAACACCATCATGTTCAAGATAGAGTATTTCAAGCCGAGGATTTCCCACCAACTTGCATTTCAAATTCTTACTAACGTTTCTGGGGAAAGCATCCATCATACTGTCTTAGACGAAGGAGCCTCTACCCCAGTTATGTCATTATCTTGTTGGCGAGCCATTGGCTCTCCCAAGTTGAATTGTTCCGCCACCACTTTGAAAGCATTTGAGGGACGTGGTTTTCAACCTCACAGGTTGTTACAATATTTGACCATCGAGTTGGGCGGTAAGACCGTTTCCATTAACATGGAATTCATCGCTTCCCTGTTGGATTACAACCTATTATGTGGTCTAAACTGGTTTTATGCTACGGTCGCGGTTGTGTCATCTGTCTTCCACATTGTGCAATTTTTCCACCAAGGGAATATTGTCACTATCGACCAATTAGATTTTTGTACACCTGACACCACTACTCATCATGCGGATAATGTCCCTCTTTTAGGACACACTACACAGATATATGAGAGTGTGGGGGTAGGACTCCTTAAAGATTCATCCCTCATGGGAGTCTTTCCAACACCAGATCCCCCTACCCATGTTTCCACGGTGAACATGATTTCGTCCTCTCATTTCTCGACGGACCAATGGATTGTGCCCGAACCTGATCATTTGGATTCGATTGGAGATGTGATTCCTCTCAGCCCCACAAAAGATACTTACGAGGCCATCCAATCAGCCCCTGATTTACCAGATGTCCATTCTTCCGTGGCATATACCTCACGTTCTCTGCCATTACAACGGACCTCATCCCTACCTGATCCCCTACTCCAAACTTTTCATTCTGACGAGTCCATTATGGAGATCATGAGTGTGGATGAACCCCATGGGAAGACCTTCACCATCGATCATCCTTCCTTCAACCATTAGATTCGGTAGAGAACGCCATTGAAACAATTGTTTCACTGGATGTCTTTCCTTACCCTCAATATCATATCCTGACAGTTGATACAATAATAGAGGGAAACCTAGATAACATCATGCCTACCTTTCCGATCGACATCTAGGTAAAACCTAGAGTCATGGAACAAATTCACCTAGGCCAAAATTGTTCTCCATAAGAAGTCACCACTTTCATGGCCTTATTTAAACAATTCCATGACGTCGTTGCATGGAGCTGCAAGGGAATTCCTGGGATTGATCCTGCTATTGTTATGCACAAGATTCAAACATATCCGGACGCAAAACCTGTCTGACAAAAACTTCACCCTGTGCACCCTAGGAAAACTACGGCTATTAAGGTAGAGATAGAAAATGTATTGAAGGCTAGGTTCATTTATCTTGTTCCCTTAACAGATTGGGTCTCTAATGTCGTCCCCATTACAAAAAAAAAGGAACTTTTAGGGTTTGTGTCGATTACAGGTATTTGAATAAGGCTTGTCCCAAGGACAATTACCCTACCTCGTTTATTGACCAAATCATCAACAACTGTTCCGGAAGCGTCATCTTTTCATTCATGGATGTATTTTCCGTCTATAATCAGATTGAGATCCATCCTGCCGACCAACGTAATACAAATTTCATCTTCCCATGGGGTACATTTGTGTATCATAAACTCCCTTTTGTCCTTAAAAATGTTGGTTCTATGTTCCAGTGGGCTATGTCGTATGCTTTCCATGATGTGAAGGATTTTGTGGAACCCTAATTAGACGATCTCCCTTCTCATTCAAATTGTCGCGACTTCCACATCAATCATCTGACAACAGTCTTCCTCAGGTGTCAACAGTATAATATCCGTTTAAATCCCCATAAGTGCATTTTTTGTGTCAAGTTCGGATGCCTTTTAGGTTTCATCATTTAAAAGGATGGGATCCGCATCGATCCCCTCAAGGTGGAAGCCATTGTTGCTCTACCACCGCCTACAAATATTTCATAACTTCAAAGTTTGCAGGGGAAGGAAAACTACCCGAGGTGTTTTGTGTGTAATTTCACAGAGAAAACATAGGGATACATGCGGTTTCTAAAGAAGGACGTCCCATTCATTTGGGATGATTATGCTCAACAATCCTTCGACAACCTTAAACATGCCATCACTCATGCACTTGTGTTACAACCGCCAAATTACACCAAGGATTATATGCTTCATCTTGTTGCTTCCACTTCCACTATCGCTATGGTTTTGGTACAGGAAGAGAGTCATGCCCAGGAACATGTGATATACTACCTTAGTAAAGGTCTCATTGAATCTGAAACCAAGTATTCGCATGTAGAGAATCTAGCTCTCGCAGCAGTCATTGCTGTACAGAATTTGTACCATTACATCCTCCTTCTCACTACCACCATCATCGTCGAATGTAATCCCATGTACCACGTTCTCACGTGCCAGGTACTCAAGGGCAAATATTCACGCTGGATTGTGATTCTTCAGGAATTCGAACTCCATTTTAAGAAGGCCAAATCAAAGAAGTGTTTGGTTTTTGCGGACCTTATTTGCGATCTTCCCCATACTGATCAGGAAATTGAGTCTATGGACTCCCTCCCCGACAAGTCTTTATTTCTCATCAGTACTTCTGACCCATGGTACGGAGATATCACATTGTATCTCCAAACCCAATGCTTCGGTCCTCAACTATATTGTGACGAACGACGTCGTATCCATCACCACGCAAAGTATTACCTAATCATTGGTGACACATTATATCATCATGGTTTCGATTATATCCTCTGACGCTGCTTAACTCATGAGGATGTAAAGCATGTTCTAAATGGTTTTTACTCAGTGGCATCTAGCGTTCATCTTTTTGGGATGGCTACAATGCTCCCACACCTTATAGGAGCAATAGCATGATCACAACTTAAATAGGAGCACGGGTGCACCCATACATAAGAGGAGCATCAATGCTCCAAGATCACTGGGGAAAAACAATATGCCCTGTAGAGAAACCTCATGAACTTGCAAACAAAGCCATGTGAAGATCCTTGTGGATATGCACCCATGCCACACAAAATTGTACCATTTTTTTGTTGAACTTGTTTTTCATTTCCTAGATATATATGTTGACGTAAAACCCTTAAATAAATACACCATTAACCTGCAAAATAGAGAAAAGAACCCTAAAACCAACAAAAAAAGGCAAAACTAGCTAAGAAATTAGGAAAAATAGTAAGAAATGGTAAATAATAGAAATAAAATAAATAATGGGATGAAAGGAAATAATGAAGAGGAAAAATTTTGGTTGTTTGGTTGCAATATGTTTGTATTTCCCTGAATTCATGGCTATTTGTATTGCATTCTCTTGTAGAACCACCTCCTCTTCCTCTTCTCTCTTTTAGAACCATTTGAAATGAAGACATGAAACAAACCCCCTCTTTTTCCTCTTTTTAAAAGTTGTCTTTAGGTTTTTCCCACCTCTTCAGTGCACAAGTGTAGAGCATCGATGTGCCCATACCTGAAGAGGATACCAGGAGAATGAGAGAGCGAGATACCAGAGCATAACCATTGTGTTTTACCTCCTACAACCACGACTATCCAATTGCTTTCTCGGTCAAAATCATGAAGAACCAATTGGAAATAACTCAAGTTGAGATTAATACAGAGGACAATTTAAGCAACAACAACCATTGCCAAAGTAAAATATTTCATGTGAATTGAGTCATCCACTTATATATTCTTCATCACATAATATTGGGAGGTTTTTTGAGGCTCACATAATCTTGGTAGCCTAAATAAATTTTTTTCCAAGGAGAAAAACGTATTTTCTATTCAAGTAGAATAAAAATACAATCATCAAGGGCTTAAAGCACAGTTCAAAAGGACCCTACAAATGGGTAGCAGTCAAGAAGAACCCATGATATCATCAACCATGCATCTATAATAGACATCAAAATATTAGTTACCCCCGTGGTGATAATAGGCCCAACCTAAACAGACTTGACCCATATCTAACTCTAACTACATATAAAAAATGACATATTACAAAGTATTAAAACATAATATACAAATTCATCGAGAAAGGACTTCCTATAGGAAACAGAATGCCCATCCTAGAATTCAGTTAAAATAAAATGCTTCTCCTGTAGTATTAGACCCTCCTTAGGGACTTTATCAACAACCATATCTAAATATATGTACAAAGTTGATATTTTGGAAAAATATTGCAATATGTTTCATCTGATTAACAATAGCAAGAAGACCAATATTTTGAATGTGTTTTTGATCATTCATTCAATTAATAACAAGGAGGGAGTCTCTAAATACTAGTAATGAATTGTATCCCCCATCCAAAGGAAATTTTAGTAAGTAATGCAAAGCCTTGAATTCACCCTTATTATTTGTTCCCCTACCCAAATTACCTTGGAAGTGAAACTAGTGAGAGTCATTCAAATAAAGGATAAATCTAAGGCCGCAAAGCAATGTCTCGCCTTTAAAATCCCTGTCGAAAAAAACCTAGGGAGTATTATTATCCAATCTAAAATCCTCATGAGCCCATGGATCCTTGTACTTGGGCACACCCTTATAAAAACTAATTAGACCCATCACCTATGTTGTGACTTGAAAAGTAGTTATAATTTTTCTTCAAACAAATAAGAATTCCTACTAAGCTAAATGTTCCATAAAACCAAATATGGGACTGATCTAATCATACCTGGCACTTTCCTAGTAAACCAAATTTGTAAACAAGCAGTAAGATTTAATCCGCTCCACAATCTAGTAAATCCAAGCGATACTTTGACCTCCTAGTAAAGGTTATATTAGTATATGGGGTTAAAAGTTATATTAGGAGTACAGAGTTATATTATTATAGGGTAAGGGAGGGTTATATTATATTGTTAACACATTGTTAGAGGTCTATGTGAGTGAATGGGAGGTCTAAAGTTACAAGCACACTTGTTAGTATATTCCACATATTGTATATCCATTTTATACAACACTTTAGAGATTGTCTAATACTTCTTAGGTCACAAAGAACATTTAACCATAATAATATAGTTATGTCAATGAACATTGGCATCAATAGTGGTCCCGTCATGAACATTCATACATTATAGTGTGTCAATACATAGGATGTATAGGTCAAATGATCCAAATCATGTATCTTGAATTCTAGCACATACAAGAGACCACTGCATTCCAACATAATGTAGGGTCCATGAAGACATGGAATGATGCATGATATTCATGAAATTATGAATGATTATAACAATGATGGCGATGATGATTGTACTGACGATGATGACAATGATGATGATCATCATCATTGTCATTGTCGTCATCGTCGTCGTCGTCATCATCAGCATCATCATCATCATCATCATATAATAAAATATAATATATATGTATATTACATATATATATATATATGTATATTATATATTATATAAATATATATAATATATAATATATATAACATAAAAAATAAAACAATTAAAATGCATATAACATAAATAATATATATGGTACATATGTCATATATAACACAAACAAAACAATCCCACATTGGAGAAAATCCCACGGATCCCACTACATATAATATAGTTGACCCACAACCCGAGGCCATAGACCCCCAAGTAGCAGTAGACCAACAACATAGGAGACACAAGAGACCACCAGAATGGTGACAAAGAATACTCAGGGACCCACCCAACTAGTAGAAAAGACAAGAAGTAACCTTAGGGGACCACCAATGGCTCCTAAGTATATGAGTCCACCAAGGCATTTTCATTCTAAGTTGAGTTTCGTCTTATTGTTGTCGAGTAGAGGTAATAATCCTTTGTTTGTTTGGAGCAGAAGGTTTAGGGTTGGCCCTATAGTTAAATATTACATCATCCCTTTAGACTAGCTTGTGGTTAATCTTTTGAGAGTGAAACCCCAAATATTCTGACTAGTTTCCAAATATTTTCTCATACATTGTATGCTTGAGGATTTGCTTATTTTGTTGGGTCATGCAATGTATTAAATTTGCATCCAATTTTATACACTCAGTCTGGTCTAAAGGATATGAGGAATTCCATTATTAACCATCACCATTAATTTTATCAAAATTTTCTCTTTGATCAAGTATAAGCAACATCATACATAATCCAATCAACTTAACAATTTTTTAAATTATGTCAAAAATGCAAACTTTCAAATGAGAAAATAAATTGGTCTATCAGAGATTCTTTAACAAATAAGGATGGTTTTCCTTTCCCTCACTTGAGAGGTTTTTAATCCATTTCCAAATTTGTATAGGTGATAACCTCTAAAAATGGTCATTAAGCATTCCACATTAACAAAACCAAAGAAACACCAAAACTATCGTTAATCAATGCAATATACTTCTAAAATAAACTAGGTTTGGACTATTTGAATCCTCTTCTCTCATACTAAATTTACATTTCATGTGAGGAGAATCATTCTCTCCTTCTTTACTTGCTTTCATATTGAATTCTCTTGCACCCACTTCCATCCATTCATCGTCATCATATCTTCAAAATACAAAAGCTCGAAAAGTTGGTCAATGGGATTTAAAAGTATAACCAATTTGGATACACGGTGGGAGTGTATGAGGTTAAGCTCTACTAAAATAGAATAACTTAGATAAGATAATATATTTTTAGTAATGTCCAATGAGTGGCTACACAGTTGGTCAATGTGATTTAAAAGTACAATGAAAAGGAAAAATATTGCTTTCAATGACCATTTTATTGAATTTTAATATTCTATAGCCATGGGAGTAGAGCACATGGCCTGATGGACTTCAATAAGTAATTGCCATATTTTGGTGCTAGGTTCAAATGTCGATGGTTGGATTGATGTTCCTCTCAGAGACAATTATAATTGGTGCAATGTTATGACCATCCCTAGGGGTGTAATGGGGGGTCTGGAGGACCCATTAGAGTAATAGTGGAGGCCATTCAATGTAAAGTGGACTAGATCCACTATGTTAGTAAATAAATTTAATGGAACCTCATTAAAGAAAGTCCATTAGGTAGTTAAGAGGTTAGAATGTAGTAAAATTGTAAATAAGGATGAAGTCCTCCTTATGAGGGTGTGGAGAATAATATTGTATGTTGAGATTAGCTCATTAGGAGGTAGCCCCTTCAAAGAGCACATGAACAAGGGTTGATGCATCCCTTCAAAAGAATCATTCACATAATAATAAAGTTAGAGCTTATTGTATATCTCTTGCATTGTTTCACACTTTTTTTAATCTTTTATGTACGATCTAAATTCATATTTGGTATATTACATGCAAGGTAAGTTATATAGTGGTAGCTACAAGAATCAACCTCATGATCTACAATGGACACTAGTTTGAGCATGATTGTAGTTACAGATTCTCTCATAGACAAAATATAGAGAATATTGAATATTGTATAACTTGTATACAATATTGAATATTTAATAGTGGCCCTTTTATTGAATATTAATTAAACATTGAATATTGTATCATATCAAATATTGACTATTGCTTTCAATGACCCTTTATGTTGGTATAACTTGTATCCATCCTCTTTAATTTACTACTTAACTTAGATGAGATAATACAATTTTATTAATATCCAACAGGTTACCTCAAATTTGGTAAATGGGATTCAAAAGTACAACCAATATGGATACACAATGGGAGTGTATGAGGGTAAGATCTTCTAAAATAAAAGCCATTTAAAAACATACATTTTGATTCTCAATTATGAGAGCATTATATCATAAGCAGGCATGTGAAAAAAGGAGCATGGATAGTAACCAAATTTAAGAAATAAATTGTGAATAGGTTAGTTAGACTAGGTTAGTTAATTAAATTAGTGGATCAAGACTAGGTTGGTTAGTTAAATAGTCCACGTACATTGCGAGAGGGAGTTTCTCCTTTTGTAAGGAAAGAGGTGTATATTATTAAGGGCCTATGAACTTTATAGAATTTGAAGTTCCTTAAAGCCATAAATAGTTTTGGAGTTGTCTTATATTGACTCAGTTATACATTTTGTTAGGGGATTGTTGAAATGTACATGCAACATAGCATTGTGTTATAATATTTGTGCACTTCCATTATGTTTTATTTTAGTTAATACAAACCACCGTTTCAAAAATGTTTGTTTAGTGTAGTCTTATTTTATATTAGATTAATACTGTAATTTGTTTTTAGGCATTAGTTAGTTTTGTTGAAATTGTGAAGTGTAGTTTACAAATTTATTTAAAAAATCATTGTGTTAATCTATTAAATATAATTTTATTTTGTAAATAATTATGCAATGTTATAAATGTTGGAATATTTTATATTCTTTGGAAGGTAATAATGTCTTTGTATTATATCTGAAGATATCCACAATATTATGTAAAAGAGTAATACATTATATCACATATTCATTATTGTAAAATACACTCTTGATATTAATTATTATATAAGGAAATGTTATTCTGGAGAATTATATTATCCCACATATAATATGTAAGAGTAATTCGTCCTCATCTCTTAGTATATAATAGAGTCAAGGGAGTCACATCACTCATCATGATCTGTACTTTCACAAGTATTGCTATATTGTATTCGGGTTATTGGCATTGCTCTCTTGTAAGCTTGAGGGAGATATTTTGGAGATAATAGAAGACTACCTTCTCGTGGATGTAGCCCAATTGGGTGAACCACGTATATCTGATGTACTCTTTTCTCTTGTTCTCTTTTCTTTACTTCTTGTTGATATATTATTGTTTTGCATAGATAGGTAAGCTAGTTTAGTTAGATCCATATCTCTGACATGGACACTCGCGACTTTTCTTCGCAGGAACCCATGGTTAACAACGACTGTTCATACTGCAAACCCACGAATACTCTGCAGACTTGCGACATTCCAGTGTGCAGACCCATGTGTGCTCTGGCATACTCGTGACCGTTCCACTACCGAATCCCCGTTTACTTTAGATTATTCGTGACCCTCCCTATGCTGAGCTCGTGAATGCTTCGGCAGATTCGCAACCTTACAATGCAGAGACCCACGAGTAGCCACGACTCCTTTACACCGCAACCCACAAGTAACCACGACCTTTGTTGTACAGAACCTGCGAGTATCGGTGTTTACTCGCTAGTTTCCTGTTGGTAGAGCCTCGAGTGACTTTTCTTTGCACTTTTTTCAAAAGGGCTGTAAGTAAAAGTTCTTTTCCTTAAATATTTTTTCTAACTGTGTTTTCTGCAGATTTAGATCCGTACGGTAAAGTGTTTCAGTTTTCTATTTTTCACTTTCTTTCTCTTGTCATTTCTAGAATTTGGGTTTCTTGTCAAAATTTCTATCATTATGACTTCAGAAGTAGCTTATGTTCTTGAACTTGTTGGTCCTAACTATCTTGCATGGAAGAGAAAAATGATTGATGTTCTCGGGAGTAAGAATCTATGGAGGAATGTTAATGGTGAATACAAGAAACCTGTTGATGCTCAAGCTTTGGATATATGGGAAGATAAATGTGATCAAGCAAGAGGGCTCATTGGTCAAACAGTTGCAGATAGTCTTCAGGTAAGTATAGAGGCACAAGACATCCCCATTAAGGTATGGAAAATTCTTGCTTCTTTATTTGATAAATCTAATGATGTTTCTGCTTATTACCTTGAAAAGAAGATTTATGAGCTAAATTCTACTAACTTTGATAGAGTAGAATTATATCTTGGTGAAGTGAAAACTTTAAATGACAAATTAAATAATTGACGGTACAGATTACAAGAAAATAAACACTGCTCTTATAATTCTTGTAGAACAAAAATTGCTATCTTGTTTTGATATGTTCATTCAAACTAGGAATAGAGCTCTTGAATTGTCTTCAAATACCATGAAATCTACTTTTGATGATTTTTGTAAATGATTGATAAATGAGCAAGAAAGGTTAATTGTTTCAGGACAAGTCTCACTTAATATTGTTCATATGGCACATAATCCTAAAAGTTTTAATAATGTTAAAGGTTCTAATTCACACACTTCAAATCATACTAATAAAGCCCATCATGAAAATAGTAAGAAGAAGAAAGTGTATGATCCTTGTAAGCATTGTGGTAAAACTAATCATCCTGAAAGGAATTGCTTTAAAATGAAACGTTTAATGGCAAAAGCTAAATAGAAAGATTCTAATGAATCCCAAATAGCTTTAAGTGCCTCTGTTGTTATCATCTAGTAGTTCTTCTTCTAATGTTAATGACTAAATTTGCTTTTTTGTTGTTCATGCTTAATCATGTTGATTTCTAATCATGTCATGTTTATTTTGTTCTTAAGCAACTGTATACAAGCAATCCAATATTTGTCATTTTTTGTGCTCACTTTTTATATGTTGTGGCTGACACTTAATGTGTAAAAGTAACTTCATTTTCCCTAATTTTCAAGTTAATATTTTATTTGATCAAATCATGTTGCCATCTTTTATATGATGTTTGCTAACCTTTGGTATATAAGAATTTTCATTTATGTATGAGCAATGTTGTTTTTATGATCTTTGTTTGTTTTAATCTTGGAAGTTCTTGTGCAAATAAGTTCTATGTTTATGTTTCCAAAAATAATGAAGTACCATATTCTACTGTTAAAGTCGTGATGTTCATATGTATGATATCACTTTCGATGTGTAGACCATTGGGGTCTTGTTTCTTCGATGTTTGAGATCTTCTATAGATATTTATATTGCACCTTGATTGGAAGAATGTCTGCTATCTGCATGTATATTGGCCATCTTGGTATTTGTACATTGTTGTGGTGTTCTTAGCCACATGTTATGTTGTATTAGCCATCAGAAGGTATCTATACATTGGTGTGGATGTTATATCATAGTTCTTCAGCTATCAGTTATGGTTGTGATGATTCTTGTGGTGATCAAGGCACCTTGTTGTTGGATTGCATCACATGTTTATTTCAATTAGAGAAATTTTGAGGTAAAAAATGGGCATCAAAACAAAGAAAATGTACTATAAAAGTCAACCAATCATATTCTAGTAGATGACATCATCCCCCATGGTTGAGGTGGCATTGCATGAGTTAAGAATGTTTATTTGTCAAATTTTCTATGGTGGATGAAAACCCATAGTTAACCAAGGTAGTGGTATAAGTACTTTTGAGTCATAAAGTAAAGTACCCATAATGAAAGTTCTTTAACATTTTTTCATAAAATAATATTATTGTCATTTTCAAGTAAAGTATTTATAATGAATGTCTTTTCACACTTTCTCATAAAATAATATTATTGTCATGTTCAAATAAAATACTCATAATTCGACGGCTTCGCCTGCAACAGAGCCGAAGGCATCGAAGCCGAAGACCTTTTCGATCTATCGATGGGATCCAGAGCACGTAGAGATGCCCCGGCTGGAGAACGTCCTGCCCTAGCTACTGGTGGAACCCCGAGAAGTATCTCGGCCCCGCTGCGCTCCTCCACGCTAACAGAGGTTCCAAGAATCTCGCCCGCCATGTCTCGCATCCTCGCCATTGTTCTGAGTCCTTTGTTAGCGTTGGCCTTTGCTGCATCTGCTGCAAGGTCGATTGAAGAAACGGAGTATATGATTCAATGCTTTTGTGAAGAACGTGGAGTTGATCGAGTCAAGAAACAGCATGAAGCTTTCATATACTTTGGCCATAAATGGCTTTCTGAAGGGCGGCGTCCTTTCTTCCGGAGGTGGCTTCTCGGGGCTTTTGGCTTCAGGGACTCTCGGCAGTTGCTTGGGCGGTCTGCTCCAGGATCGACGCAGGGTCTGTCTTTTGTTTCCTCACTGGGGGTTGTATGCGGGTTGTCTTGGCCGGCTTGGGAGGTCTTCGAAGTCTGCTGCTCTGTCCACATACATGGATCTCCTGCTTCCTTTAATGAGGGTTTCGTCATTGGCGGATCTTCATTTTCTGTTGCAAGCTTGCTGCAAAGGTTCTGAGCTGTTGCTGGTCACAGGCAGAGCTGTTTTTGCTGAGGTTACTGCTGCTTAGGGTTCGTGAAGGCTGGTGGGTGCTTTCGGTGGAGGCGTCTGAGTCTTTTTGGCACTTGGGAATCTCGGCGTGCTATGGCGGTCTGCTCCTGACTTTATATTGGGATCTTGGCTGGCTGCGTTTTCATCTGGGGTTTGCTGGGCGCTACTGCTTCCCCTGATGAGGGTTTGGCTTTGACGGATCCTTTCTTTCGGTGGAGGCATAGACGCTGCGGTTTTGCTGAGGATCCTGATGCCTAGGGTTCTTGGAGGCTGACGTGTGTGGGGCACCCATTCTCTGGAGTTTGTGGTTAGCCGTCTTGACGGAAGTTTTCTGTTTTCTGTTATTTCTGCATCTTCTTTTTTCTGGGCAATGAGGGTTTGTTCCCGAGCTCTTTTTCTGTATCCACCTATATGTGACAATGTATGGAGCAGTTTACGCTCTCCATATATCTGTAGAATGTAATTTTGTATCTTCTGATAATAAAATTACGAATTTTTCCGAGGAAAAAAAAAATACTCATAATTCATAAAAAAAGGTCCTTTCACATTTTTTTTATAAAATAATATATTGTCATTTTCATGTTTTTAATTTTAAATTATATATTCACCCCATTCTATTTAATATCATAATGCCAAACTAATTTATTATATATATATATATATATATATATTTTCCTTTCACATTTTTTCATAAAATAATATTTTTATTATTTTCATATTTTTAATTTTTAATTATATATTCACTCCATTTTATTTAATATTATAATGTCAAACTAATTTATAAGCATATATATATCTTTGTACTTTTAAAATAAATTAAATTCGTGAATGATATTAATATGAAAAAGGTATGTTAGTTATGCATATAAATTAAATTTATGAATGATAATAATATGAAAGATGTATGTTAGTTATACAATAAAATTAATATCCCAAAAAAGTTTATGATTTTGATATTAATTTACCAATATAAATTTAATGAATAAAGAATAATAATAATAATGCAATGTGGATTATAATAATATTATTAACATTTTACATGTAAATAAATTTTCAATTAAATCACATTATATTAAATTGATGAGAAACGTACTAAATATAAAAAATCAACATAAATTTAAAAATATAGCTCTTAAACAATGTTTTTTATTATTTAATTTCATTTGCAAGTTCAAAACAAATAAATTCTAAAGGATAATAAATTTTTGGGAATTTACAATAAATCTTAGTCACATCAATGTAGAGTTATTTTATTAATTTTATTTTTAATGAATTTTGAAAAGTAACTTAACCATGGTTATGTATATTGTGCATAGAAAATAGTGTAGGAAGTGACTTGTCATATATACCTACCCCATAAAACCCTAACTCATAATATTTTAATATATCTCATACTTTTTTAATACATCTCTTAGGAGGCCATTTTTTGACCTCAAAATTCTCTCTAATTGATCATACAACTTGGTTCGAGTGCACCTTCATGATTCAATGAGAAGCGGTTATTCTTTATCAAATTCCATCAACCGAAGTGTTCTTCTTATTTGCAGCTTTGGTTCTTTTGGAAGTTGTCATCAAGGGGGGGCAATAATGACTCCTTCCTTCCTTAGTTAGTGGGATTTTCTCCCAGCCATTATTAAGGGGGAGTGTTGGAATATTTTATATTCCTTGGAAGGTAATAATGTCTTTGTATTATGTCAGAAGATATCCACAATCTTATGTAAAAGAGTAATACATTATATCCCATATTCCTTATGGTAAAATATACTCTTGATATTCATTATTATATAAAGAGATGTTATTATGGAGAATTATATTATCCCACATATAATATGTGAGAGTAATTCCTCCTCATCTCTTAGTATATAATAGAGTCAAGGGAGTCACATCACTCATCATGATCTATACTTTCACAAGTATTGCTATATTGTATTGGGGTTATTGGCATTGCTCTCCTGTAAGCTTGAAGGAGATATTCTGGAGATAATAGAAGACTACTTTCCCGTGGATGTAGCCCAATTGGGTGAACCACGTATATCTGGCGTACTCTTTTCTTTTGTTCTCTTTTTTTTACTTATTGTTGATATATTATTTTTTTGCATAGACAGGTAATCTAGTTTAGTTAGATCCATATCTCTGACAATAAAAAATAAAGTGTGTGATTGACAATACTTGCATTATTTTTAAACTATAGGAACCTTCTATTAACAAGAAATATTGAATATACTACAAAGGGCTGGCCTTCCCTGAGGGAAACTAGGACAACATAATTCAGACAATCTCCTAGTACTTCAACACCATTGTATTAAAGTTTTAAAAGAGAAAAATCCAGGCTGCCCATATATAGAAAACTAGGCATGATAAGACTAAGACCACATATACTTCATAAAAGCATAGTAAAGGAGAGTCATGACCTACCTAATGATAAGAAACTAGGCCAAAACATAAACCACTAAGAAACAAAATCCATTGATTTTTCAGAACAAAACCGAAAATTATGCTTGGAAGAAACTACCCTTGAGGATCCATCGCATTGACCTCAGAGGAAATAATGTTGAATGTACCCCTATGGATTTCCTCCTCATCATATGCAACTTGAAATGGTGCATTAAGTGCCTCTGTGAGATCATCCAATAAACAGTGCACCCTATCCAGGTCGCCATGTTCTCTGCTAATGATTCAAAGGGCCTTTGCATGTAGGATCTCCTTTTCTATTAACACATGTGCAAGTATGGTTTTAAATATCTAGTAGGGATTGTGACCTCCATTCCCCCGTATCTTGTCTTTGAGAGCCATGGTCTCCATGGATTCAACTACGTTTTTTATGTTAAATGGGACATTGTTGCAGAAGGATTGGCTTGATGCTTTTCCATGAGTGTTCTATTAATGCCCCCTTCCTTGGCCACGATATCTTCAACCCCTCTTTTTTGGAGCCATTGAAAGAGTGGTCCAATCAAACTTATGGTCAACAAATAGATTCCCACCTCAACCCTACGTCGAGAGATTGATGCACCAAAAATATCCAACATCAATGTTTCTAGTGTATTCCTCCACACTATGACTACCTACCCCTCCATCCAACTAGAGGGATAATTTAAGCCATGGTTGCAAGAGAAAGCTACTTGTAATCATTTCACCCCCATCTACAATAATGCCACCCTAATTCTACCATGATGCCATATTTTCCTCATGTTGTAAATTCCCCTTCATTCGTGTGCTAGAGGATTCGCATGAATATTATGGTCACATTCATGCATGCTCCCATGGCTACTGAAGAGAGGTGATGCCATGCCCATATTCATCGCACTTCCTCAACAACACCAGATTTAACTATGTTGTCTGAATTCCAAACTCAAAGGGTGTGGCCTCAACTTATTCTCCCTTGAATCCATGCTTGAGCTATTCAATATGTCCTTACCTTATCTCGATCCAGGACAAGTGGTGTGGCCTTGAAATCACCTGTATTTCCTGCTATCATCATGCGCATGTGGAATAAGTGCATCCCCACACTGAGTCACCCTCATTTAGGAGAGCTAAATCCCTAAAGGATATTTCCAGAAAATTTAGCTTCAAAGGATCTTTGCTTAGAGTTTTGAAGTCTTGATCCCATAAGGGTTTCTTCTTAAGAAATCCTTCATTGTCAAGGATATCTTCCATTTTGTTGGACTACCTTCTAACGTGGTGGACAATGAGCACTTCAATTTTAGTAAGAAGATCCACAAGTTGGTGAGTTCAACTTCCTAGTCACCAATTTTTAGGGAGGAGTCAAATAGGAGTTCCATTTTGAATGTGTGTTACCATGTTTAGAATAATTTGGGAGTCACCTTCAATAATCAATTTGGAGAATCTCGTAGTTGCGGAAATTATTAGACCTTGAATAATGTTATCTATCCCTGTTGCATTGTTGTTGTCAATGCCTATGTACTTAGTGTATATGTGAAGAAATCCTCCATCCATCATTTTGGAAGACACCCTTAAGACTTACCACTGCTATATTTACATTGTCTTCTCCATCAAAATTGAGCTTAGTGAGCCTCGGAGTAGGTACACTCTATTTAGAAGGGCTAGAGGATAGGGGACGGAGTTTTGGGGTGGACTTAGAGACCGAAGTGGTGGCAAGTTCCATTCTACATTATGACTCTTTCTTGAGGAGTGAACTTGAAATCATGCTCTATCCACTGATTTAATTGCAAGGTCTTGTGAATATCCATCTTGATTATCTCCCAGATCACCCGATTTATTTTTATTTTGTCTCAAAAGAGCTTGGTATTCCTTTCTTTCCATAATTACCACATGAAAAAACTCGAGAAAATTTGCCATGGTCCATTTAGGATTGCATTCTTGAAAGGATCAATAGACCATCTTGAAATTGTTTGGGTTGGATGGCCCCTTTCACGATCATATATTCTAAATATCCATGCATCCTTATCCCACATGTACGAGGAAAAGGGGCAAGAGTCCAATAGGAGACCTATTGTTTGTTGGCCATTTTGGCATAAGGGGCAAATGGAGGGGCCGATGAAGCCTCACTTGGTTAAGTTTTCACAAGTCAAAATATGACCTTTTATCATAAGCCACAGGACCACCTTGGGCCAGAATTCCCCTGTCCAAATTCTTTTGTAGACCTAACCCATAAGGAGGTTTTCCTAGCTGGTTTCTCGAGAATAGGCCTCTTTCACAGAGAATTTTCGACTTGGTTTGTATCCCCATCTCAGTTTATCTTGGCTCGGTTGCTTTTTTATTTTTTCTGTCCATCAGCTCCTCCCATATGGTAGTAGTATCTTCTTGCATGTTGGTTGCAATCCATTCATTGGGGTGAATCCATATTTTGTGGTTTATTGTTTCATCATCAATCTAGTAGCGGTAAACCTATGTCATGTCGTTAAGTTGGAGTTGAAGTCGAGTGTTAGGTAGGGTTTAATAGTTCCAAAAGCTAGGAAGTTATTTCTAGGTAAAATTATCCCAAAAGGAAGTCGATCTTCCATGCCCAAATGTTGTGTTGATGAATAAGAGATCTCTTTTGAGAAGCTAATTTTTAGATTAATGATCCTTTTATATCCTTCAAGAACCCTATAAGATCATGTTTGTCAATATTGGTTGCATATTTCTTGTGCCAAATTTTCTCCCAAGGTTCTGAGGAGTGTGTTATCCAACACCACCAATTCTTGGCACCCAGAACATTACTCAAGATTTTTGGATATCTCAAACCCAAACCTCTAGCTAGCTTGGGTTTACAAAGTGCCTCTCATTTGACCATAGCCCATTTATGGTGGGTGTCTAAGCCTCCCCATAGAAATGTTCTTTGAAAATTACGAATATTCTTGAGGATGGATTTGGGAGCCACCAAGGCAAAGAAAAGGTATAGTGGCATGGCTTGGAGAATGGATTTATCAAGTATAAGAAGACTAACAAGGTTGAGAGGCCAGAGGGTCCAATTGGAAAGCTTAGACAGAATTTCCTCCTTGGAGGATCGACATTGAGTCTATGAGAGGGGCTTTAAGATATCTATGAGAGGGGATTTGAGATATTTTGATGGAAGGGAGATTCTCGAAAAAATAAGGATGCAAGTGATGTTCCTCTATGTGGCGGCATGAGTATTAAAGAAAACAAATTGTGATTTATCTTCATTAATGGATGTTCCAAAGGCATTCATGAAAATATTAAGGGCATTTTTGAAAGCACGAGCCTCCATAACAAAGGAATTTCCCATAAGCAATGTATCATCTACGAATTGTTGATGGGTTTTGGATGAGTCATTGGGATAGAAAAAGAGCCCATTTAAATCTTTGGATACCGCCCTCGCCTTGAGAGTGCGACTAAGGCCTTCTTCCATCAAGATGAAGAGGAAGAGTGATAATGGATCACCCCATATGATTCCTCTGTATGGTATGAAAGTGACGAAAGGAGAACCATTGATAAGGATGGAAAATAAGGATGAGGAATATAAAGAGAGAATCTAGTTGGTCCATTCAGAACTAAATCCAAAGGGTAGGATCATTTTCTGGATATAATTCCAGCTCAGCTAGTCGAAATCCTTCGACATATCCAATTTAATCATCATACTAGGATTTTTGGAGATCTTTAGAGAGTGGATAACCTCGTGGGATAGGATAATTCCATCAAGGATTTTCCTACCTTCAACATAACCAGATTGTTCAGGGGAGATTAGCTCTTGAAGGAGGGGCTTGAGATGATTGACTAAGACTTTAGTTATGAGTTTATCAAGCACATTACATAGAGAGATAGGCTTGTGCTTACTAGGATTTTCAGCATTTAGCTCCTTGGGGATTAAATATTGGAATGTAGAGTTGAGAATCGACAAAACTCCATTGGTGATTCTGGAATATTAAACTATTTCCCACACATATATCATGCTTCATTGTTTCCCAGCAATGGTGGAAAAATTATGAAGTGAACCATCAAGTCATGGGATTTCCTTGCCACCATTTGTTGGAACACCTATTCCACTTTAATCATTGTGACTGGTCTCATCAAGCTTTCATTACAGGCCTATGTTATGATCACTAGTACAAATTGAGAAATTAGTGACTAAAAATCGCATATAAATGACTATTTTTTAGTCGGTGACTAATAGTAGCTAATTTCAAGTATCTTATAGCTTGACTAACTTAGTCGTATTTATTTTAGTCATTAATAGTTGCCTCATTTAGTCGTATATTTAGTCATTGATTTAGTTATTAATTACCACAATTAATGACTTAATCAACGACTAAATCAATGACCAAATATACGACTAAATAAGACGACTATTAATGACCAAAATAAATATGACTAAGTTAGTCGAGCTATAAGATACTGCAAATTAACTACTAATAGTTGTTTATATGTGAATTTTAGTCAATTTTTTTAGTCACAAATTTATCATTTGTATTAGTTATTTATCTATATTTAGTAGTTTCATATCCACTATATAAATGACTAATTTAGTAGTTTTATATTATATCATTTGCTTTCATTATTAATCAATATAAATGACTAATTTAGTCATTTATTCATTTTATTTGTGATCATTATTAATCAATATAAGTGAATATGATATTTTGACTGAATTAAAAAAATGTCATACAATATTCATGCTCATCAAATATGAATACACATGTGAATCATGCAAATTTGCATTAACTAACTACAACACTAAATAATATCAAGTACAAACATATATAATTTCAACCATGTAAATTGTATTATATGAAATGTAGTGTTACAATATATATGAGTTTCCAACCAAATATCCACTAATGGACTAATACTAGTCCATGAAAAAAAAAAATCTCCATACTCTACGTGAAAATATACATTGATGACTTTTCAAAATATTACAATGGCCATTGAGTGAAATCTTGGCAATGCCCATAGAAATCCAATGATTCTCTTATCGTCATTTAATCAACACCCACTACGCTCTTGCACATCTTGTTGCCCAGCATGTGTCCTTTGTTTCCCTTGAATTCCTTGCCTCTTCCTAAGTAGAATCCATCTTCTGACTCTATGATTTGAGACTTGATATTTTCCATCCTCTGGAAATTCAACACTGCAAAGGTGAAGAGACAAGGTATTAGTTACCACTAAATTAAAGAATGATGCAAAACACCTATGAATTGAAGAGACAAGATATCAATTAATATTGAATTAAAGAATGCTGCAAAACCCACTTATACTAACAATACCAAAAATTTCTCATGAAGTAGCTACAAGAAAGTTGTTCATTCCCAATACAACAATAAAAAAATACTAAAAAAGAATGCACAGTTTTCTCAGAAAAGAAAAATGTTTCTAGTAACAAATAGAAGACTTCTATTCAAAATTGAATATCATGGTTGGCCATCATGTTGGCATAACATCATCGGCCTTGTCTAACTATATCTTTTCCAATAAGATACAATTACACAAAAGGCAGACAACCAACAAGAATCAATATGATACAATTACACATAAGAAAACCTGTAAGAAACTATACTTAGATATGTTAGAATTGACCTCTTTTGATTGTAAATAATTGATAGAGACCACATTTATTCCTATGCATACTTCCTTGTGGAAAGACCTGAACTCTCTTGTATCGTCATTTGGCCCATCACCTCTTTTAGTATTAAAAACTCATTCCAAATGTTGATTTGCAGGATATACTGCATTGCCAATAAACTCTTTAGCCTAGAAACTTAAAGTTGGTTAGTGCAATTTAGTGCAAATAAAGAATAAATTAATAAAAGTGAAATGAATTTGAGGTGACCACCTCTAGGAACACTTTCAAGTGTCACTAGAACATATTAAATCAACAAAAGTATTTAGTTATCAAATTTCAGCTATTCTATCAAATTTATAGACTCAACAAAAGTAACAAAAGAGGGGTGCCATGAAGAATTAGAAATATGGTTTCTTACATGAATATTACCGAAAACCACTAACAAAATTCCCTAGTCTAACAATTACATTGAAAGGATTCCAAATTGTTGATTCCAATCTACATAGATTCCAAATTCATTTTTGGAAACAAAAGCTCTTACTTCTTGCACTGCATTCTTAAAATCCTACAAGCAAAGCAACACATTTATAAGAAAATGGAATATCATAAAAGCTAACTCATCAAATCCCATTGCTAGTAGGCATAAACTTGATGCACGATAGATAAAATATGCAGGGCATAGAAATTCATTTCCAAATGTTCTAACCTGAAACATGACTGGTCTCATATCCTCTTTTTTTGAGCTATGTGGATGGAATGCCTTAAGCCCTAGAGTTGTAATAAGAAGAGTCTAGTCTATTGGAGCTTTGGAGAGAAAGATATCTATTGGAGAGGAAGATTCAGCTGGACAATGTCGATGCCTTTCCTCAAGTCCTCTCTAAGGGGTTCCATTAAGCCATCCTTGATGTGAATTTTCCTATTTGATCTAGAATACCCCGAAATCATAGAATTTCTTAGCTCAAGTGGAACAAGATAGATGAATGTTTAGTTTAAATTTACAAAGCAAGCACAATCAACGGCAGGAGGACATAAATACAAAACTAATAATACTCATGAAATCAAAGAATCAAATCACCTTTGGTAATCTTGCAAATGGAGATTGCATAATCTTTTGAGAGTGAAAACAAGCCATCATTCTCCAATAGATTCTTTATATCCATGCTCTTGCTTCTACAATAATATTGAGCTCAAGTTTAGCTCCTTGAATGGGCAGTTGGTTGCAAACAAGTTATCAATCCATGTAAAATGTGAAGACAACCCAACAAAGTAATTTCCATTGCAATATGTACATGTAGTGGTATGTATAGGAACTTTGATAGATGTCTATAGCAGCTTCATCCAGCTCCTGAGGCTTGCTTGTTGCCCATGTTTATATAATGCATTGCATTTGTAAATAGATACAAATATTATTGAACAGAAGTAGATCTGCAGAGCTCAAAAGGAATTATCAGCTTCCCCAATCTTTATGAGGGGAATCTAGGGGTGGTAGTTAACTGTAAATCCTTCATTATTATTTATTTTTCTATTTGTTCATCCTAATGAAATACTCAAGGATCCAAGTTCCACCATCGGAATTGGTCGATTTATTCTCGTCCATACAACTATAGTTATGGCTGGGGTGCCATATTTGTAGTCCATCTTCCCTTTTTCTACCCACCAGAGGAATTTAAAAGAGAGAGAAGGAAAAGAAAAACAAAAATAATTAAACGTTTTAAACGAGCTCAAACTTGTAATAATATACCAACATATGATCGCAGTCTAAATTAAATAAAGAACAATGCACTGCTACTCTAGTGCCATATGTAAAAGTCCACCATAATTGAAGTAGGGAAATGCTTATTTGAAAAGTTAAATTATAAAAGAATTTCCAATGGATTGCTGGGCCAAAAACTAGTTTGAAATAGTGGCAGACATAGGCCATGACTTCTATAGGATGCCTCAAAATGGAAATATGCGGGGCATGTATGCCAATAACAATGCAAGGATGGATTGGATAGTTCCTGGGAGGTTGGTGTCAGAGTAACTTCAGAGTACCTTGTCTTCAGAGTAGAGGCTAATAATTGGCCTCAGAAGACAAGGTACTCTGAAGTTTGTATTAATAATCCTATGATTTAAAAGTGCGTATAAATACCTTAGTATCTATGCCTTGCATATAACTGTTCTTTTTGTGCCTTACAATCTCCCCAAATTAATATTGTAACCAAAATATAGGTGCATCCCTGATGCATTTTAGTCACTGTCAATCACATGTCTAGCTAATATTTGATCACTAAACCCAACTGCCAAATAGGCATGGCTTATAGCATCTTCAACGTCATGGCGTGAGAGCTACTATTTATATGCTTTAGAAAAACTTCATCAGATACAAAACCTATGCGTTCTTTAAAACCAATAACCAATCTCATGTGAACTCACATACAAACTCTTGATCTCACATGCACCCATTCATTTTAATTACTATAGATTGTTCTATTTTGTTCCAAATAAAAACCTTGCTGGAACCCCTGAGCACTTCACTGCATTTGAAGATAATACCCATTATAAACACATTGGCACTGATTACAACCCCTGGCCTAGTAGAGACATCAAATGAGGCACACTATAGAGGCAACTTCCTAGGGGATCGACCCTAAAATTTTCTACATGAAGCTCAAATCACTTAACCACTCGAGCTAGATCACCTGGTTAACTCTCAATTGCTCATCCCATGCTACACAACAGATTCTTTCCATCAAGTTGGGTCCTTCCCATTGGGACTTAGTGTTGCTTGGATTGTTATACATGCTAGACACTTCAAACAAACTAAACTGATCAGATGTTGGTTCCATTATTCAAATAAAGGAAAAATAGTATTTCAAGCATGTCAATACAATGCATAAATGAAAGTAATGGAATGGATATACTGCAATGCAGTCACATTGACAAAATAATATCTCATGAACAGTACCCATCCCAACAGTAAAAATGAGCACATCTCTCATATTATCCTGCACAAAATTCGATATTTAGCCACAAAACACATGCACAATAAAGTTGGCACAAAATCCATCTCTGATGTGTTTAAGAACAAGTGAACTGTCCCATTGAGTTTCAAGGCAGAATCCTTGAGGGAATAAATCATGCATTTAAGAACAAGTGAACTATCCTACTAAGTTTCAAGGCAGAATTTTTTAGGGCATAAATCATGCAAAATATCATGAAATGTCATCTTCATTAATAACTTTTCTGTGTATAGAAAAATGGCACTCTTTATCCTTCTAGTAAAAAAGAACTACAAGTCTTGGCCACATTATTCCTAACCAATTTCCCCCTTAGAAACTCCCAACTCTTGCCACTTTCCACACAAAACGACATATGAAATTATTCTGATTAGAAAGAGATGCAATAGTAATGTGAAAGATTTTCAAGATGAAACTAAATGTTTTCCTAAAGTGCTATTTCATCAATAAATATTAATAGGACATGGAACTCCCTCATGTGCCAATAAAATTGGTACAGATACAGCTCCTTTACCACAGAATGAGTCCTTTTCAAGGCAAACCCATTTCCCAAGCCATTCAATTTTGCTTCAGTAAAAATTCAGATTTCGACAAGCATTTGATGAAATCCGGGTCAATATTTAACATCATTACAATGTATATATCCAATAATCAAGTTACATCAATCAAAGTTGGAGAGATAAATCGGGTTGTTGGGAATCAACCAACATTGCAGAGGACTGTTGAGCTAGAGAGTTTGACTTTTGAAATCTCACATTCAAATCAAGTGGTAAAGAGGGTAAAAAATATTACTTAGGAATAAATTGTGAAGGTAAACCTCGCCACGAGTGATTATTGGACTTTGACAATTCAACTCCCACAGTCTACTGTAATTGAGAAGAGTTCACTGTGTTTTGACCCTGGGATTCAACCATTGGACCTGAAACTGTTGTATTGTTAGATACATTCATAGAGTTCTGAGGATGGAATTGGCTAAACTGTGATAGTGCATGATGGGATGTATCCAAGCGTATTTGTTGTGGTACATAATGAGCAAGGGAAGAAACGTCCCTTGCTTGAGACTCATGTTGCTCCATATGAGTATTTGGCACATCCCGCAACTTGATTCTATAAGTAGCATATGTATCTGTCAGGTGTGCATTTTGAGATTGTATACATGCTTGCCCTCCTACATCATCTTGCTTTATAGATGTCCATGTTGATGAAACTGAAGAAAGAAAAAACACTGGGGTATTTGCAGAGATATTAGAATATCTTTCATGTAATGCTAGCATCTTGCCAGGAAGTAAATTGGATAAATCGTTTAAGTCCTTAGCATGTTCTTCACTACTTATGATTTGATGTGCCAAGAAAGCTCTCGATCCAAGTTGATAGTTGCATAGAGAAGATTTTACCATAGTGACTGCAACATTTGTACCAACAGAACTACACCCACGTTTTGATGCATCGCTTGCTTTTCTGGAAATACTATGAGAATCACTGTCATATGTAATATTATCATATTTCGTTACCTGAAAATTGGCATTGGACCTCGAACCATCATGATGTTTCAAGGTGGCCCCATGCATGAGTGTGTTATTTCTAGAGACCATTTCAAGCAATCTGGACTGTGTTACTTCTAACCAAATGTTGTGCCTATTAGGGATAGTTATTGGATGTGATAACAGGTACAAGTAAAACAGGCTTTATCAGGCCTTGTTTTACTTCATGGGAAGGAAAATTAGGCCTTCCATCACCAGTGGAATTTAATGCAGCATGCCCAATCATATCAGATTGAGGATTACAAATAGATTGACAATTATTTGTAATTTGACATATTGAAGAATTGAAACCAACTCTCTCATTGAAGATGTTTCCATAGTTGACGGAACAGACATGCCTTCAAAAATTAAGTTCTTTGGAAGCCCTTCATCTCTTAGTATGGAATTATCTTCAAGGTTATTTGATTTAACCTTGGTTTCACCTGGAATAATTGGTAAGGTAGTAGAAGAGGCCGATGATGCTACATATTTTCCTTCATGTAACAGTAGTAGTGCTCAATGAGTCACTACTATTTACTGATTCCATTATCTCATTAATCATTTTACTTAGATATCCCAAGTTTAAAATTTATTGTGGTGTGTTCCAATTTTTTGGTGACTATTTTAGTATTTACTGTTTGAATCCCTTTTGCTCATCTTTGTCTTAATGCTATGGCACCCATGCAATACCATCAAATTATTGTTGACTCTGTTCCTGCACCCAAACTTTAATGGGTCTTCCCTTTAAAGTGCAACCTCTATGTGATTTACTAAAGTGTACAACTTGTGTCAAAATATATGAACATTCAATGGCCTTCGTTAGAGAATATTTTCAACATAGGATTCAAGACCCCTGAACACCTCTGACCTCAACAGACTTGGGATGCTTGCGCAGACAACCACTCCGATCAGGCTATATACATACAAATAGATTATTGAAATAAAACTGTGGCTTATTAGATGCCATGTCTGAGGGATATCTCTTCTGTCAATTTTGACAAGGACTTGCACCCAGGCTCGAGATGAAAACCCGGTGGATGGATCAACACTCCGTCAACCTCACCAGTGAACCGAGACCATGTTAGCAAATTATTTTGACTACCCTAGATCATTCTTTTCCTTCTAGAGTTGATACATTTCTATTATTGACCAAAGAGCTAAACATATTTCACTAACTAGATCTGCTTCAAAGCATAGTCACACCTTACAAGATACAACTATTTTCTAAACAAAATATTGTATATACTTGTTTAAATGATGCTCAAATTGAATTTTCAAAAGGAAAGGTGCTCATTCTCCCAATATAGAATACTTAGCTTCTCTTGCCTCTAAGTTGTGTTTGCCTAAGCATTTATGAATTATTCAATTGAAAGCAAAGCTAAGATACAAATAAGACTATATGCAATTGATATCACTCCCAACAATTGGTGGCAAACTTAAAATCACATAATTTGCAATGTATTTGAAATGTAATTCTAGAATGTGATTGAAATGGTATGCAATGGATATGATGCTTAACAAATTTGAAATAAACTACATTTGTTACATATAAAAATAGTTGATAAGTTTATATGGTAGTGTGTATCATAGCTATGCATTTCAATTTGACTGTGGTTAGTTGGGAGGTCACCAATTCGACTCTATTGATCCCCTTGGGATTAGGCTCCATAATCAGGGTCAATGGTTTACCCCGTTTTCCATCCAAGAATCAGGGGAAGTACTTAGAGGGTTTCTTCAACATGGTTTGTCGAGCTATTCCCCTTCTGCGTTGAAAAAGCCTAGTTCCTGCAGTCTCCATAGGTACTTTGGGTGAGACCTCATTTGCTTCACAGGTGTTACCGAAAGGGATAAACCCCTTTTGGGCCGGTATCTGTGGTGTTTGTTGGTGTTAGATGTTTGAACCCTAGTCGAAGTAAAAGTGTGCCAACACAAGTGTCCTTAATTAAAGTGTATCTTCCTCGCACATATGTTGTGTTGGAACGTCCCTTGATGTGAGGTAATGTTAGAATACTGTGACTTTGAAACAAAGGTCTCCCCAACATCAAATTCGAAGGGAAAGTCATTTAGTGTGAGAGAGGGACGATGCCCAACTTTGGCATATAGTCCCCACCTATAGGCATGTGAATAAAAACATCACTATGAACATACATTCCCTTAGGCTATAGAGTGCATTGAGTAATTGCTTTAAGACGCTAACCAAAATTACCATTTGGTTTAACAAAAAAAAATTTAAAAATAATAAATAGTTGCCAAATAGCCATAATTCAGAATTTAAAAAAGAGTAAAGTTTGAGATGGAGAAGGTACACTTGAGAGGAAAGTGAGCCAAATATGAACATGCATGGTGTATTTCTACTCTCAAGACCACTTCATTGGTTTTAATGAATATTCACTTGAGATCAAGCCTGTGGAATCGGTGCTTGAAACCTTAATTTCTAGAGCTAACTGCATATCTAACCCCCATCATTTAAGTGAAGAAAGACCCCACCTTACCAATGCTTTCATGGCCAATGGTTATTCCATTAACCAAATCAATAAAGCTTTCTGATCTATTCTCCCATCTCAAACCCAAACCTTCCTAACCCTTTCCCCCGACTTCCCCCGACTCAAGCTTTAATTTCTCTTCCTTACATCCAAGGCATCATTGGCCAGATTTCTAAACTATTAATAAAGAAAGATATAAAAACAATCTTTAAGCCTCACAAAAATTTGAAGCAACTATTTCAAAGTGTTAAAATTAAATCCAACCCCCTTCTCTCCCAAGCTGTTTACCAATTTTCATGTTCTTGTGGCAAATCCTATATCAGCTAGACTAACAAATCCATTCAAGCCCACCTTAAAGAGCACATTGCTGACACTAATCACAATCATCTATCTAAATCTATCATTATAAAGCACTCTTTTAATTCTAAACACCTTATCTACTTTGATCAAACCAAAATCCTATCTCAAACTTCTCATTACTCCTCCCGATTTACAAGGGAAACCCTTGAAATAGAAAAGAATCCAAACAATTCTAAACGTGATGACGACTACAAATTAAGTCAATCCTGGAAACCTTTAATCTATCATATGAACCACTAACTCCTAGGATTCCTAGTCCAACCACCTCCCCTTTCCCCTTGTTGGTATCCTATTTCTTATTTCTTTTGATCCCCCCTCGCCCTACCCCCTTTTGATGGTTATTTTAACCTTGTGTTGAAATTGTTCAACCCATTCCCCCCTCCGCCCCCCCTCTTAATTATTTCTATTTAATTTATTTATTTTTATTTCCTTGCAATGCTTTCTTCCTTTGTCTTCATCGGTTATTTTAATCCTTTTCATATTATTTTATCCTTAATTTAATTACTTATCCATATTATTTATTTAAAGTGATTTCAACTACCCCGCACAAGTGTGGCTCATTGCGGTTCATTTGATATGAAGTCACATGTTGTAAATTGGAGGTCACGAGTTTAAATCACACTTGGCTTTACCCGTGTCCCATGCTTCTGGGGTATGTGGGGCACCTAGGGGTATAGTGGTAGTGGGATTGGATCCCTGGACCCCGTGTCACGCGAGTACCAACCCAATCTCCAGTTGTCGATTCCCCTATCACACAAAAAAAGTGATTTCGTCTATATATCAAGGAAATTTTTAAGTATCCGTAATTTTCTTAAAGTGTAGAAACATTGGTGAATCTTTCTAACTTTTAAATTTCCAACCATAAAATGTTGGACAATATTTTTGTAAAAATATTCAAATTTCTAAGGATTTTATATAGTTTATGTACAATTTTGGCAATTTTTAGAGTTAAAATGCTACCCCATGGAATTTGGCAAATCAACTTAAAAAATGGGAAGTGAAGAATCTTTTTTGGGGAAAAAAAGGTCAAAAATTAGCCCATGGGCTAAATTTCGCCCCTAATTTTTTTTTGGTCACTTGTTGCTCATTACAAAAATACCAAACTGATCCTATCTTCCTACTTACAACAAAATTAACAAAGTGTCATATATTATTGTAGTTTATCGAACATAATTTGATCTAATCAAGTTTTTTGATGTCTTTATATTCTAAAAAACTATTCTTCTTTGATTTGCTTGTAGAGTTTTATCTTTGAACAAAATTTGCATAAATGCTCTCCACCTTTAGTAGAAGTAGAGTGTTTCCCTATTCTGCTGTGTATTCACATCTTTGCATATTGAAAAATATATAGTGCCCACTAGAATGGTGATTGTTTTTTTCAATAGAGCATTCGCCTTCTCATTTTGCTCTCTAAAATATAGTATTATAGTTTATTGAACATAATTTGATCTAATCAAGTTTTTTGATGTCTTTATATTCTAAAAAAACTATTCTTCTTTGATTTATCTTTGAACAAAATTTGCATAAATGCTCTCCACCTTTAATAGAAGTAGAGTGTTTCCCTATTCTGTTGTGTATTCACATCTTTGCATATTGAAAAATATATAGTGCCCATTAGAATGGTGATTGTTTTTTTCAATAGAGCATTCGCCTTCTCATTTTGCTCTCTAAAAATATGTCAAATTCTAAAGGTTTTGAACGCACCTATCATTTATGTCCTCCAATGTACTCCAATGCTTCTCAACTTATATGTACCTTTCATCCAATTAACCACTAATGTCAAATCCCCATAAACTTGTATTCCAATTAACCACTAATGTCAAATCCCCATAAACTTGTATTTCTTTGACTCCTTTCTTCCTAGGCCAACTTTAGCAATGTCCTAAGTAGCATCAATCTATCAAATGAAGGTTGTTTGTTGAGACGACTCAAGTGAAATAATGAACTTTACAAACATTCCCCACTACAAAGAAAGAGAGCCCATGCAATACAATGTTTCAACACATGAAACACAATGTTTCAACACAAACCCCAACCCTTCCCATCGAACTCCCTTCGCCCAAGTTCATTTTTCACCTTTTCTAAGTCGCTTTAGCCATGTGAATTAGATATTGTAATCGGCCACGTCAGATTTCTGTAATATGATGTGAGGACTTAGTTAGTCAAAGATCAACAACTTTGATTATATTGCGATTTATAATGACATGGAAGAATATGCGCAGAGTCTGTAGGTTGCGATTCAATGTTATGCATAGATGAGTGTGCATTGTTGGATTTTAATGCTTAGCTTCAGTCTAAGTTTGCTATACCAAAAGGGTGTGGTTACACAGGCCCCCCATTCTTGATACATTAGATTTTATGGTTATTTTAATATCCACTTTAATCATTATCTACTGCAAATATTTTACAGGAAAAAGATCTGTGGATAGAGTTCAACGAAATCGTATAAACAGCTACTTATTTTCCCGGAGTGGACATGCTAACTTGAAGCGCCCAGCGGCGGACCGGTGAAGGTGCAGAAACTCAAGCAAACCCTATACTCGTCCCTTTCATGTGGCGGCTTTATGTTGGACGGGTAGTAAGCTAATATTTGAATAGTGTTCAGAGCTTAGCAGGTAAATTTGTAGAATCTAAGAACAATTGCAAGAGATGTCAAATGCAATATATTATATTTTGGTTATGTAATTTTTGCTGAAATCTTAATTTTCATTCAAGGTTCTTTTGAATACCAACTTAAAATTGTAATTCCAACAATTTTAACCAAATTTTTACTTAACAATATTTTTGACCAAATTTTTGAAAGAATTATTTACTGTTTAACTTATTCTGGCAATTCAAGGAAGGCAGAGTTTGCTGAGCAATTTTTCGAGCATCTAAGTCGGTTTAAAATGGTTTAAAATGGAGTAAAACCCTAGGAGCAGAGTTCCATAGAAAAACTCTGCCACTAACCCTTGGAACTCTACCCCTGGAATTTTCGCTGAGATACATATAGGAACTCTACCTTAAAAACCATAAAAAAAAGTGCAAAGCGTTGTGATTTTAGAAAATTATATTGATACAAATGAAAATAAAGATCCAATGCCTACTACATCTGCAGCTACGAAGCTCCCAGCAGTACCATATCGCAATGGAGGACCTACCTACAAAGGTAGTGGTGGCGGGCCATTTTACCACTCCGGTGAACCAAAAGAAGAGGTTAGGGCAGACCCTGGTTTCATATCCAAATCGAATTCCCTTTGTTCGAGTGTCACTATCTCTCCCGGATCCGCTAGATCCAGATTGAGAGCTATAAGCACCAGTTTAAGTTGCAACCGAGGTGGGTGTAAACAGGATACATTGCAGCGGAGAAAGCAGCGAAGCAGGGAGATAGATAGGTAGGAGAGACCAGGGCAGAGCCCAGTAGAACGAAGGCAGTGTAAGACATGAAGGTAGGAATAGCTAAGGTAGCATTAGGAAAGGTTGCAGAGTCAGTAGATGTATAAGCAGAGGCTAAGGTATCATAGGCTGAGCCAGATAAAACGGGGGCATAGAAAGATCGAGCGAAGGCAAAGGTTATAGAGCCCGCATCGCTCCTAGTTTGAGGTCACCTGATTCCAGGCGCAGATTACCAACTAACAGGTTGAGATCGACATCCCGTGCTGATTGCCTAAGTGAAAGTATTTGATCATAATCTTTACTATTGTTGTGTCCTGCTATAGTCATTTCTGTACATTGAATGTACCAGAGAATTACATAAAGTTGAACATAATGAAATGAGAAAAACTTTCCCATATTGAATTTGCTCCACTAATCAAATAGAATAGAGATACAATAACGTTAGAATTAGATGCCTTACACATTACATGTTACTGGCGTTATTCAATGATGAACAGAACTAAATTATATCATTATGTTCTTTCCCTGACCAAAGAAGTGGGTATGATCTTAACCCCTTCTAAAAGAAGTCCACTTTTCCAATCCCCACCTTCCCATTCTCTCATGCAGAACTCTATATTTCCTGGATTATCCCCATTATTTTCCATAACAAATCTGCCTGCATCAAACTCCATCCACCCCTCCTCTACATGTCTAAAGGGAGTCATCTGGTACCCTTCAGTTTCAACAGGTTTATTCATGTCACTCAAATACCGAGCATATATCTGGTGATGACCATAAGGAGTTGTAACTAAGAATTTGACCGGCTCAAGATTCCATCCATATGTTGGATCCACGTGGGGAATAAAAATGCCATGAGGTGACTCATGCAGTTTGAGCTTGAATAAAACGCTATATGTCTCACCAAGAGACAAAAACTCACAGTCAAATTGTCCTCTCACTTCAAGCCAACATACTTCAACTAGTTCAGCTATCTCCTTGAAACTGTACTCCAAAGCCAGAAACTGTGTTATTAACTTTTCATTACTTACTACCGTCTTGCTAGTATTAACAAAACAAATTGAAAGAATAGAGTGTTGGATTACCTGGATTCATCTTGAGACATCCAATTCCAATACCTATCATCATCTCCCCAAGTTATATCTAAATTTCTTGCAGACAACATAAAGCACAACTTACCTGTGGCTTGCTCTATCCAGAACTTCTGAAATAAAACAAAAAAATCATGTTACTAGTGCAAAATATAAGCATTCCGTTCACATGAGAAAACTAAGAAAACTAAAATGTAAATCAAGAAACATTCATCTCCCAGCCCCATTTTTAAACATTGCACTTCCTTTTCTTAATCTCTTGTTACAAGTTAGCCAAAGGGTAAATTTGGATACATTCATCATGTCCCATCTTTTAACCTAGGAACCTCTTTTCCTTGTCCCATCTTTTAATCATTGAACCTCTTTTCCTTAATCTTTTGTTGTTTAAAATATAGAAAGATAACATAGATCTACGACAGTAAGCAAAACATACAGAAATAAGATAGATCTACCACAGTTATAAAATCTTTTAACCATTGAACCTCTTCCTTAATCTCTCGTTGCTTAAAACATACAGAAATAAGATAGATCTACGACAGTTTTGAAATCTTTTAACCATTAAACCTCTTTACCTCAATCTCTTGTTGCTTAAAATATACGGAGATAAGATAGATCGAGGACAGTAAGCAAAATATACAGAGATAAGATAGATCTACGACAATCTTGAAAGTAATTTATTTAGTTTTGTTTTTAAAGTTATTTTAACTAAATCGTATTTCTGTTCCTTTTTCCCAAATTTAAAACCCTAAAAATGTAAAAAATCGTTAGATAATTTTGCAGTTGAAAAAGCCATGTTTGCTGGCCAGTCTGTGCACGGCTCAAGTAACTAAATATATAAAACCAAAATCATCTTATATGAAAAATAAAAATAAAATATTAATATAAATTTATGATAAACAAACATCTCTGAATTTTTATGAAGGAAAGTGATTTTAATTTGCTTTTCAAAATATTTGAATTGAGTAAAAAAATATTGTAGTCCTCCTTCCGAAAAAAGGACTGTTGACAGATGCCGAACTTTATTCTTTTATTGTGGGGTAATTTAGTATATTCATCACAGTACAGTCTTTGATCTAAGGTTACATCTAAAGCACTAAATTCTAGTAATACAGGCCAACTTGCTATGATTATTTTTGGGAATAATCACATTTGGGAATCCTTTTCCAGCAAGCTGCACATATATTCCTAGTAATACAGGCCAGCTTGCTGTGATTACTTTTCAGAATAATCACATTTGGAATCCTTTTCAAACAAGCTGGGTTAATTGGATAAAAATACTTATGATGGAAGGCATCTTTAATTGCTAATTTCCCTGGTAATTGGGATTGAAAGAGAATCAGACAGACAAACAAATAAATGTAGCATTTATAATACACGCATACCTTGGATCTGCCGTCGATCCAATTGGGATGACAGAGAGTGAAATACAATTCTTTCTTGGAAGAGAATTCCAAAGGCGAATCGATCCTTGCAAGAAGATGGGGATACTGGATTGGAAGCATCTTCTTCCAAACGGAGTCCGAATTGCTGGCCAAGTTGAATGTTTGGTTGACAGCGATGAGCCTGCAAACATCTCTGGGTGTGGTGAAGCTGAGTATATGCGATATGCAGCTCTCTGGCAAATCCATCATCATCATCCCTTTCTCAATCTTCTCCATCTGCCAAGATATTGCCAAGAACAAAAACAGGAAACAAGATTCGTTTCTTACTAATGGACGGTGTTAAGTCAATCCACTCAACAAAATCTGTTTTATAACATTACTCTCGTTGTAATCGGTGCTGTCCTTACCTGATCTGTTCCTAGCTCTCATTCAATGCCTCGTCAATCAAGGGTCTTCATTTTCAAGTGCCACGGCCACCGCCTGAAACAGGGGCGGTTGATCGGTTGATGTGGAATTTAATTGAAATTTGATTGAAACAGAGGCTGTTGGTCGGTTGATGTGGATTTTAATTGAAATTTGATTTAAATGATAGAAAAAATCTTTAAAAAATGTTATAACCAATGCATTGGAAAAAAATCAGTATAGATTTATCTGAAATTTGATTTATCAAGCATTGAGATGGATAAATCTCTTTGTGTGCTTATATCTATGGTATGTAAATCTTGTTTAATGACTAGCATAACCATTTAACTGGAGTCTATCTCTCATATGTAAATCTGTTTATCTCTGATATATAAATCTCTTGTTTAATGACTAAACAACCACTTAATTTATGTCCAGTAACAGATTGACCACAAATCACAAGTTAAGTAGATTACTTTCAACCTAATATAAATTTAAATTACAATTACAAAAATTAATATGAATTCAAATTACAATTACAAAATTGAGTGAAAATACTCACCAAAATGATGGAAACGTACAGAACAAGAAAGCCACAACTAGAGATGGAAACGTACAGAACAAGAAAGCCACATGGAAACGTACAGAACAAGAAAGCCACAACTAGAGAAAATGCGACCAGTTTTAAGTTTTCAATTTGTTCTACAAAAGACCCCAGACCAATCCTCGCTCAAATTGTTGAACTATCTATGCACTTTTACCCAAACCCTCTAATGTAGGCTGAGCCAAAAATCCAATAAGAACTCCATAAGCTCAGAAAAGCAGTGGAGATTTTAGGAAAACAATTCTTACCTAAAACACTGACATCAATTTTTATATTCGAATTAAATTTTGTGAAACTTTGACAGTAATTCAAACAAAATCATGGCATCCGCTCTCCAATTACAGCATTGCTAAGCGAAAACGTGAACAACCCTTTATAGGATGAAGTTGCAATCCACTTGCAAAACTTTATGCAAAATATTCAATTAAATGAATCCTTTATAAATATGAATGTAAATCATGATAATAAAATTTAGTGAAAATATTTCGAGATTTTGAGGTCAAAGTATTAAAAATATATAAAATATATTAAAATATTATGAGTTAAAAATTGTATGAAGTAGGTATATATGACAAGTCACCTCCTACACTATTTTCTATGCACAATATAAATAACCATGATTAAATTATTTTTCAAAATTCACTAGAAATAAAATTAATAAAATAACTCTACATTGATATGATTAAAATTCATTGTAAATTCCTAAAAAATTATTGTCCTTTAGCATTTATTTATCTTGAACTTGCAAATGAAATTAAATAATAAAAAACATTTTTAAGAGCTATTTTTTAATTTATGTTGACTCTTTATATTTGGTACTTTTCTCATCAATTTAATATAATGTCATTTAATTGGAAATTTATTTACATGTAAAATATTAATAATAATATTATAATCCACATTGTATTATTATTATTATTCTTTATTCATTAAATTTATATTGGTAAATTAATATCAAAATCATAATATATATGTGTGTATGTGTGTGTGTGTATGCGTGCGCACTTATAAATTAGTTTGGCATTATAATATTAAATAAAATAGAGTGAATATATAATTAAAAATTAAAAATATGAAAATGACAAAAATATTATTTTATGAAAAAATGTGAAAGGAATATATATATATATTAGTTTGGCATTATGATATTAAATAGAATGGAGTGAATATATAATTTGAAATTAAAAACATGAAAATGACAATATATTATTTTATAAACAAAATAAAATGACTTACTTTATGAATTATGAGTACTTTACTTGAAAATGACAATAATATTATTTTATTAAAAAGTGTGAAAAGACATTCATTGTGAGTACTTTACTTGAAAATAACAATAATATTATTTTATGAAAAAATGTTAAAGAACTTTCATTATGAGTACTTTATTTTATGATTTAAAAGTACTTATACCATTACCTTGGTTAACTATGGGTTTTCATCCGCCATAGAAAATTTGACAAATAAGCATTTTTAACTCATGCAATGCCACCATGGGGGATGATGTCATCTACTAGAATGTGATTGGCTGATTTTTATAGTACATTTTCTTTGTTTTGAGGCTCATTTTTTACCTCAAAATTTCTCTAATGCGACTTGAGAAAAAACGGCAAAATATAATGTCACCTTTCAGACCTTTGTTGGGTGGCAACACTCTGGTAAACTATTGATTTCCAAGCCTTCCAGGTCCAGGAGTCAGAATGGCCTCGGGTTTCAAGTTCTTATTCGCATGGTGAATACTTCTTTCTCCTCGACCCGCCCATCGCTTGCATTCACGTCGGATAAGCTAGACTCGACGTCGTGGGTTCCATTCTCGCGGCCTAAGAAATCCTCCCGCTTGAAGAACGGATGAATCCTTCAACTAAAATTTCCACGACTTGGGTTGTTCTATGATTTTAAGAGGTGGGTCGGTCACTTAACCATCATCGACTCACTTTGTTAAGGGTAGGGTGAAATGCTTGACTGCCATCGACTCAATTACAATCTGCGTCTTTAATAATTAATCTGTATCAATTACTATAATGAATCTGAGTAAGCTAAGCTTTATACTTGCTCCTGTGGTTTTCGTTGGAATTTGTTAATGGAGAAATTGTTGAAATTACAATTTTGGTTGTTGGGATTGTAATTTTTATTGCATTGGTTTTCCTTGGAATTTGGCAATGGAGAAATTGCTAAAATTGCAATTTTAGTTGTTGGGATTGTAATTTTGACTACAGAGATGAATTCAGCAGAATATACAATTCTAGCAACCCCAACTAAGATTTCAACAATTTGAATTGAATTTTGGTCGAAAATATTACGAGATGCAAATAGTCTAAAATTTAGCTCAAACCAATGAATCTTTCCAAAAGTGAAATAATAACACTGGAGTGGTTACTTAAGTTACTTAAGGATACTAAAGGACATATTATTAAGCATTTTAGCAACAAATTTGGAAAATAGTTTCTTTTGAAGTTGTTGGAGGGATTTTAAGGATTCAATTTATAAGGGAGTTTTTAACGAATTCCATTTTGATTAGGAATGGCACTTATTAAATGAGCAACTTTAATGTTCATTTTTCTTATTGGTTGAGTGTTTTTATGGATTTGTGTGTTGATATAGATTATTTTTATTATTTTTGTTGTTGTGATATTACATTTTTTAATTATATTTTTTTTGTTGAGTTTTTTTATGGTTTTGCATGTTGATAAAGATTATTTTTATTGTTTTTGGTTTGTTGTGGTATTAGATATTTTAATTATGTTGTTGTCAAAGGTTTAAATTAAAATGAAAAATAGGAGGATTTTTAAATTGTGAAAAATAGGGTTAATATATTGTAGGTATTGAGGGGGGGAGATGTAGGGTATAGGGGGTTTATATGTTGGCATTTGTGTCAAATGCTCCCCATGAGTTTTGCAACATGGGTTAACCCCCTCTCGTGGATCCTAACTTTGATGATTATAACGGAGATTAACACCCACCGGTTTTGGTATAACGGAAATCGTGCTCCAACAAATGGTATCATAGAGATAAGTCTTGAGTTCGAAACTCACTCGAGTAACATTGGGGGGAGAATTGTTGGCATTTGTGTCCAACTCTCCCTGTGAGTTTCACAACATGGGTTAACCCCCTCTCGTGGATCCTAAATTTGGCAAATGTAACGGAGATTAACTCCTACGGGTTTGTTCTAACGGCAATCGTGCTCCAACATTATATGTGATGGGGGGTCTAAAAGGGTTATCTGGTAAGAATATAGGATATTTAGTAAAAATATATATTTTTTAATTGGGAAGATGTTTCTAGAGGGGGGATCAACAAAAAGATTTTGTTAGGTATTTATCAATATCTAGTGAAAATAGAGGTTTTCTTTAATATCCCACGAATGAAGGCGTTATGGCATAGTTTCACTGAGTGAACACCCCATAATGCTTGTATGCTTCATGGTTTAGTTTGCCTTAGTAGGAAAATACATATACAATAAGTCATGTTAAAATCCTTCCATTCATCACTAGACTTTGTGATGTAACCTTGGACTATTGTGTCTATGCATTTTGTTTGGTATCACTCCTCCAAAGAATTACACAAATCCAAGGTAATTTCATTGATTCTATTCAAAATGCACTAAGTTAGTGCATAAAAAGTATGTTTCAATTGCAACTAATTGAATATATCTGCACTAAGTTAGTGCATAAAAAGTATGTTTCAATTGCAACTAATTGAATATATCTTAATTTATTGCATAAAGAATGTGTTTGTGTTTCAATTGCATCATTTGCCTTATGAAATCATGAGTATTGGAATCCTATGCAACGTCGATCATCACAAACTTATTTTTAATATATATTTATGTAGAGAATGTTGCATTGAATGCTTTCTCCAAATAGGGTAGGATCCTAACCTACTAGGGCTATATATGTTTCCTGAGAGTCCCCACATTGAACATCATATGTCACTTGCATCAATTCTCGCCAACCCAAGTTTTGGTGGATTGTAGAATCTCATCCTTTGGGTTTATGTGGTTCTTTGTGTCCATGATGACAAACAAATGTATCATTACATCATAGCCTTTAAAGATATCATTACTCTTTTGTAATGCATCATCGATCACTTGGAAATGTGATCAATTTCTACTCTCATACTCCATTTCAGTTCCCAAACTTGGAGTACTCCCATTCATGTGTGGTGTATGCAATAGTTGAGAAGGATGGTAGGCTATTATGTAATCCCATTCCCACCCACATCTCATCCTTCCCTAATTTCCTCTATCCATCATCCACCATTGCAATCACAACTCTAAAGTCTAAACCAACACCCATTTGTATCGAAGAAGGTCATGAATTGAACCTTTTGGCCCCTCCATCAACACTTGCTCTACATCGCAATCTATTCAGTAATTTTCTTCTTTATTCAACCATTTATTGTTGGTGTAGGGAGCTGTAAACAAATTTGTAGTTGAAGGTGGGGTGAAAATTAGAGTACATGGCGTGTTGGATGCCAAGCATGGCCTCAACAAGCTTTTTGGCTTGACAAAGTGTCTAGATGTGGTTGTGGAGGTTTGGTGGGATCTAAGGGTCTCGAGTTCTTGTTTCCCATGGCCTCCTGTTAAGCATAGTCATGTTAACTTTTTCGTTGCAAGGCATTTAGGGGTGCTTTGTTGCAAAGCCACTACTTGTGAAGACACCTTTGAACCATGACCATGTCTATCTACGATGTCATACCATCAAAATGCCCCTCATCTCTATGTCTTATATATATATATATATATATATATATAGTTTGTGATGATACCTTTGAACCGTGGCCATGTCTATCTACAATGTCATGACCATCAAAATGCCCCTCATCTCTATTTCTTGTAATGGTCATGACATCGTGTGTGTGTATATATATAAGACAGAGATGAAGGGCATTTTAATGCTCATGACATCGTATATATATATATATATATATATATAACATAGAAATGAGGGACATTTTGATGGTCATGACATCATAAATAGACATGGCCATGGTTCAAAGGTGTCATGTATGAACTTTATAAAACATCATACACATGTTATAAGTGCATTGAAAGTGGCCATTTTGGAAATTAGAAAGATGATAACATTATTGTAAATAGTTAAGTAATTAGATTTACATTGAAATTGAATATATGAAAATGTTTTATTGTATTAAAATGTTGTAATAATTTAATTCAAAAACTTTTATGTTGTTTATCCACGTTGTAAAGAAACTCATCTTAAATATGGTACTTTATATATTCTATCGGTCATGTTTATAATATTGTTTGACCAAAATTATAAAAGGTTTCTAATAATTTTTTTAAAAATAACAATACTTATCATAATTTAGTTGTTAATGGACGATGCACCATTGGACAACAAGGAGTTTTTATCCAATCAAAACAAATTTAAGTCTTATTCTATAAACAAAAATTGATTTAAGTAATCTCTAATAAAATCAATATCCATTATGTTCATCACATAAGCTACCTCCAATCAAGTCATGTACTTTTTCATAACATTTAGGCTGAGTACCATAACCTCTAATTAAAGTTTAACAACTCACCCAAAAATTAAAAAAACTTCTTGTTATCTCATCTCCATGTAAACTATATACTCAAATAAAATTTTATCTTTTAGCTTTAAAAACTAATACTTATGAATAAACAAACTTCTAACTTATTTATATAAACACCCAAAAAAAAAAAACTAATTATACATAATCATCACACTAATAACAACTAAATAAAAAATGTAGTATCAATCTATCAAATGAAAGTTGTTCAATGTAGCTAAACAATGTAAAGACCACTCAAATGGAATAATAAACTTTACAACATTCCCTATTACAAATAAAAGAGCAATGAAATATTAATGTTTCAACATAAATCTTAACCTTTTCTAATATCAATATTTAAATACTATGCAACTTTTACGGACTTTCATGATGAACCAGAACGCCGCTAGGGTTTTCTGAACCAGCGCCACCCTACGTGCTGGCCTAGGTTGTTTCGGGCTCCTCCCGTCTGTGTGGGGAACCCGATGGACCTCCCTCCAGAGCCGAACCCTGCAAAGAAGAGGCATCATCTTGATGAATCCTTCTGTGCTCTGGTTGCAGCAACTCCGCCGCCACCATTGTCTGCTCCGTCCTCTAATGACGCCTTTGTAAAATGAACGATTGCTCCTCAAATCCAGATTACGTCGGAAGCTTCACGCCTGAAAGCCCTTGCTCTGAGTGAGAGAGGCTTGATAGGACAGTTCATTGGGATTTGGCATTCACCCAAAACCATGGACGCCTGGATTAACAAAAATTGGATGCCCTTGATCTCTGGGGGTCTGCAACATTGTTTTTGTGGTAAGGGTTTCTTCACCTTTCTTTTTGAACACAAGATAGATCGAGATCTTATTTTTAGAAGCGATCCTTACTTCCTGGGTACTCGAGGCCTTTACCTAAATCGCTGGAGCCTTTCCTTTGATCCGGAAAAAGACGTTCCCTCTGCAGTTCATGTTTGGGTCCGCCTCCCTCATCTTCCACTCCAATGTTGGAACGATGAAACCTTGCAGGCTATTGGGAATTCCCTCGGTACCTTCATCGACAAATTTGAGCTCAAAGGGCCGTTGTTCTCCTACGCCCGAATTTGTGTTGAAGTTGACTTAGAAAAAGGTCTACTGGAAGTAGTTAATTTGCAAATAAAGGGATGGAAACATCTACAGAAAGTAGATTACGAGCAGCTGCCCTTTAAATGCAAGAAATGGCATGAGTATGGCCACTTCGTTAAAAACTGCCCAAAAGCCGCAATTGAATCTCAGGAATAGAATCATGAAGAAGGATGGAAGTAAACTAAGAGGGGGAGGAAAAATGTTCAGTCATCTACTGCAACAACTAGGTCACAATCAGAGAAAAACAAAGAAAAGGAGCAGATTGAGAAAGACACTTCAACCAACAACCAATTTCAAGCATTGGCCATGGAGGAAGGGGAAATTCCTCCCCAGGAAAATGCAGAGATCGAACAGGAGGCAATTGCAGCAAGCATCCCCATCGATTCGCCCATATCTTCCCCCATCAAGGACACGCTAGACGTGGTAATGGAAGGTTCGTCGACCCCTGGAGGCACCTGGGTGGATAGGGTTAAAAAAAGTAATGTTATCCCTCAAATATTCTCTATAGAACCCTCGTCGTCCCAAGAGAATCTGCGGGATGTTCCAAACACAAGGGGAAGAAGAACGATGAGACAACTTAGGGAGAAGCAAGCAGAAAGAGAATTAGAACTAGGGAGACAAAAAAGCATAGAAGACACCAAGTTACTTCAATTCAATAAAAATCAGGGAGGATCAAAACTAGATGGAAAATCTCGAGCAGGGTCACACTCCAGTAAGAAATGATGAAACTTGTCTCCTGGAATTGCAGGGGTCTGTGTCACGTCCCCTCCCATTATACTAGTGCAATGGAGAGGATCGTGATCCCAAATCGGGCATCTAGCCCCATGTACTTATGAAGTAAGCATGCAAGACATATGAGGATGCATAAGTATTTGTTTATACACAACAGAAGTAATTTCAATTACTCATTCATTTTACATTCAAGATATTCATCCATTAAACAATTGAAAGATAGCACAAGAGGATACTTATCTTAATGAAGTAGTCCCAAGCAACCAGCTATGCTTCTGCAACGTTCCACCCAACCGTAGGCCAGTGTGCTCCTTAATCTCTCAGCACCACTGCCACCCCCAAGCTGAGCATGATCTCCACAAGGAACTAAGGAACAACAGGGTCTCACATAACCATAGATACACCAGAATCAACCATACCACCCAGCAGTTGGGTTTCTAAGGCTGCTAGGAGAGGGATGCATATAACAGCAAAAGTGTAAGTGCTAGGCATGAGAAAAACGTTTCAACAGTGGAATGCACGAGATGGGGTTTCTTGAGCTTCAGAAAAACGTGGGTAGACTCAAAACGAATTGGCAAACTGGGTAAATTCGACTGGGAGAGCAACCCATTCCAGAAAAACGCCCCAAGGGCAAAAACGACCTCTCCCTCAGCCCAAAATCGCGTCCCTCCTTTCCCAGCTACTGCACAATACCCAAAACGAGTTCCTGGACATGGAAAAACGCAGGGTTATGGTGAAAAACGTGAGGATCAACTCCAGTAAGCTCAATCTGCGTGAGAGGAGGAATGCCATGGGTAAAGAATGGCTTTGGGCCAATTTCGTGGGGGTTTTCTTGCCCAGCCAACCCAAAACTCGATTTCCTAGGTTGCTGTCTTGCCCATACACGAAAATTGACAGCCATACCTCTCCCATCCCAAGGCATTAATTGTCTCAACCAATTATTGGAAGAATTAAATGATTGGGTGCATGAGGCCAAATGGGTAGTTGAGAGTTCATGGGTTTCCTCAATGAAATGGCTTAACACCATGGCTCAAGGGTTTGGTTATTTTCCCTCCCTATTCCTTGTAAAGATCATGCCCCCATCTCTTTGTTGCATTGCGTAGCTGGTTGTGGGTTTTTCATTAAAATTGCATGTTTACATGATGTCTGATTTTACATTGTGCTCCGCTAGCACAAGAACCATATACATCTATTCTAGTTGCCGATACATAAAACGATAAATCAGTGGCGGGGCCTTGGCCTTGAGCTCCTCACCATGACTAAATGACAATATTTACATAATTTACAATTTAATGAAAAAGGGGGTCAAAAATGGGGACGTGACAGTCTGGGAGGTTTTAGCAAAATCGAAGTGACCAAAAAACCAGACTTAGTGCTACTCCAAGAGACAAAAATGCAAGGCGTGGATGTCTTAGCGCTTTCACGTCATTTTTGGAAGAACAATCAAGGTAAATCCATTAGCTCTAAAGGATCTTCGGGGGGGATTTCTATTTTCCTTTCTAACAATTTTATGATAAAGTCTTCTAAAGAAAGTCAGCATTGGCTTCTTCTCGAATTACAAAATAAAAACAATCATCAATCTACTTTTATCTGCAATGTCTATGGTCCTACACATTACAGGGACAAAGAATTGTTCTGGGATGATCTATTTAAACTAAAAAATGAACTACAGGGAAAAGAGGTGATCATTGCGGGTGATTTCAACACTACTAGAAACCAACAGGAAAAACGTGGCAGTTCCAAGGTCAGGGACGCCTTCGGAGAAAAGATGGAGGATTTAACTTATGAGTTAGATCTATTGGATATTGAAATGAAAAACGGTAAGTTCACTTGGAGTAACCGCAGAGCAGGTATTTGTCATGTCCCAAATTTTTCATTGGGTCACGATGGCCTAATCCCATTGGCCATATTCATGAGAGTTTGTCAAATTGATATTAAGGGTCAAATAATTGCCAAGGAGGAAAATTACTAGTTTCCTAGGTTGGGAGTGGAAGCTTTGGGATTTGGAATAAGGGGGATAATAAATGATGTTTGAACATTAGAAAGGCATAAATATTTAATAAAGGAGATAAATAAATAAATACAAGGGAAAATCAAAGTGGCAATTGATCATGAAGACACATGGAGGATGTGGGACCCACACAAGCTAGATTTTCTATGCCATATGGCATCCTCCTCTTGTCATTTCGAATCCATAAGAAGCCCAAGGGTCTTGGGATGCGTTGGAAGGTCAATATACTTGGCATGAATCAATTAAGGTCAAATTGGAGTGGAAGAGTAACTCCCATGGAAGAGGAAAAGGCATTTTGGAGCTAGTGAGACACTTGGACTAGATCCCCTAGCTCTATGACAACAATGATGAAGATGCTATGACACCTATAACACAAATTAGACCTGAAGGCTGACATCTGACATATATGACATGTCAAGGCTTAAACTAGCCTCCAAGAGGGCGCTCAAGGGGGTTAGGGCAGCTAAGATGCTTCCACATGTGATTTGGTGGAAGTGGGGGACTAGGAATTGTTGTACAAGTGGCATTCTTTGGAATCTCTTCCCAACTTGAGTTGGAATGCATCTCTTGGAAGGAATTCGACCCATAGAGAGCTTGGAAACTTTATAAATGTCAAGAACAAAGAATGAAACCAGCTTTTGATCATTTTTAGAATTTGAAAATGTATTTGTGAAGAGGGAGAGCTAGTGGATGACTAGTTTCTTTCCTTAGCCAATTTCCAGGGTGAAAGATTCCCATCCAAGTTGGTAATTGGAAAGGCCATTCAAACCTTTCATTTGGAACTTTAATGGAGTCTTAATTTGCAGGTGTAATCTACAGGGAATCTCATGGTTTCTTCTAGTGTAGCTGACTCCTTCAACCATTTCCAGTTTTCATGGCATATTCTTGATCCTTGAGGGAGGGAATTTTTGGTGACCTATTGTACTCTTTGGGGGAGCTTCTCATGCCCCATTTCTTTTATAATATGAATTAAATACTCTTTTCTTCATCTCCAGAAAGTTTCAGGTCAAAATTCCAAGTGGAAATGTATAAATCTGATTTTTAATGAAGAAATGGTGTCATTTTCCCATAGCTCTTGCATAGCACTCTTGTGGTTGCATATAGTTAGTGAAGGAATGCCATTTCGACTTCATGTACATATCATCTACTATATATCTCTGTAATAACCATATCAGAAGATACACAAGACAAGATTCCAAGAAAAACTATGTTAAATTGCTCATTAATGGACAAACAATGCCATTTCCCCACTACCTTGTTGTGAACCAATGTAATGTTGATGGATTCGAATGGATAAGTAAAATATTGATGGTTTATTGATGAATGGAATATTATTGATGTATTATATGGGATTAATGTTCAGTACATAGGCATTTGGAGTCATTTTGTTGAGTTTCATAGCATTTGGAGAAGATTGCCTATCATTTCCCCCAAGGCTGAAACTAGTCTTTTTGCATCTGATTTAAGGGAGTTATAGCAGACATTAAAAGTTGAACGGTGATGCATATGAGTCCATGTTGATTTTCTTTATATGCTCCCTTCTTCCATTCATAAATTCTAGTTGTATTGAGTGCATTTGGAAAGTTATTTTCATCATCTACCCCTAGGGGATTTGAACCACAATTTACTAGTAAAATCCCTATCTTGACCAGATTTGGAAAATGAGTTGCAGAAGTCATATGAACACTCTAGAGCATCCATAAACATTATAAATATGTCTTAATATCATCCAAGTACCCACTGTAGAAATTTGGGAGAATTTGGAGTCATTTGGAGACCAAAGAACCAATACTAGTCAAAGAGAAATTGCTAGTCAAACTCCCTACTTTGGCCAGAATCTTAAAAGGGTTTGCAGAAGTCTTTTGTTGGTCCTATATCATCCATGAACATCATATTCAAGCCCTAATATCATTCATATACATTCTCAGAAGATTTGGGAGCATTTGGAGCAAATTGGAGACCTAGACATCAAAACTAGTCAAAGGTCGAATTAGGGGAAAAAGTGAAAATTTTGCAATTTTAATAAAATTCTTAAAAAGGGACATTACAGTATTGGCCACATAGCTGCTAAATTAGATAGGTTCTTGGTCAGCTCCACTTTCCTCCTAAAAAATTACATTATTGCAGCGAAATCCCTTCCGTCAGCTACCTCTGATCACAAGCCTATTTGTCAAGCCTATCATGTTCAGATTTAATCCTTTATGGTTGCACGATGGGAATATCTTAAGCATAATTCAAGACGCCTAGAATTCTACTTTTCATGGGTCGCCTAGTTACATTTGGGAATGTAAACTCTGGGATGTGCATGCTGTTTTAATTACTTGAGCTAAATCGAAATATCAAAATCCTGGTTCCATCAAGCGTAAGTTGCAATCTGAACTTGCTTCCCTTCATCACAGCATGGAAGTGAAATCACTGCCTCTACTCTAAACCATGAAAAGGATCTAGATCTCAGGATACTTAGCGCGGCTAGACAAGAAGAGGAAGTTTGGAGAATTAAATCTAAGCAGACATGGCTCAAAGGGGGGGACATCAATATAGAGTATTTTCATAAACAAGCTAAAGCACAGCTCAGCTACAACTCGATCAAAAAGTTGAAAGACAACAATGGAAATCGTATTGAGGGCCAAGAGGAGATTAAAATTCATGCCTTTGAACACTTTCAGAATCTCTACACCGATAGCAACGAGGCCGATTCGGAAGCTCAAGCATATCTGCTGACAGGTATACCCTCCCTCATCTCTGACATTGATAATTATGAGCTTGATAAACCTATTTATGAAAATGAAATTAGAGATGTTATCTAGTCACTACATTTGGACAAAGCTCCTGGGCCAGATGGATTTACCATTAACTTCTTCTGAGCTGCATGCGATATCATTAAAGAGGATTTGAAGAGAATGTTAAATTGGACTAGGAAGAAGGATAAAATCGGAGGAGCCGCCAACTCCTCCTTCCTGGATCTCATACTGAAAGGCAGTAATCCCAACTCCATAGAAAGATTCAGGCCTATTTCTCTTTGCAATACCTCCTACAAGATCCTTTCGAAGATAATAGCTACTCGAATGAAAAAATTGATGGGTAATCTCATCTCTGATTCTCAAGGTGGGTTCATTGTTGTCCGTCAAATTCTGGATAATGTAATCATTGTTCAGGAGGCTATACACTCTAGTATGGAGAAAAAGCAACAGCGTATGGCAATTAAGTTGGACATGGAAAACGCTTTCGACAGAGTGAATCACTTTTTCTTATTCGAGATCATGATTAGATTCAGTTTCTCCAGTAGATTTGTCAGATGGGTAAAAGCTTGCATAAGCAAGCCCTGGATTGCTCTGCTTGTTAATGGCAGGCCTACCTCCTTCTTTCAAGCCACTAGAGGCCTAAAGCAGGGGTGCCCTATGTCCCCCTTTCTCTATCTCCTGGTGGCTGAGTCTCTAAGTTGGAAGCTAATTCAACTTCAAAGGTTGGGGAAACTCAAAGGGATGAGGATTGCAAGAGGATTCAAAAAAGTCAATCATGCTCAATTCGCAGATGACACGATTTTGTTTGGCAGGGCTTCCACAATCATAGCTGAAAGATTCAATAGTGCATTGACTACCTTTCTCAAAGCTTCTGACGGAAAAGTTAACTCCATGAACTCCAAAATATATGGTTGGAACTGTCCCAAGGAAATAATAGTTAGAATAGGCAGGATCGTGGGTTTTGAAGGATGTCCCTCCTGGAATTCATTTAGTTATCTCGGTATCCCAATCTTCAAAGGAAACAAGAAAGTTATGGATTGGCAGGGCCTGATCGACAAGATCAAAGCCAAAATTTCCTCATGGAGTTTCAGGTGGCTCAACTTGGTTGGAAAACTAGTTTTGATCAACTTTGTCCTTTTTGCCTACCTTGTCTATATCAGTTCAATCTCTTTAGCCCCCAAGAGTGTAATCCAGAAGATTACAAAAGAGCTCTGCAAATTCCTATGGCAAGGAGGGAAGTCCAATGGAGCAAAAAAGTTTCATTTGATGAGCTGGGAAAAGGTCCGCAAAACTAAAGATGCTGGCGATGCAAGTATACGATATCCCTCGCTTATGAATATCGCCTTAGGTGCCAAAATCCTTTGGAAAGTTGTCACAGGTAAGAAATCCTGGTGGAAAGAGATCCTCTACAAGAAATACATGAACGGGAATAGATTGCGTTGCATGGAGAAGATTGGTTAGAATAAAGTCAGCACTCCCATCTGGAACCTTTGTAAAAAGGAAGCACCTATCATGCAAAATCATTCTTACTGGATTCCTGGTAATGGAAAAAAGATCAAGCTATGGGCTAATAGGCTAAGTCCCGACTCAAGATCCCCTGTAAACTTCCTTCAAAATTTCATTGAGCTCAATGATTGGATGGATCGAGTTAATATCTATACTTTATATGACCTCTCGGAGTGGACCAATAAGGGAAGGTGGGCTGGATGGCTCAATCTAGAGATTCCAAGCCATCTTCAATTCGACTATGACGCCCTTCTAGAACTTTTACACGGAGTTGTTCCTGTTGTTACGGAGAAAACTTTCTATGGCTAGGGGTAGACCTCAACAGACAGCTGACTACCAGAAATTAACTCAATTCTCAATTCTATGTTATATAAATGACAATGCTAAGATAATGGAGAATATAACCAACCTCAATCCGGACGTTCGATGTAGATCCCCGTTGAAGCTTTCAATCCGTGCACTTGAACTTGCAAATTAGTCTTGACAACCAATATACAACAAGTGCGCATAATATATGAAAGACATTAACATCATCAATAGCAATGGTCCATGATATTATAAGTAAATGCAACCCAATGTAATATAAACAACATTCACAACGTTAATGGACGAGAATATGAGTATTTCTATTAATAAATAACAAGAAGTACAATGTGATACGACCTCTTGCCGGCAACCAATCTGAACCAAGAACTAGATCTCTCCACTTGTGCCTCCACCACTTCAATCCTCCATGGAATGGCAAACTCAAACTATGATAGGAGTTTGGAAGGTGAACATAAAGGGTTCACAACAACAAGGATCAATGAGGACTCAAGATGCGGCAAAAATCCACTAGAGTTATCTTGCTCTCTCCTTCTCCTCCCTTCCATATGCCATATGTGCTCAATATATAGTCCTTCCAAAGGTAGGTGAAAGGACACATCGAGGCGTTTCTGGGCAAATGGAGGGCCAAAGGTCACCCTAAGACCGCTTTTTGGGAGTAAAAAGTTATTTACTAGTGATTTTTACCATTTTACTTGTCACCCGCGGGCTATAGTGGTGCAGCTCGCAGGTACGCTGGCTAAAGTGGAATAGCTAGCGTACAGGAAGAAAAATAGGGAAATAGTATATCTGAAGGATATAAAGTGGATCTGAGTCAATAAAATGGATCCTGAAGACCAAAGCGTGCTGATGCTCACAAGGTGGAAAATTACGTTGTAACACCTATTCACTAGAATATGCTCGATAGAAGAGGTTGGAGCAAGTCGGGAGCCTATACTGTCAAAGCAAGGTATCGGATGATGGATAGCAACAGTAGTATCAAGGACAAAAAATGGGCAAAAGTATGGAGTAAAGATAGTCTCCCGAAAATAAATGCATTCACATGGACTTTAGCCCATCAAAAAATCCTTACTGCAGAGAACCTTAAAAAAAGAGGCATAAAGGGGCCTGTGAGATGCATTCTTTGCAAAGCCTCGAAAGAAACTGTTGAACACTTGTTTCTGGACTGCAAATTCACTCAGGAAGTTTGGCACGGGGCTTTTTTTTATTTAAATTTCATGGTGACTCTGCCAACAAACTGGAAGGATTACTACAGGGGATCTCTCCACAACAAGCCTGATTTCAAGAGAGCCTGGGAAGCCTTTCCTAGGTTTATTTGTTGGAAGCTTTGGACAACCAAAAATAAGGAAATGTTTGAAGGTACCATCTCCACTCCTGCTTGAGTCCTAGCCTCGACCAAAGCACTCTGAGTTGAAGCCTTGTTAGTACAGGGAATGAAGAATATAAAAAAGGAACCTCTCGTAGTGGAAGAAAAAATCTGGGCCTCGAACTTCTTATCTCTGATCCCCTCTCTTTGTCTGGCTGCTCCGATAAAGAGACCCAATACTCAGAATTGGCATATTAGAATGAGCGCAGAGGAATTTCAAAAATGGAAGGAAAATATTGGATGCAACACTCTCTTCTTCGATGGAGCCTCGAAAGGCAACCCTGGGTTGGCAAGTGCGGGTGGAGTTCTCTATGACTCCGAAGGAAATAAGAAGAAAGATTATGCATGGGAAATAGGTAGAAAAACAAACAACAATGCAGAATGGTTAGCCCTTACAAAAGGTCTGGAGATTTCAAGGAAAGCGTCACTGAATTAGCAGTTTGTGGTGATTCGATGTTAGTCATCAAGGAGGCTAGGAGTTTGATTATGAACAGAAAGAACCCTACTTTCAAAATCCACAGTCTCCTAAAGTACCTTGTTAGTGAATTCAAAACCATAAGTTTCTTCCACATTATGAGAACGAACCAAGCGGTTAATGAGATGGCAAATAATGGAGCAAGACTCGATCGTGTTGTTCTAATTAGTAACCACATGATGAAAAAAAAGGTCTGGATCCCTTGATTTTGACAAGCCCTCACATCCGGGTTATTTTTTGCTTATCTTCAACTATGGAAATTTGCCTTCATTTGGGTGGGAGCCTTGGCTATAACCTCACGCAACAAATGAACTTCATCAAATTTTATGCTATAGTTCTAAACCTTGTTTGGGATCTCGAGGTAAGGGACGTTCTCACGAATATATCACATGGCTTCCACATGGGAAGCATGCATCTAGTCTATTCGGACGACTCTCGAGGCCACAAGTTATATCACGCTGATGGTCAAAAAGGTTGGCATCATTCCTGTGCACTTGTGCCTGCAAAGATGGCAAATCCTGGTTATCCTCTCCACATAAAAACTATCCCGAATCATAGCAGTGTTATCCCGGATTTTAGGAAGCGTCTACCTTCTTGGCCAGGGATTCAGGAGGGCATGACTCCGATGCGGAGCAGCAAGCATGTTTTGGGGGCAGCGTTTGATGGTGGTGGAGTCGAATGCAAAAAACGTCTCCACACTTCGTCAGGAGGACAAGAAGGTGTGGCTTTCGTGCAGAGCAGTGTTCTGGGCTCTGGACGGGATGAATTTCAGGGATTCGCAACCTCCCTCAGTGTAATTGACGATCATCTGGCTATCTTGGATGCCCAAGTCCATGTCTTATGAATTAAGATCTCGGATATTAAAAAATCCCTGCAACACATGACAATCTCGGAGCATGCAGCTCGCCTGGAGGTTCGTGAGCTCAGAGAGAAAGTGGAAGTTCTGGCAGTTGCTATGGAGAATGGTGAGTTTCGTGGAACAACCCAAATTAGGGAAATTCGTGGCATTGCCAAAAGGATTGATGAGAATGTCAACTTCATTCATGCTAAGCTAATCAACAATGGCAAGGACGCAGAGCTCTGAAGTTGTTCGGTACCGTTTTTTGGTTCCTTTTTTCCCTGTCCTACGGTGATTTATTAACAGTATGAAATGGTTGTCTGTGTATGTAATTTCCAATTTAAGTGGTCAGAACTATGTCTAAATTCCTGTCATAAACTCCTGGGAAGACGTTGCACTACTTTTGTAAAGTTAAAGGTTAAATGGACAAAAATGATGGTAGAGCTAAGGTCGCCCTCCACTGTTGGGGAGCAGGCCTGCTCATACACTATGCAATCCTGGTTTTTATCTCTTTTTATATAAAAAAAATCTCAGCCATTTATGTTAAAAAACAATATTTCAATACTATGCAGCTAGGTGCTTAGCCTCAGCCAACGACGGGCGCTAAACTCTCATTCTTGAAACATGTAACTTTTTACGGTTATTTTAATATCCATTTAACTGCAAATATTTCAGAATTAAACCAAATCTTACCAACAGCCACTTATTTTCCCGGAGTGGACCTGCTAACTTGAAACGCCCAGCGGTGGGCCGGTGCAGGTTCAGAAACTCAAGCAAACCCTAGAGTCGTCCCTTTCATGGGGTGGCTTTATGTTGAACGGGTAGACAGTTAATATTATTCAATATCTGATTAGTGTTCAGAGCTTATCAGGTAGATTTGAAGAATCTAAGAACAATTGCAAGAGATGCCCAATGCAATATATTTCATCCAATATATATGATGTAGATGAAGGATCCAGAGCCTGTTCCATATGCATCTACGAAGCTCCCAGCAGTACCATATCGAGATGGAGGAGCTACAAAGGTAGAGGTGGCAGAGCTATTTTACCACTCCGGTGGACCAAAAGAAGAGGCTAGGGCAGAAATAGCAGTAGTTTCAGTTTCCCTTAGCCCGATTTCATATCCAAATCCAAATCCCTTTGTTCGAGCATCAGTATACTGCCTGGATCTACTAGATCCATATTGAGAGCTATAAGCACCAGTTTAAGTTGCAACCGGGGTGGCTGTAAACCGGATACTAACCAGTGGAGAAAGCAGTGAAGTAGGGAGCTAGATAGGTAGGAAATACAAGGGCAAAGCTCAGTAGAGCGAAGGCAGTTTCAGAGATATAGATGGGAATAGCTGAGGTAGCAGTAAGAAAAGTTGCAGAGTCAGATGTATAAGCATGTATAAGCAGAGGCTAAGGTACCAATAGGCAGAGCCAGATAAAACGGGGGCATAGCAAGATCAAGCGAAGGAAAAGGTTGGAGAGCCGGCATCGCTCCTAGTTCGAATTCAACTGATTCCAGGCGCAGATAAGCCACTAGCAGGTTGAGATCGAGGTCCCGTGGTAATTGCCCAAGTAAAAGCATTTGATCATAATCTTTACTATGGTTGTGTGCTGCTATAGCCATTTCTGTACATTGAATGTACCAGAGAATTACATAAAGTTGAACATAATGAAATGATAAAAACATTCCAATAGTCATTTATGTATATTGAATTTACTACACTAATCAAATAGAATAGAGATACAATAAAGTTAAAAACAGTAAAATTAGATGCCATACACATTACATATTATTAAAGTTATTCAATGTTATTCAATAATGAACAGAACCAAATTATATCATTCTGTTCTTTCCCTGACCAAAGAAGTTGGTAGGATCTTAACCCCTTCTAAAAGAAGTCCACCTTTCCAATCCCCACCTTCCCATTCTCTCATGCAGAACTCAATATTTCCTGAATTATCTCCGTTTTCCTCCACAATAAATCTGCCTGCCTCAAACTCCATCCACCCCTCCTCTACATGTCTAAAGGGAGACATCTGGTACCCTTCATTTTCAACAGGTTTATCCATATCAGTCAAATACCGAGCATATATCTGGTGATTACCATAAGGAGTTGTAACTGAGAATTTGACAGGCTCACGATTCCATCCATATACTGGATCCACGGGGTAAATAAAGATGCCATAGGGTGACTCATGGAGTTTGAGCCTGAATAAAACGCTATATGTCTCACCAGAAGACAAAAACTTGCAGTCAAACTGTCCTCTCACTTCAAGCCAACATACTGCAACTAGTTCAGCTATCTCCTTCAAACTGTAGTCAAAAGCCAAAACTGTGTTATTGGTTTTTCTTTACATACTGTCGTCTTGTTAGTATTAACAAAAAAGAACTGAAAGAATAGAGTGTTGGGTTACCTGGATTCATCCTGAGAAATCCAATTCCAGTAACGATCATCATCTCCCCAAGTTATATCCAAATTTCTTGCAGACAACATAAAGCACAACTTACCGGTGGCTCGCTCTATCCAGAACTTCTAAAATAAAAAAATTCGTGTAATTAGTGCCACATTTAAACATCCAGTTCAAATGAGAAAGCTAAAATATAAATTAGGAAACATTCATCTTCATGTCCCATATTTAAACATTGCACCTCCTTTTTATTTAATCTCTTGTTAAATAATAAATGGCCCAGCTAGCCAGAGTGTAAATTTGGATGGATTTACCATGTTCCATCTTTTACACAGAACTTCCTTTCCATGTCCCATCTTTTAACCATTAAACTTATTTTTCTTAATTTGTTGTTGCTTAACATATACAGAGATAAGATACATCTACGACAATCTTGACATTGCTTTATTTAGTTTTTTAAACTATTTTAACTAAATCATATTTCTCTTCTGTTATCCCAAATTTAAAACCTTAAAAATGTAAAAAACTGTTAGATAAGTTTCCACTTAAAGAAGCCATGTTTGTAGTCCACTGTTCAAGTAACTAAATATATAAAAACAAAATCATCTCATATGAAAAATAAAAGTAAAATATTAATTTAAATTTATGATAAACAAATATCTATTGATTTTTATGAAGGGTTAAGCTTAAAACTTAAATACCATCTTCAATGTGATTTCAATTAGTTTTTAAAAATATGTTTAAAAAAATAAAAGATTCTAAATTAAGATAGATGAATTAAGTATAAAACTTTATTGCAGTCCTCCTTCCGAAGCTTGTGACTTGTTGACAGATACCGAATTTATTCCTTTATTGTGGGGTAATTTGGTATATTCATCAGAGTACAGTATTTGATCTAAGGTTGCATCTAAAGCATGATATGCTAGTAATACAGGCCAACTTGCTATAATTTTTTGGGGAAATAATCACATTGGGGAATCTTTTTCCAACAAGCTGGACATATATTCCTAGTAATACAGGCCAACTTGCTGTGATTATTTTTGGGAACAATCACATTTGGAATCCTTTTCAAGCTGGACATATATTCCTAGTAATACAGGCCAACTTGCTGTGATTATTTTTGGGAACAATCACATTTGGAATCCTTTTCAAACAAGCTGGGTTAATTGGACAAAAACACTTATGATGGAAGGCATCTCTAATATCCTGGTAATTGAGATTGAAAGAGATTCAGGCAAATATATATAACATCCATAAATACACACATACCTTAGTTCTGCCGTCGATCCAATTGGGATGACAGAGAGCAAAATACAATTCTTTCTTGGAAGAGATTTCCAATGGCGAATCAAGCCTTGCAAGAAGATGGGGATACTGAATTGGAAGCATCTTCGCCCAAACGGAGTCGGAATTGCTGGCCAAGCTGAATGTCTTGTTGACCGCGCTGAGCCTGCAAACATCTCTGGGTGTGGTGAAGCTCAGTATATGCGATATGCAGCTCTCTGGCAAATCCCTCAACATCTCTTTCTGATTCTTCTCCATCTCCCAAGATATTGCCAAGATCAAGAACAGGAAACAAGGGTAGTTTCTTACCAATGGACGGTATTAAACCAACCCACTCACCAAAATCCGATTTATAGCATTACTCTCGTTGTAATCGGTTCTTTCCTTACCTGATCTGTTCCCGACTCTGATTCACTGCCTACTCCTTCAAGGGTCTTCCTTTTCTAGTTCCACCGCCGGAAACAGAGGCGGTTGAGAGGGTTTTCCAGTTGACTGAATGAATTCAACCTAAAATGGGTTTTGCCTCGTTTTCAGTCTCGCCGGTTGAGCGAGAAATACCTCTTCTTTTAGGAGAATTCTTCAGGAGGATGTGAAAATCAGATCCAAGGTTCAACCTAACACCCTGGAAATTTTGAATCTATACAGGCAGTACATAATTTAAATTTGATTTTGTTTGCCCGCTCGAAATTTAAATTTGAATTTGCCCGCTTAGTGTGGAGAATGAATCGATAGCGACCGATTGGGATTTTTTTTTAAATAGAACATAATCTTATATTTTTTATTATTTTCATATATATATATATTATTATTATGTCTAATTGGCAACTTGATTTACCAATGTTGAATTGAATTTTTAAAATGGTTTATTGTTGATTTATTAATGTTTTACTTGTTTTTTAGTCACATTTGTTGTGGCCAATACAAATTATATAATTTTTATAGTTTATGGGAATGCAAATTATGTAAATTTATATTCTCATTTTATTTATCAAAGTTTTAATTTTAATAATATTAAAATTGAGTTTGATATTTATAAATACAATTGGGCAAATTATTGGATATCTAATGTGATATTTATATAAATTAGATATAGTATACTTTATTAATAGTAAGGTCATGTTTGTATAGATGTTTAAGAAGAAAGGTTTTATATGGGAGAGGGTTACTATCTATCTTGTAATTAAGAGTGGAATGATAGGGAATATATTTGCTTAACTTTGCTTATGTGAGAGTGGTGAAGGGTTACTAATGAACTAGTGTAAGGATTTGTGAGTGCTTTTGTGGATTTTGTGAAAGAAAGTATATTATGATTATTACAAAAAGGCAACATTTACTATTTATCTAGTATTAAGAGTGGGATTATGAGGGATGCTTAACCAAGGGAATACATTTTCCTAACTTTTCTCATGGTAGAGTCATGAAGGCTCGCTGATGAACTAGTGTAGGGACTTTTTGAAAGGGATTATTGGTGAGCAAGTCTTGGTTGTGGTATATAAGGTTTGTCCATTTGAGTTTTCTCGGTTTGCATTTTTTATAAGAAACATATGATTAATCGCTTGTTGATGATGGAGCAAAAGATGAGGTATGTGAAGGTTGCATTCTTGGAAAACAACACAATGACTATTTTTTGGCAGAAAAATCATGGACGGCTATGACACCTCTTTGTGCATGTAGATATATATGGCCTAATTGAAAGTTGCTCTTTCCATACAACATTCAAGAAACCACATTTGAATACATCATTCTAGTATGCATCGATGTAAGATAAGGGAGGGTACAGAGAAGAAGTACAAAGAAAATAAATGTTAGTAGTGAAAATGGCATAGACTTGAATATCATGAAAAACCAAAGAATTTCGATAGGAGGATTACATCAAATATTGTATTGGGGAAAAGAAAAAGAATGAAGATAGTGAAATTCTTGAGAGTTCAAAAAAAGAAGAGGTTAAGTCAAGAAATCTTGTTGGAGACAAAATTTTAGGTTCTTTAAGGGTAAGAAACCAAAGTGAAGATTAAAAATTCTACGGGAGGGGAACAAAAAAGATTCTCTGCTAAAAGAGAGGAAGAGATACAATGGTGGATATATTTTGAAAGGGATATACAGTTGGTACTATACTGCTAAAGGTCTTAAAAGTGCACTAAATGTACGAGGGTAGCAGAATTTGGTAGGTTTTGGTGATATTCATCATTCTACATTGTTAACTCTTTATGTGTCATGTCTCAAGGTACAATATCTTTAGGTTGATATGGGATTGAGATTTTTGTTGGTGTTGATGGTGTTATTGTGGATCTTGTGGAAAGATCATTAAAACCTTTCTCTAGCCAAGTATGTGAGCCTTCTGCAATGGGTTTTTTGGAACCATGGTTTGATATCCCTCGTGATTCTACAACTTCACAATCTTCTATGAAGAAATATATTTTTGAGATCAAAAAAAAAGAGGGGAATTGAGGAGACTAAGTCAGGGAATGGCAAAAGGTGTGTTCATAAAAATGTATCTTCAATAGACTTGGTCTAATGGAGGATATTATTATTCAACATGGCCCCATATCCCATTCACAAAGTCTAGCTGACTATGTTGACATACCCTTTGGATGTGTTAGATGGCACTACTATAGACACTCCGTGCCAGATTAAAACGTGCCTTTTCAAAAATGTTTGGATTCAAAAAAGGGAGTATGTGCGTGAATTAAGCCTTTTTCCAATCTGGTTTAAGTCAAGATTGGGACTATCTAGAGCAAGGGAATGGAATCATGTTAAACTTGTTTCTGATTCATTTGGGAAATAAGGGATTCCTACAAAAAGTGTTGTTGCAATTGCATTTGAAGGGACAAATCTTAGATTCAATGCATAGTATGTGGTCCATCCATATTATTTATTGGGTAAGGAACCTCCTACTCTTTTGAATGTTTCCCCTACAAAGACTTTAAATGAATTTGCACAAGCAAATGAAAGGGAAGAGATATTTGTAGAGATGATGTTTAATTCTCTCAACATCTAGTTACCTATGAAGGTTATCTCATAGGGACACCTATGGATCTTGGGTAGAAAGTGATGAGTCATTAGATATCTCGAGGTGATAACTCTTTAGAACTAGGAAACTTCAAGAGTTATGCTCTGGATCACATCTAGTAGATCCCACTTTGTATAGACAACTTATAGGCTCGCTAATGTACTTGATACATTCGAGGCTTGATATATATTTTGCTGTGAGCATTCTGAGTCAATTTATGTCTGATCTGAGACATAGACACTGGACAGCTGCTAAGCATGTGCTTAGGTACCTTCGATGTACAATTCCATATGGACTCAGATATGCCTCTAGTGGAGGAGTCATGTTACTTGTTTATACAGACTCGGACTGGGGAGGAAGTATTGTGGACCGTAAGAGTACATCCGGGCCTCCGGCTATTGTTATAACCTAGGATCAGCTATGATTTCTTGGTCCAGCAGGAAGCAAGGCTCCGAAGCTCAGAGCACTACCAAAGCATAATACATAGCTGCTAGTGTTTCCTACCGAGAAGTAGTGTGGCTCAGAAAGCTAATTGCAGGGTTTTTTAGTGAAAATATTGAGCCTACAGTTATTAGGTGTGATAATCATATTTGCATCAATCTTTCCAAAAGCCCAGTGTTTCATGACAAGTCGAAGCACATTGAAATGAAGTATCACTTCATCTGATACATGGTCTAGAAAGGTACAGTGAAAATTCAATACATTGCTACAGATGAGCAGATTGCAGATGTGTTAATAAAGCCTCTGTTAGTGACGAAGTTCAGGTACTTCTGAGACAAGCTTGGTATGGCAGAGAATGCCTCCCTCGCTGAGAGGGAGTGTTAAATATATAGCATCAGGAGACATTCTCCAAACCAATCTTGTGTAGCCAAGATTGATCCTCCTGTATAAAGGTGAGCACTTTGATTGCCTTTCGTGTAAAGGTTATTCCTCCCATATAGAGGTAATTGATCAAAGTAATGATGTTGTAAAGTCTTGGTGGAAAAGTCTCTAGACTTGTGTGTGTCAAGTCATGATTATCATGTGAACCTTTTGTATAAAGGTATCCATGAGATGGACCTCCCGTATAGAGGTGGACCTTCTGTATAAAGGTTATGCTTTGCTTATTAAAAGAATTTAATGTTGTGTGATGTATTATTAACCATGATCACCATATTGATATTAAGTCTCCTTTAGAGATTGATCACCTCTAAAGTGAATTACTTTAGCATATGATCATTTGGTCCGAAATAATATAACATGATCACAACATCCAATAATTCTTCTTAGCAAAATGTAATGTGATGGATAATTAAAGTTAGCACATATTGACCATGCAGTAGGAGATAAATAAATAAAAGATAAAGCATAGCGATCAAGAAAATTCAAAATTTCCCATGCACACACTTCAGCTAATTAAAGAGAACTTGAATTGTTAAAGCTTCAGTTATAAAGCTTTAGTTATAAAAGCTTCAGTTCCTCCACACAGGTTTCCAATTTCCGAAACGCGTCGAGATCAAAAAATCCACATAGGTTTCCAATTTTCGTTGAAAATAACTGCAACCTGTGAAAGCCTAAACGAAACTATAAAGCTTTAGTTAAGTATGAATGCTTCATTTAAAGCATCAGTTAAAGATATGCCTCAATTAACTAAAGAACTCACAGTGGTCACTTCAAGTAAATCAATCAACATGATTTTAGTTAACTAAGTGTTAAATAATAAGGACTAGTTAACTAAAGTGTTTTCACTTTAGTTACACTAAAAGAAGACACTTCAATTAAAGAGAGTTAACTAAGTGTCAACAAAGAAGATCTAGTTAACTAAGTGTTATTGCACGATGACACTTATGTTAAAATAAAAGATGACATGTGAGTTGTGACACTTTCCTGTCGACACTTAAGTTATCCACCTAACTAAGTAGGAAAGCTTTCAGTTAAGAGGCCAGTTCATCCTAAGTGACAACTCAATGAGATAAAGCACTACATGAGAAGTGGGGCGCACCTCTGCATGCAAGAGGGCGAGATCATCCTGAAGTTAGAAGATAAAAATAGAAGAGAAGAATGTATAAATATGTTATACGGGATTGATGAATCCAATGTGAAGTGAATTCTCTTCTCCATTGAAGGAAATGCACTTCTCATTGTGTAGGGTATTGTTCTTGCTTTTTATTGTTGTGTTGGGCACACATCCGATTTATCTCTCTTCTCTATTGCTTCCATATCTTCATCAAGAGTGTTTGGCGATCTCTTATCTTCTTAAAGCAATCTGCTATGCAGGAAAAATTTTAGGGGCGAATTATAGCCCATGGGCGAAATTATAGGGGTCACTAAGAAACCCTGGGCGAATTTTTAATATGAAACGAGTTTTTTTAAATTTAACATATTAGCCCCATATTTATTTAACCCATAGTCAAAGGAAATCGAATAGCCAAGGTCGAGAAAGAGGAAAAATTAATGTAGCCAAGTAAAATAATCGCGAAATGGTGAATTCGCCTAGAATTTCGGGTAATGGAGGCCCCGAAGAGTTGGTTCGCCCACCATTTAGGGTAATGGAGGCCACGAACAGTTGGTTCGCCCAGCCAGCAATTTATTATTTGGGTAATGGAGGGCCGAGGCCGCGATTAGTTGGTAACTTGTTTCAAACTTCGCCCCCGGATTTTGGTGATGACGCCCACGAGCAGCTGGCTTGCCCCATGTTTTCGGCAATGGCGGCCCAACGTTGAGATTTTTTATGAAAATCTCATTTCAAATTTTCAAATCGCCCCAACTCTCGTCGATTTTGATTAACGGGGGTTTGAATTGAGGTTTCAACCACCAAATTTTGTTGGGTAAAGATTATTTTAACCTTGTCCATACTCCATAAATGAGATGAAGGTTCTAGAATGTCGAAGTCGCTATATAAGAGGGAAAGAGCCAGTAAAAACCACATGAAAAATCATTAGATCTCTGCATTCAGCAAAGCTTGAGTTTTTGACAGTGGCTTCTGCAATTGTTCAAATTTTCTTGGGGTTTACAGTCTTCACTGAGGCTAAGAGGTTAGTTTTGTTTTCAATTTCATAGAACTAGTGCTAGCTTCCTTCCTTGCTTCCTGGCTTAGAGATATGTACAACCGGTTCTGTGCAATTTCATGAGTGTTAATAAGTTTGTTAGGCATGATGAAAAGAATTGATCACAAGATATATTAGCCAATAGACTATTATCAGTGGCATATTCTGTCTGGTGGATGCAGACCCACAAGTGCTAGCTTCCTTCCTTGCTTCCTGGCTTAGAGATATGTACAACTGGTTCTGTGCAATTTCATGAGTGTTAATAAGTTTGTTAGGCATGATGAAAAGAATTGATCACAAGATGTGTTAGCCAATAGACTATTATCAGTGGTATATTCTGTCTGGTGGATGTAGACCCACAAGTGCTAACTTCCTTCCTTGCTTCCTGGCTTAGAGCTTATCTTGTAGATGTTGTGCAGTGAAAATTTTCATTATGTGTTTGTTATTCAAGAATGAAATTTGATTTTTTTTGCAATTTGAATTCACTTTTCCCTGGTTAATTATTTATGGGAAAGTTGTGGATTATGCCCATAAACTCTATAGATTTCATATTTCCTCTGGTAGTTGTCCTTAAAACATCTACGTTTTTTTGTCAAATTCCAAGTGAAGTCCAATTCGTGGTCAAGGTTTCTTTGCATGTAAAACTCTTGTCAGTACATTATTTTCATGGGCCTTGATCTATTTCTGAAATTCATTTTCCTCTTAGTTGAACATGGCTACCATGATTTGGCCATATTCAATATCATTTGCAAATCAGACCACGATATGCATGTAATCATGAACTAGGATGCCGATTCATTCTACAGATTTCTATTAATTTGATGAGTTTCATCAGTGAGAAATATGTTCTATCCTTGTGCTTTTTCATTTCCTAGGTTTAGGGAGTCAATCTTAAGGATTGTTGCTGGTGCTTCTTGCTAGATTTTGGCAAACACAATGCCATCAAGCACGGGATACATGCAATGGTTTTCTCTTAAACACACCCTTTTGAATGTATCTGGCCATTCGTGACATCATTTGCAAATCAGACCATGACATGCATGCGATCATAAACTGGGATGCTGATTCAATTTACAGATTTCTATTAATTTCATAGTTTCATCAGTGAGAAAAATGTCTTATATTCTCACTGTTTCATTTCCTAAGTTTAAGGAGTCAACACTAATGTTTGTTTGTAGTAGTTCTTGCTAGAGTTTGGTAAACATAATTCCATCAAGCATAGGATACATATGATGTTTTTCTCTTAAACACGCACTTGTGAATGCATCTTATGACTGCCAGGTTTGGCGAATTTGGTTCTTCCCTTATGAACAACTAAAAAGCTTTCATTGGAGCCATCCAGCACAGGAGGGGCACTTTATACTTGCTCACTACCATTAGCTTTCTTTGAGCAACATTATTTATTTTTATCCTCTTTTTTTAGGAGGTGAGAGAAATATGGGTATTGCATTGTGATATGGTGTTGTGTGGGGCTCTATTATATCTCATGTTATCAGAATGATATAAGCTTGTGGGGTAAAATAAAGTGCCTTACAAATAGGTTTTCCAAAGAATCAGAGACTTGGTGAGTATGCAAGTACTGTTTGGTCCTCATGCTTATTATGTGAGGCTATGGCACCAAAAGTATACATTCAGGTCTGCAGTCTTCATGTCTCAAGTTTTGTAGAAGGCTTCCATATACACATAAGAAAATGATTCCTTACAATCATGGGGGGGAATCATTGGTAGTAATGTCATCATGAGTTTGCTCAACTAATCCCTCATTGAAAGCTCAGCAATGTAAGCATTTAAAGAAAACAAATGTGCTTAAAACACTATAGATTGGAGAGAGGTGCTATAGTGATGGTGTTTAACCTTTGTACTTTGCTTCCAACACGTGTTTACCTTAGCCATCATATTAAAGTATATATTTTGTTCATTATGATTACCTTCAATCTTCATCAGGATAACCTCAATGCTTCCAAAATCCAAACAGTTGTAATAAAAGTTTCAAGGACAAACTAAAGCCTGAAGAATGTGACTGAAACCTTTTTCCTGGACAGAGTAAGGGATAGTGTCTTATTTACCTCCCCATTTAGCTATTTTTCTTTTCATTTTTGTTGCATATCACGGATTGAGGTCTATTTATGTAGGTGATGTACTCTTGAGGGTTTGTTAATTGGAGAAGTATTACATGGAGAACCAATTTACATCATTGTTTTTGGTGTTTGTTTGCTCTATCACATATAATACTTGAATCAAAATGCAATCTATTACCATGCACAAAATCTTGCTTTCAGAGTAGGCAGTCTCACAGGTTTAAATATTACACATCTCAATTCCCCTTTCAAGAATAGATGTTTAGCTAATCATCTTTCTAGTTGATCTTTCCATTAGTCATTCAGGGATTATGATTCAGTTTATAAAGTCTCTTTTTAGTAGGGGTGGGTGCTAAAATTTATGTGTAGATGTAGAGGTGGATCTTACCAAAATGATATGAACTTATCATGCCTTGCTAGAATGTACGATTCTTTCAATAACCAGATATGTCATTCATATTTATGTCTATTATGTTTTGTGACCTTCAAATTTTCTTTCGAAACAATTTTATATTGTCTAATGTTGTTATTTTTTCATTGGATTTTGCCTTGACAGGTTCAGGGAATGGTAATATACATGCTTGGAGTATCAACTGTGGCAAAGAAGTATGGTTTTGTGAGTCAATTTCTACTTTCAGAACTAAATTTCTGCTTTGAATTCCTTGAAAAAGTGAGTTGTATCTGTTCATGAAACTGCTAATTGGATTATTACTTTTATTGTTCTCTAGGTTGCTTGTTGGACAAACGATGGTGTCATTTCTGCAGTGGTAAAATGGGCTCCAAGGTGCTTTATACTTGCTCACTACCATTAGCTTTCTTTGAGCAACATTATTTATTTTTATCCTCTTTTTTTAGGAGGGGGGAGAAATCTGGATATTGCATTGTGATATGGTGTTGTGTGGGGCTCTATTATATCTCATGTTATCAGAATGATATAAGCTTGTGGGGTAAAATAAAGTTCCTTACAAATAGGTTTGTCAAAGAATCGGAGACTTGGTGAGTATGCAAGTACTGTTTGGTCCTCATTCTTATTATGTGAGGCTATGGCACCAAAAGTATACATTCAGGTCTGCAGTCTTCATGTCTCAAGTTTTGTAGAAGGCTTCCATATACACATAAGAAAATGATTCCTTACAATCATGGGGGGGAATCATTGGTAGTAATGTCATCATGAGTCTGCTCAACTAATCCCTCATTGAAAGCTTAGCAATGTAAGCATTTAAAGAAAACAAATGTGCTTAAAACACTATTGATTGGAGAGAGGTGCTATATTGATGGTGCTTAACCTTTGTACTTTGCTTCTAACACGTGTTTACCTTAGCCATCATATTAAAGCATTTGTTTTGTTCATTATGATTACCTTCAATCTTCATCAGGATAACCTCAATGCTTCCAGAATCCAAACAGTTATAATAAAAGTTTCAAGGACAAACTAAAGCTTGAAGAATGTGACTAAAACCTTGTTCCTGGCCAAAGTAAGGGATAGTGTCTTATTTACCTCCCCATTTAGCTATTTTTCTTTTCATTTTTGTTGCATATCACATATTGAGATCTATTTATGTAGGTGATGTACTCTTGAGGGTTTGTTGATTGGAGAAGTATTACATGGAGAACCAATTTACATCATTGTTTCCAATGTTTGTTTGCTCTATCACATCTAATACCTGAATCAAAATGCAATCTATTACCATGCACAAAATCTTGCTTTCAAAGTAGGCAATCTCACAGGTTTAAAGATTACACATCTCAATTCCCCTTTCAAGAATAGATGTGTAGCTAATCATCTTTCTAGTTGATCTTTCCATTAGTCATTCAGGGATTATAATTCAGTTTATAAAGTCTCTTTTTAGCAGGGGTGGGTGCTAAAATTTATGTGTAGATGTAGAGGTGGATCTTACCAAAAAGATATGAACTTATCATGCCTTTCCAAAATGTATAATTCTTTCAATAACCAAATATGGCATTCATATTTATGTCTATTATGTTTTTTGACCTTCAACTTTTCTTTCAGAACAATTTTATATTGTCTAATGTTGTTATTTTTTCATTGGGCTTTTCCTTGACAGGTTCAGGGAATGATAATATACATGCTTGGAGTGTCAATTGTGGCAAAGAAGTATGATTTTATGAGTCAATTTCTACTTTCAAAACTAAATTTCTGCTTTGAATTCCTTGAAAAAGTGAGTTGTATCTGTTCATGAAACTGCTGGTTGGATTATTACTTTTATTGTTCTCTAGGTTGCTTGTTGGACAAACGATGGAGTCATTCCTGCAGTGGTAAAATGGGCTCTAAGGCGCTTAATGTTTGCTAGTGGATCGTTTGTGCTGTCATTATGGGTACCAAATTCATCGAAGTTGGTTTCTCTCGTTGGTTCCAATTCTAATATTGCTTGTTGATAACATTCAATGGCCTAAGAGAGACAGATCAGGAAATCCTCCAGCTTGGGATACACCTTAGACTTTGGGATGTAAACAACACTTCATTTCTTTCATTGATATATATATATATATATATATCTCCCTACTTCTAGGGTCTTCTTCCTTCTTTGTCGTTTGTAACTTTATGTTCATTGTGGTAGGATCATCCTCTCTTCTTTTTGACTCGCTATCATGTATTTGAATTTCTACCTATAATTTTTTCATTTTTTACATAATTATCCCTTTAATCTCTTACGTTTGTAACTTTATGTTCATTGTGGTAGGATCATCCTCTCTTCTTTTTGACTCGCTATCATGTATTTGAATTTGTACCTATAATTTTTTCATTTTTTACATAATTATCCCTTTAATCTCTTAAATGTGGCACAATGCCCTAGCGCCTCAGTTCCTCTGCAGCTGGAATGTTATGATGGTACTTTCAGTGTCATTAGCCATTTTTGGCTACCTGTGAACATAAATATATTTGTTCATTCATTCTTTCTTTTTGTTAATCTCGGTAATGTACTTGTAGGATTCTTGTCATAAATTTGATCCTTGAGGTGGTTTGTGTAGGGTCCTTGCCATGGTTGAACGTGAATGGTTACTGTTTGTGCTAAAAGATGTTCCTTGAGAAGGTTAGTTACTCCCATGCTTTGGTATGCCAGAAATGTATACGAAAATAAAACTTTCAATGATAATCTTTTTGAAGCTCTCAATGCTCAACTATTGCCTTGAATTCTGGAGTTAACCATAATTCTTGAGATCTTATAGCTTCCAGGTGTTCGATCATTTGAAGATGCCCATCGAGCTCTTGGATATTCAAGATGCAAATTTTACCCTCTGACTACTAATTTTACTCTCGAATCTGGATGATTTGATTTCTGTCCTGAAAATCTGGAAATAATTGAGCTTTATAAAATGCCATCAAATCTGGAAATAATTTCTGATAGTTGATCTGTCACTTGGGAGTTTGCACACATCATTCTCGCTGCAATTGGCCATTTATTGGAATCTGCATTCAACACTAAAACAACAGCTAGTTGCATATTCAATGCAGAGTGTACAAGCGTCTAAATGTAAACTCTGTTGACGGGCTTTGCCTGAAACAATGGATAATTAATTTCCTTGGATTTATTTAGCTACCAGGTGCAAATAGTTGATGTTATGTTCATCAAATATAATGACACTTGTGCTCTTATATGTCAATTAATGATCTTTATCAAAACTATGAGAATAATACCATGACAAGGATTCAAAACTCATTTTGTCTCTTCATCAGAACTTTTGGGCGCAATCTCCTCTTTAAACTAACAATTTGATTAATGCAATGTCATGTCCCAAATTTGGAATTGGGTCACAATGGCCTAATCACATTGGCCATATTCATTAGAGTTTGTAAAATTGATGTTAAAGGTCAAATAATTGCCAAGGAGGAAAATTACTAGTTTCCTAGGTTTGGGGTGGAAGCTTTGGGATTTGGAATAATGGAGATAATAAATGATGTTTGAACATTAGAGTGGCATAAATATTTAATAAAGGATCTAAATAAATATATACAAGTGAAAATCAAAGTGGCATTTGATCATGAAGACACATGGAGGAAGTGGGACCCACATATGGTTAGATTTCCCCACTACACTTGGCATCATTCTCTCACCAATTCGAATTCAAGGTGAATGGTAACATACTTGGGGGAGTCCAAAAGGTATTATTCATGGCATGACTCATCCAAGGTTGAAATATAGAGGAAGAGTAACTCCCATGGAAGAGGAAGAGGCAATTTGGAGTTAGTGAGACACTTGGGCTAGATTCCCTAGCTCTATGACAACAATGATGAAGATGCTATGACACCTATGACACAAATCAGACCCGAAGGCTGACATATGACATATATGACATGTCAGGGCTAAAAATAGACTCCAAGAGGGCGCTCAAGGGTGTTAGGGCAGCTAAGATGCTTCCACATGTGATTTGGTGGAAGTAGGAAACTAGAAATTGTTGTACAGGTGGTGTTCTTTGGAATCTCTTCCCAACTTGAGTTGGCATGAGTCTCTTGGAAGGAATTCGACCCATGGAGGACATTAGAACTTTATAAATGTCAATAAAAAAGAATGAAACCAGCTTTTGATCATTTGTAAAATTTGCAATTGCATTTGTGAAGAGGGAGAGCTAGTGGATGACTAGTTTCTTGCCTTAGCCAATTTCGAGGGTGAAAGATTCCCATCCAAGTTGGTAATTGGAAAGGCCATCCAGACCTTTCATTTGGAGCTTTAATGGATTATTTATTTGCAGGTGTAAGATACAGGGAAGCTCATGGTTTCTTCTATTGCCGCTCACTCCTTCAACCATTTCCAGTTTTGATGGCATATTCTTGATCCTTGAGGGAGGACGTTTTTGGTGAGCTATTGTACTCTTTGGGGAATATTTTAATGCCCCATTTCTTTTTTAATATGAATTAAATACTATGTTCTTCATCTCCAAAAATTTTCAGGTCGAAATTCCAAGTAGAAATGTATAAATCTCATTTTTAATGGAAGAACAATGCCATTTCCCCACTACCTTGTTGTGAGCCAATGTATTGATGATGATTTCAAATGAATGGATGATTCTATGATATATTTGTGATCAATATACTGCCATGGATGTCTTATACAAGTTTCATGTACTGTACTTGATCATTTGAAGCATTTTTACTCAGTTTAGTTGTATTGGGAGGTGAAATAGTGCCATTTCCCCAAGGGTCAAATTAGGGATTTTTGCAGTTGAATGGGAGAGGGTGAGAACAATTGTAATAATCCATTAATGGTGCATATGAGACTTTAATAAAATAATTAACACATTACATACCTCTGTTCATAAATTTGAGTGGGTTTGGAGACATTTGGGAAGCCATTTTCAGTACTTACCCCAGGGGGATTTGAACCCCAAATTACTAGTAAAATTGCATAATTGGTCCAGAATCTTAAGAGAGTTTGCAGAGGTCTTTTGGTGGACATATTTCATCCATAAACATCATATTCAAGTTATAATATCATTCATACACCTTCCTTGAAGATTTGAAGGCATTTGGAGTCAATTTGAGACCTAGAGACCAATACTAGTCAAAGGAAAATCACTAGTAAAGTTACCTACATTGATCAGAATTGAAAGAGGATTTGCATAAGTATTTTAAAGGTCCAAAGGAATCCCTGAAACACATATTTATGTTCTAATATCATTCATATACCTTCTCAGAAGATTTGGGATCATTTGGGGCAAATTTGGGACCTAGAGATCAAAACTAGTCAAAGGTCGAACTAGGGAAAAAAAGGTGGAAACTTGCAATTTTAATAAAATTCCTAATAAGGGACATTACATGCAAGTACTTTGTTTGATAATTGTTGTGCACAGCTTCTAACCTGAGGGTTCTACTTTGGCACTTGATACTTAGGCTTCCCATCAATTCATCCAGTCCAAACTCTGGCAAAATTTTGATACATAGGCACACTTGGTAATGAAATTTGGTCACACTTGATGAAGACCTGAAGTCTTTCTCATTGACACCTTTGTTGGCATTTACCTGGACTTGGCTCGGGCTTTGGTGTTCTTGTAGACAGGCATTTTATTGACACTTGTGCTTTGAATCTTAGGCATTTGAACAATTTAAAATCCTGAACACGGATTTTACACATATACTCATCACTTGACAGTTAATTGATGCCATTTGACTAGTTTCTTCAATACTTGGGCGCCAATGTGAATACTATCATACTCAGGCACTTAGATAATTTGCAGTTCATTGGTCATGTGAGCACTTTCAACAATGGTAAATGGATTTCAAAGTGAACTCGTCACTTGGCACCTGACATTCTTCAACATTTGTTATCTGTGTGTAAACTCGGGCATGAAGCAGAATGCTATCCATCATAAATGGCCCTTTTGATTTTGCATACGATGAAAATATGCCACATGCAATGCGGAATTAAATTTAAAATTGTTAATAATACACACTGTTTAAACTCATATTGATGCGTTGAGTAATACATGGCCTATGTGCTCTTGCATGGACACTTGGGCTAAGTTCACAATGAAGTGAGTGCTTTGAACATGGTGGAGGGTAAAGACCATCACTTGGAAAGGAGACACATCCTACTTTTTAATATGACAACACTTTATCCCCATTAAAAAGAATAAGCTTTTAATATGAACATCCTATTTTTTAATATGACAACACTTTATCCCCAAGAACAAGCCCGTAACATAATGAAAGGATAATGAGTAAGACCTTTGGATTTGATTAAAATAATAATTTTTATTTTATAAAAAAAACCTATTAAATAATAATTCCACTTTTTAAAAGTAAAATTATTATTTTAGGAAAAAGAAGTGAATATGTCAAATTTGATGCAGAAAACTTGACAAGTTTGACAGGATTTTTATTTTAGGAAAAAGAAGTGAATATGTTAAATTTGATGCAGAAAACTTGATAACTTTGATGGGATTCTGGAAGATGAGGCAAATTTGACGGAAGATGGTGAAAAAGTGCATACTTCTGGGAGGATTTCTTTGGTCAAAATGCAAGTGGACATTCTAGTAGTGAAAATTGAGGTCCATCTTCACATACGCACTACCAGAATTGTAAACAATTTTCATGGGGTAGATTCTGGTGACAACAGTTGCACTGACAGTGATGCATCTTGTTATCAGTTGAAATAGGAGGGATTAAAATGGACATTTAGGAATGGTGCCAATGTCACCTCGCACATTCCCTCTTTCTTTGGGCTAGTGCTTGCTAGCCTTAGGGAGGATTCCCTAGCAATATGAAGGAAAACATTCTCAATTGTACCCTGCAAAATACTTCAAATCTGTGAAATCACTGAAATCTTGAAAATTATTCATATTTTTCCCATTAAACACTTGGAACCAGAAGTAAATTTCAGATTTACATGTTAGAATGTCAAATCAATGTTTACTCTCTGTAATATTTGATAATCTTCTTAAGATATGCAACAAGAAGTTGCAGATTTGGAATTAAAGTAGAACACCCAAAAATCAATGAAATAATTTTTTCTTTTAAAGTATTTTTTCCACCGGTACCTTCAATCCCATGGGCATGGGTAGAAAAAGAAGAAAATTGATGAGGCAAGTTTTACTCGAAGCTCATAAATTCAGATTCTACATCAAATCATCAAATTCATCCACAATTAGCTGCCAAAAGTGTTTCTCCTTTACAAAGTAGTAAATACAGATTATCAAATTAACACCATAAAGAAAAAAAGAGGATGTACAATCACTACTAAAGTGCTTTACTCTCACAATACATCGGGGCAATGTCCTGTTAACAGTTGAAGCTATATGAGGGTTTCTCCTTTATATCATCACTATAAATATAAGGTTCAAGAATATCAGATTTAACACCATATATAACACAAGGGGATGTGCAGTCACTGCTCAAGTGCTTTACTTATAATATTGGGGACAATGTCACGTGAACACTATAGGAGAAACTCCAACACTCTCAAAGCTTTGACATGAAAGAGCTCAGTGAGGAATGGTATTGTGAAAATAGAGGGAAATGATCGATCCTTTTTTAAAATTCCTTTCTTATAGATGAGGGGATTCATACAAAGAGAATATTCAAGAACATATCAAAACCAAGTATAGGTGGCCATGCAAGGTCACAAAAAACGTAAAAGCATGCTAAATTTGTGTGGAAGATAGTGCTAGCTTTAGGTTATTTGAATCTGACCCAAGTGCAAAAAAGTCAACCCTACGTATGTGCCCAACATATGCTTGGAGATGTTGATGTTTATTTATCATCGGAATATATTCTGAAGAAGTCCTAGATAAAGTGGAAGAAATGAACTTGTTTATTTCTCTATTTTGTGACTTATACATGTGCTATATGGAGTTATTATTGTGATGATAGTGCAATCACTTTAATAGCTTATGGGTATTTTGTGAGTGAAATCATGGCAACATCATTTTGATGTAGATGTTTGGAAGTTGTAATTGTTCTTCAATCATTTGTGTATGTGTAGCTCTATGTGCATAAAGTGCCCCCTTAGCTTGAACTGGATTATCATGAGTGGAGGAAACATCATTGCTTCTTGTGCATCAAACCTCTATATCTCTCGTTTACAAGGAGTTGTTAAGAGCTTCATGGCGTTACCTTTGTTCTTGTGCATAGATATTCTACTTGTTAAGTACATCTTTCTCATTATTCTAAATTTGCAACTCAGGTGGATTGACACAATATTTGGTGTTGTTGTTGATTTAGTGTTTGACAAGGGGAGTTCCAGTACTAGTGTTATAAAGATTCGCCAAGTCTTTATAAGGTTTTATGATTTCGTGAAGATTCACCAAGATTTTACAAGGTTTTATAATTTAGTGAAAGATTCGCCAAGTCTTTATAAGGTTTTATGATTTCGTGAAAGATTCACCAAGATTTTACAAGGTTTTATAATTTAGTGAAAGATTCGCCAAGAATTTACAAGATTATATAATTTAGTGAAATATTCGCCAAAAAAATTATATATACATAATATAACATTGCTAAAATAACCTTCATATTTTTTGGTATATCATGGGGATTCGCCCAATTTTTATACATAGAAATTTAGGGGGGGGCCTTAAAATTTTCCCTGCTGCTATGTTGTAAAAGAAATCATTCTCTGCTATCCATTATATTATACTGAGAAGAATTGTTGGGGTTTTTGTTCTCATAATTTTGAAGATTTTCCCCGAGGTATATCTTGTGTTATGGTTGTATGAATTTCATGGATTGAATTGTCTCATTGCTTCAAGTATCTCCATCTAAAAGAATTAAAGATCAAAGCTCAACCAAATTTCAACAGCTAATATTATCAGTAATGATGTATAATGGTGATGAATCTTATGATAATGTAGGTGAGAAAAAAATAGTTGTTAACAAATACGTAGGGTGGGAGTTGCAACTATTGTTTTCTTGATCCTTTCAAATGCTTCATTCTCTATTGGAGTCCACTTGACAACAACGTATTTGTATACCATATTTTGCAAAGGCTTGATGGTTTCCCCAAAATATGATACAAACTATTGTGGTGAAAATGGCTCAATGATGTGAAAAATTCCCTTTCCTTGTAGTTTTCAAACAAGACAACAGATCATGAGATGGTTATGTTGGAAATACTATTGTCATTGATGTCAAAGGTAAGGGGAAACTACAGATTTCCAAGATAAAGATTGCAAGATGGAGATTGTTGGAAATATTGCTTTTGGATTTTTTATGCTTAGCTTGGATAACCTATCTTTGAAGGAATTTTCACTTTGAATCCCTCATTCACATGGAACTCCCTCTAACTCCATAGGAATGAGGAGATCTAAAAGGATTTGTAAAGTCATCCCAGCCAGAAATTTAGGTTGGCCCTGCCAGGATATTGAACAATATTAGGTCAACCCCTAAAGTGGTTTACACTACTACATTTTTGGCCTTTAGGGGGGGTTGTCTTCCGCCCCCAAAAGTGACCTATGGGGGGGGTTTTGGAAAAACCTCCCCTAAAGGCATCGATGTTAAAAGTTTTTCCCTTTAAGGGCGGTTTTTGACGAGATTGGAACCGCCCCCAAAAGTGAATTTTGGGGGCGGTTTGTGACCCCCCTTGTAGAGGTCTACGGAGGCGGTTTTAAACCCCCCTCGTAGACCCCTTCATAGAGGCCTACGAGAGTGGTTTTGAACCCCCTTCATAGAGACCTACGAGGGCGGTTGTGAACCCCCCTCATAAGCCCCCTCATACAAACCTACAGGGGCGGTTTGGAACCCACCTCGTAGAGGACTATAGGGGCGGTTTCAAACCCCCCTTCGTAGAGGCCTATAGGGGCAGTTGTAAACCCCCCTCGTATAGTCCTATAGGGGCGATTTGGAACACCCCTTGTAGAGGCCTATAGGGGCACTTTAGAACCCCCCTCGTAGAGGCTTATAGGGGCAGTTTTGAACCCCCCTCGTAGAGCCCTATCGAGATAGTTTGAAACCCCCCTCGTAGAGGCCTATAGGGGTGGTTTGGAACCCCCCTCGTAGATGCCTATAGGGGGAGTTTTGAACCCCCCTCATTGTAACATACAAGGGCAGTTTCGAACCCTCCTCTTAGTGACATATGGAGTCGGTTTAGAACCCCCCTCGTAGCAACATACAAAGACGGTTTGAAACCCCCCTTATAGCCATAAAAAATCATCATAAAATATATTTTATTAAAAATATCAATATTGCAATATCATTAGGGCACGGAGGAATCGAACCACCAACCTCCTGCTTATAAGGCAGGCGCTCTTCCATTGAGCTAGCACCCTTTAAGAATTGGGGAATTGAGATATTGCAAATGGTGAGGATCAATATAGATTGGTATTTTTGAATTGTAGCAATATATAATCACAACTTCCCTATACATAGGTAAATTAGAAATTTCCTTCTATATAATACACCCAAAACTTGAAGGCTTGAAATAGTCACAAAAGCACCAGAAGTGTGTTTCAAATTGGCTAACCACCATATAAATTGGATAAGCCATTTTGGATTATCCGTAACTTAGAAAATTTATGTTACTCTTGCTAGTATTGAGAATGTTCTATCATACAAGTACAACATGTATGAAGAAGAGCTTTATTAAATTCATTTATGGTGCTTTCCATGGTGGCATTATGTGAAAGGAACTCTATTAATTGAGAAAGCACTCAATTAAAGGCAATAAGGAACTTTATGATGAGAATGTTATATCTCCTCATAGAGCACATTTGGTAGTACATCTTACACATTGGTCCTCTTCTTCTCAACAAGACTGGACTATTGATTCTAGAGCTACCTAACACATAGTATATACCTATGTATCACTATGTACTTGTAATTATGGCTAAGGTCAATTTATTTCATCTTTTTATGCTAGGTTTGTGGTTAAAGATGAACTAGTCAAACTTGACATGTAAACTAATAACCCTCTTGGGGTGTATTCCCTTGTTATGTGGGCCCATAACCCTTCTTGGGAGTACACCTCATTTGAGTTGTGTATAAATGCACAACTCCAACTCTCATTTGTACCCTCTCAACTTGTAAGCTTCTAAATCTGAAATACGAAGTGTTATAAGTATAAGGGAACTTAATTTTGGTGTTCTTTCTTGTCATTGAAAACTTTCTCTTGGGTGCACGTGTGTATTTCTGCTTTTGGCACTTGTGCTTCTTTTGCACTTTCTCTTAGGCACACTAGACCTATCTCTTGCTAGTGCACTTGTAAGGAGGCGATTTCAGAATTTGGATGAGATTTGGTTCCAACAATTCTTCCATTGACCCTTGTAAATATAAACAAGATTCACAAAAGTGCATTCAATGGATTCTATAGCAATTGAAAGAAACCCAAATATCATTCCTAGGGGTTTCCAAGCCTTCTCCAGTAACATAAAAGTTTGAAGGAAGCAACTTTGGTTGTGTATGCCACCCCGAACTTTGGTTGGGTTCTATCTTCTATTGAGCAAGGCAACCCTTTGTTATAGATCTACCTTGGAATGTCAGTCAACAAGTGTGTTTTTTTAATCTCTTTGTGGTTAATCTTTTTAATCCAACAATCATACATACACTACATAGATCAATGCATACCAATGATGACTTACCTTGAGTGGAAACAACGTTGTTTGTTTTACACAGCGAATTGGAGAGTGCCCAAACAATTGACCATGATTTACAATAAAGCATCATGCATATTATACCTGGTTTTCAAGCTTGAATGCATTGAAATAATTCTACATATTATAATTGGTTTTCAAACAATGATTTGAAACCAAAACACTCCATCTATGACCAAGAATGATTTTGTTTATTGTCCTAAAGTTCGCTGAGTGTGCCGAATGGAAAAGGAATTTAAACTAATCTGATATACTTATTATAGATTTGAATACTAGAAAATAGTAACAGGACGAACATTTCTGCTCATTTTAAGAGTGAATTGTTTATCTTCTTGTTTTTCTTGCTAATATTGTTCCACCACCATACCTGTGACAAATTCACAAGAAGGAAGACATGTTTCAATTGATTTAGAAAGTAGACAAATGACACTTTACATAGTAATGTTGAATACCACAAAAGCCAACAATATTCTTCAAATTCAAATTCATAATTTACAAGCAAAAGAATTTAGAATGACAAGAATAGATTGCAATAAGAAACAAGATTCATAGTTGGAAACACAAAATTTTATATGGCATAGTCCTCATGTGAGTCACAAAAGGATTCTATCAGTATCACCTTATTTTGATATGATAGCATGATCTACTTATCATATGAGCACTTCATAGAGATATTATCAGTGTACATTTGGTTTGATGGAGGTGATCAACACCTTTTTCCTTCTAGGAGCACCATTGATGATTCAATGATGCATTATTCATCAATGACACCTTGTTTTGATGTGATGGCATGATGTACTTATCATATGATAACTTCAAAAAATTGTTTAAAAAGGGTATTCTTTGTCCATCCTAGTGAGATCATTTGTAAATATGGTGAAGTAACCATGACCCATATTTTACATGATTGCCCTTTAGTGATCTCACTATGGAACCTTATTCTCTCTGAAATAAGTATCCCTCTATTTTATAGAGCATCCAGCTGGGATCAAATCCTTGTTGGCTGGTACAGAGCTACCCTAGATTCGTGAAAGGAAAGACTTTAATCAAATCCCTATTTCCCCTCATCCCTAGGTTTTCTTTGTGGTAAGTGTTGGTACCAGGATCTACTCCAAAAATTTTAGATTCCGACAACGCGCATATAAAGAGGGACCCCGATTTTTGCTGCCAGAAAGTCCACTAGTATTTTTGCCAAAACCACGAGTGTTCTAGTCAGCTTGATCAATTGTCTTTATCTCAAATCTTTAAATCTTGTGGTTTGTCCTCACCCTTTGGCATTCAAAATTTCATTAGCCAAAGTCTCCCAAAGTCTCCAATTTTTGAAGTCGCGCTTTTGCTTCACTTAATATCCCTTGTTTACATTTGCCAAATACCCTTACCATGTTAAAATATATCCCAAGTATTTAAAAAAAGAAATTACTAATTATAAAATAAATATAAAATATAATCTTTTTAAAACTATATAAAATAGTATAAAGTATTATTTTAAAACTATTTTATATAATTGTAAAAAGATCATATTTTATATTTATTTTAAAATGAGATTATATAAAACAAAAGGTTTTTGTCTTATTATCAATCCACGTAAAGCTTATTAGAAAAAGGGGTAATATCCCTTGTTTACATTTGCCAAATACCCTTAACATGTTAAAATAGAACCCAAATATTTAAAGAAAATTATTAATTATAAAATAAATATAAAGTATTATTTTAATTTTAAAAAGATTATATTTTATAGTTATTTTAAAATGGGATTATATAAAACAAAAGGTACTTATATTATTTTAATTTTAAAAAGATTATATTTTATAGTTATTTTAAAATGGGATTATATAAAACAAAAGGTACGTGAAGCTTATTAGAAAATTTCTAAGGGTTTTGGTTCATCAGTTTATTTATGTCATTTCAAGCCAACGTCAAAGCCCAGCCTTCATACTTATCGCGTAGAGTCATCAAGTGCGTGCTAAAACACACTCATGAAAGCCCACGGGTCCGCAAGCCTTGCACTACGCGTCGAAAGGAATGCCATATTCCACCGTACATACATGCGTATGGTTTTGGTTGTTTAATCCATGTGGGATGCTGTTCCATGCACAGAAAAATAAAATGAAGAGCTCATCAAGCATCCAGATGTCTAAATTGTTGGCCAAGCTCATTAATTCCAAGGTAGTGATCAAGCGAAACGCCAGTTTATGTTAAACATATGCCAAGCTGTTACAACATGATGAATGCATCCAAGTGCCCAACCCAAGCTCCCAAGTGCCAAAAGCATTCAAAGGTGAATGCCAAGGAAGTATCTTTAACACATTGCATTATGCGTTAATTGCCATCAATAGAATTATAGTTCATGCTCAAATGAAGAATTTTTATCATTCCTCCCATGTATTCGATGTCTCGTTATGGACATGGTATTCATACACACATCTTGGCCTCCACTTCTGCACTCACACTTGAGCTCCAAACCATTCTGCTACTTCACTTCAGGCAGAATAAAACCAGGTTTCATTACAAGAGGAAAATGCAATATATGGAAAAGTTTAAGACAATGGCAAGGCTTACGAATTCAATAAAGAATCGATCACATGGGATATATTGAATTAATCAGCAAGTGGCGGATGATCCGAAAGCAGGGGATAGAAATCCTATTTTGGGAAATTAAAGACTGTTAATGTATCAAGCATTTTCATATTTTCATGTTATTAGAAAATCAATTCTAGAAAAAATAAAGCAGGTTAGTGTTCGAGATTTGAGGCGGGAGATCAACAAATAGAGGATTTGTTTCTAGATTCAAAAGCATTGTGATTGTAAAAAAATCCTAGAGATTTATCTGATTCTTTTCCCAGTGTAACAATTTTCTCTATTCTCAAGCCTCAAGCATATCAAAGCATTAATGAAGCTTATCTCTAGTTTATTTAATTTCAGCACTTGTCAATTACTTCTGAGACATCCTGAGATCTACGACATGTAGCAATTTGAATCAAGACAACTGTATGGAAACAAAGCATTGAATTTCCATCAGTTTTGATCTGTCCACATCAGCTTTAAGTTAAAATTATTTTGGGAGAAAGGATCATTGATCCTAGAATAATGCAAGTCTCTATTTTTGTAATATAGTTAGAATGATATGTTATAAATATGCAGATTAGAGATTGTAATGGGTGTTCAGTTCCAACCGAGAGGCTGAAGAATATTGTGAAGGTTCAAGATCCATACCCTGAAAAGTCTAAGACTTTTGCTCTGTAAGTTTATGTTAAAGACCTGTAATCCAAGATGAGATTCTGTCTGTTATGAGCCTGGTTTAAAATGTATTTAAATCTGATGCTACGCAGTCATTTTTAGACTGGTATTTGTTATGAAACCTTTCGTAATGATGTCTTCTTTATGAATGCTCATGCTTAGAATTAGTATGTTAGATTTCATGTTAATGTGTGAATGAACTGTCTGTTCCACATGTTACCAACAACCTTGAACCTGAGCCATCATTGATATTTCTTGCTTCAGTCTGATCATCCACTACACTACTAATTTCAGAGCTTGATGTTTTCAGATGTCTTACACTTTCTCTGTCTGCAATATTATCTTTACCCCTTGCACAAGCTACCTTAAAATCCAAATTCAACCAATCATTTTTCCCTGAGCATTAAGATGTCATGTGATGGTCATGCTCCTGTAGCAGTCCTTGAGCGGATTCCAGCGCTAACAATAAGTATGGATGAAAGACATCCTTGGAGAGGATGATGTGGAGGAGAGACTAGTCGAAAGTCTCATGAACTCTTTGAAGAGTTCAGATCAGCAAGTGGATGTGCTGACAAAGGAATCAATAGGGGCCGAAGAGCCTAATATTTTTTAAACTGATAAATTGTGTGTTTTTGCAGGAATAGAAGGAGATGAAACATATGAAGCTCTCACAGAGATACATGAAAGTGGAGGAATGTCTCCTCTAAGTGTTGGAGAAGGACATCCCCAAAGTATGTTGGTAAAGGAAAAAGAGCAGTTATTGAATACTATTGTGAAAGGTAAAGAAGATATGCTTCTTCTAGGAATGAAGGCAGAATAAGGTCAACATCTTGTTAGAGTAAATGAAGATGGACAATCTTCTACAACTTTCATAAAGATTGATGAAGATTGTAAGGTTAGGTATGATGAAGAATGCCTCTCAGATGAAGGTAGTTTTGAACTATTGCAGCAGAAGAAATGCATAGATGCATTACTTAACAGAGGAGAAGTTCAATATGAAGATCAAATTGATGAGCTTGATACAAGAAAATAGGAGCATAATAAACTTTATGTTTTAAAAGAAAGCAGAGGAATGAAGACAGAAATTATTCAAGGAAGAAAATTCAAGGAGAAAGACAGAGACAAGGCAGGAAAAAAATTGCCAGACTTGGGACAGCATGAAGATGATGAAGATTTTGCAGGGTTGAAAATGAGAAACCAAGAGAGTTATAATAGCAACCAGATAGAGATGAGGAAAGCGTCTTTGGACGAGGAAAAATGTCACAAAATTCTGGAAGATGACTGTCGTGATAAAGGTGTGATGGCCAAGGAACATGGCATTAGATTGGAACAACATTTACAAATTCATGGAATTGAAAAACAATTAGAAGGTATGAGTGAGTTGTCATATGTTGTAGCAGTCCATGAGGTTGAGAGAAATTTTAAATATGTGTTGATGAGATGATGAGTTGGGAAGGACAGTTATGTGCCCCACATATTTGTGGAGAGAAACTTGGTGATGAAAGTAGGGATGAAATGAAAATAGTGAGGTAGCAGGTGGGTTATCATGATGAGATTATGGGGCAGCCATGTGCCTTACTGGAGTATGAGGAAAAGCTTGGAAAGAATAGGAGTGAAAATATTGAGATTCTGTCATCTGCACGACAAGAAAACGCGGAGCAAGAAGTTACCTTGGAAGGCAACAAACAGGTTGAGAGTTTGGAGCATGATCAGCAGGCTACAAAAGAACAAATAATATGTATGAAGAATGCAACAAACCACACATTTGTGGCAGAGAGAAAGGGAGGACAGCAAGTAGTGTTGGCAGTCATTTTTATGGCTAGGAAAGAACCTCTGCAATATGAGGAACAAGTTATTTTTATTGATGTGATCATTCTTTGTGCAAGTGTAGAGAAAAGTATAGTATCTGAAGGTGGAAGCAGTCAGTCTTTCACCTCAAGAACCATAATGGATTTTTATGTAGGAACGAAGCAACAACTGCAGGACAACATCATAAACCAACAGAGAACAGAGTTGGATCATGAATTGGAAGAAGTATTGGTCCATTTAAAAAGGTTTCTTGAATGGAAGAACAATTAATTAAAGCAGAGAGACAACAACCGCATGAACACAAATGATAAAGAAATACAACAGCTACATGGAAAAACAAATGGGCATCAACAGCACAAAATTTGGGAACCAGGAAGAATACAGACAGCAGTAGCAGTTATGCAACAACAACAAGACAACCAAGTGGATAGACAGCTACAACACAAAGAATGGGATCCTGGAGGATTAAAAGATAAAGGACACATGAGAAGGAGTTCATGAAATCTTTCTACTGTGGGAGTCTGATGTAGGAGCATCTGCGCACATCAACAATTCAAGCTATTGCTCAGACATTAGGCTCTTAACACTTAACCCAAGGAGGGGTTCGACTGTAATATTTTTATAAAAGATCATTGTACATCCCATAGTTTACAGGTTTGGGTTAGGAAGTTTCGAAAATAGGATGAGGTGTTGAGTTAAATGATAGGTGTCAATGTAATTAATGAGTCATTGTAACCAACTCCATGATTGCTGGAAGCATCTCAATGGAGCTTTAAATGTCTACATCACGAGTAGTATTTTAAGATAGAGTCGAATTCTATTTTAGAGTTAGTTGCAGATATGCAGGAGGTTGTTAGGATTGTATTGATCATATTTTATGTAAGCCTACGGACCAGAGAAAGGAAGAGCCAGAGGTCGAGTGGGTAAGATAGGAGGAAGGAACAGGGCTGCGTGCCTTTATTGTGTAACAGGCCATATATCTTGTATTTCTAAATTTGGTTAATAGATAGAATTTCATGTGCTTTTGATTTAAAACATCCATGTCTACGTTAATGGATACCTCTGTACGAGTGTATGGTTAATGTAACTCAACAAATGTTTGTGTAATCCATAATTTACATATGATTTCTGTGATGGAGTGACAAATGCAGGGGTTCGGCACTGGAACAAGAGCTCCAGAAATTAGTAACTACAGGAATATGAAATTCCTCTTAAGAGGATTTAGAACCTCTTCGAAGAATCGACTGATAAGTTGATAATTACAGGAATCAAATCGACCTTTAGAACTAAGTTGGATGAGTTGTGGTTCAAGCATTGAAGAGATAAATATGATTATGTTTTGTGTTGAAATCATACTGGCCTTTTGTGAGAGATACCGAGACAGCTTGCTTAAGAGTTATGTTTACATTATCGTTGGAGATCTCATGATCTAAAGAATTGAGGGTTTATAATCGTGGATCGAATTCTTGTAAAGAGAATAATACCCAGCTTGGATCGTCGGCAAGGTATTTGATTATTCTCATCCAAATTCCATTTTAACCAACAATCAAAAAAATGGGAAATGGCTCTCCAGGGCAGAGCAAGTCAAATTGATAGACCGTTGGTCGAATGCCATAAGTTCAATCCAATTACGTGTGTGGGTAGAAAGACAGGTGTGGCGGTCCAATAGAGCCAAAAATTTCAGTTCTGAAACATAGCACGCATGGTTCGGTCTTTGTAAGATAAATTTCTTATAGCATGACGGTTTTGAGATCGAGATGGCTATGATGAGAACAAGCCATTGAAAGGAATTGCAGGAAATCAAGTTACATTGGGAAATACTGTATGAACCATAGTTGGATATTAGTATTTTTGAAACTGAATATGTTTAGATAGATTTGAACCTACATAACCTGAGTTAAGAGGATGTCTTTGTTTTAGGTCTGCATCAACAAGGGAACTTTTCAGGGCATGACAAAGATGCGAACCCTCTATGTTGATTGGTACGGTAGCGGATCCCTCCATCGTCCCAATGACATGGAAGCCATGGAACACCTAGAAATAGTTTATCTTTATAGATGCGTGGTTCCTAAATGGATTTTTCAGCTTCAGAATCTCATGGAGTTAACATTAGATGGGTCATACAATAGCTCCAGTGTAGATTTTGCAGGGTTAGAAAAGATTCTTAATCTGAAAAAGCTAGACTCAGCCCAATTTCATTGACTTTCCAACTGAGTTTGGGGAAGCAGGGGGCATTTCTCAGATTGGAGGGGAATTTCAATTTGGTATTCACCATACTTGTTCTAATAATTTTTACAGGTATGTGGCATTTCATTTTGGTATCCATTTGAGCCTGCACTCCCTTCCCTTTTTGTTCCAAGTTTATCTCTTGTTGCTAAGGGCCGGGGGCAAAGGAATTCATAGCTGAATAAGTTTCTTCCGACCAACAATAGTGAAGGTCAAGGTGTAACAGAGTATAATCCCTAAGGTTTCCCACCAAAACACCCAAAACACTAACTTTAACGTCTCTACAGTCTAATCAAAGTTTTCCCTAGTGATCGATCCCATTCTAGTGCAAACAGTTCTAGCATGGAACTCAAGACTTTCTTAACGAGAGATGAAATTTCAGGGAAAGAGAAAAGTATAAGGAGAACACAGAGATCAAACAATAAAATTAAATTGCTAAAAAGAAAAGAAAAGCAGGAAGAGTGAAAAATACCGTAGAATTCCAACAATTTGAAATGGAGTAGCAGAGGATCCCTGGTAGAAATATGTCACAATTTATATGACCTACTCCATTGAAGCGACAAACCACCTGCTAGGGTTTCAAAATCCATAATAATAGGGAGACTTGAGATTTTACCGACAACTCAAAATGCAAATGAATGTTTTGTTACAGCGGGGATACTGGATTCGCGGGAAGCTCAAAATTCAAATGAATACTTTGTTATGTTTTGCTAGTGTTTTTTTGTTTTTGTTTTATATATCTTTCTTATTTGTGTTTTTTTTTAATTTTTAAATATATTTTGTTATTTATTTTATATGTCCCTGTTTTATATGTTTTTATTATTTGCGTTTTTGGTTTTTTTTTTAATATATTTTTGTTATTTATTTTATATCTATTGATATAGCTATATTATAATATATTAGTAACATGGACATATAATAATTTGATAATCATATATATATAATCGTATTCAAGGAGGGTTTTGAATCCTTTGAACCCAAGTCTTCACATTAATATAAGCGTGATCACCTAGCTACTTGTCGATAGACAACACTTTAATGGTCTAATAGTATATTATTATTAACCATTATTATATATATATATATATATATATATATTCTCTTGGATTGAGGGTTGGGGAAGAGTTTTGGCATGTTGGGATTTAGGCGGGTGGTGTTTGATATGACCACCACATTGCCACCAATTGAATTGTAACATACCCATTACCCTCAATAGCCTTTTGGGGATATGGGATATAAAAAAAATTTCCTTTAACTTCACTCAAACAACCAAATATGTTAGTCCTAATTGTTACTTGTTATAATAATTAGAGTACATCCATCTCAATTGCATTTCGACATATAAGAAACATGAACATTGATCCTACAATTCTTATGGCATGTAATAGTATAAGCATTGTAACCAGTATAGACTATACATTCAACCTTGGTAATCTACTTAGTTTAACATTCAGAGCCCTAATACTCCAACCTTGCTGGAAGGAGAACCTTGATGCATTTCCCATCAACCGACACAAGCACATAACTGAAATTTGTGAAACTGTTTAAACTATTCTTTGTTTCCCAATTAATCTTCTCAATATAACATATTACAAAATATATAGTCTTCTCATGATTAAAAAATATATAGTCTTCTCGATCCAACTCAAGATGAGAATAGAATTGGGATTCTTTGATCTTTTGCATCTTAAAAGAGCAATTACATCTTAACAAATCAAGGAGGATCTGTCAAGATTCAAAGAATCGACAAATCCTCTAATCTAGGCAAAAATTGTGATTCCTTTGTTCTGCGACCAGACTGCAATAAATACACTCCTCAGGTAATATCATAACGAACTCAGAGGAACCAACAGGAGGATGAGCTTGATGACATGATTCCAAAGAAGACCCATGTGTCCGATTTCCATTTGTGCATCTGTAAGTATAAAAAACAACTCAACTTACATGCTTAGGCCAAGCCTATAGATATACGTTATTAAATTGTTTTAAGGATAAAAATCAATTTATTTTAACATAATAATGACAATAATAGCATATGAATGAATTGGAATATATCCTGGAATGCTTCCCATGTCACATATGAAGATCTTAGATGTCAAACGAAAGGTAAATAAGGATCCAGGAGGTAAAAGTACATTCTAGAGGACACAAAAAGGATCAAAATAAGGGTTAAAACATAGACATTTCAACCACCCAACAATCAAGAACTGAAGCACTTAAAGGGTCTCTAGTTTGATTTTGGCACGTGATGAAATGTCAGGCACCAAAGCACTTAGAGACTCTATAGTTTAATCCTCGTGTGCATTTCAAATGCATATTCAAATATTGAATGTAGTCACTTTTTTAACATGTTTCCACCTTTTAGTGTGGAGATTTCACATATTTAATATTTTCAAATATATCATATATATAGGAATTTTGCGGAACAAAACTCTCATAAGTTGAGAATCTCTCTATCTATATGTCCATGAAGCTTAGATGGCTACATGGTTAAAAAATATGAGTTCAAAAATAAAAGTGCTATATAAGTTTATGTTAAATATAAAAATGGAAATAAATATATTAAAAATTAACTCGATTAATTACTCCACATAAACCATCAAATCAAATAGTAGTAGGAATTATGCCCATGTTAAGCATTAAATGGTTATTTTTGTCCTTAAGGGATGATCCATGAAATTTAACAAGAAGATTACAGTTGATAAGGATGGGCTTCCACTTGTAATATCCTTGCTCGAGCTCAAAGGATTCTCAATGTAGAAATAGCTAACCCTAAATTCTAGAACTTGTCCTTTTCAAGGCAAGAGGAAGAGGGAAGCTATGTCACATCTCCAAGGTAAATTGCATGGATTTCTGTCACATGAAGGAAGCAATGAGGATTATGCATATTTAGAGATTTAATACCATGCCAAGGATGGGATGGAAGTGAGAGTAAAATAAGTGAGAGTAAAATATTTTCAATACTTTTTGTAACATGAAAAAAGGGCTACCATGGCCCACCAGCAAGGTTTAAATGGTCATCGCTATATGATCACAAGCTTGGAAGAATACATGGTATGCAAACAGAGTATTGGAGCAAACATGATGATATCCTTAATGCATTATATTTACATCTCAAGGATGTTGCAAAAGCTACAACTCAGGTTCACAATGCAAAAGTCAAATGGCTTAGAGCCCATGGAGCAGGCACAACAGGGATATCTGGTGGCATAGATAGGGGGATGGGGCTATGTTGGATATTATGCGGAAGGCAAGGCTGGTTCAGATGGTCGTTCTGGTAAATATGTTGTGGCAGCATCTGCAGGTTGTACATTGGGCTCAGGTTTCTATTCATGGGACTTTTATAATAAAGAGATTATGGCATTCCATACTAAATCAGAGACCTTCACTTCAACATCCAGTACCATCACTTCAGTTTTGATGGGGAGGAATGTCTTAGGGAGAAATTTTGTCTCTACAAATGTTGTGCCAGAAAATCAACATTGGTGGTACAGGCCATGTGGGACTCTTTTAGTATCTACTGCCAGTTCCCAAAAGATAGACAGTATTTATGATATTCGTGATGGAGATCCTGTGATGAACTGGGAGACACAAAGAGATGTAACCAACATGAACTATTCTAGCCCACTGCAATGGAGAAATAAAGGCAAGGTAGTTGTAGCAGAAACTGAAGCTATCAGCCTTTGGGATTTTAATTCTCTAGATCCTCGTCCCCTACTGTGTGTTTCTTTTCCAGGTAGAAAAGTTTCAGCTCTTCACGTGCATAATACAGATGTTGAATGCAGTGGTGGTGTAAAACAGAGGTATGACAAGAGATTTTTTCCATTATTTCCTTGTGTGTGGGTGTGAGTGCATGAGTGTGTGTATGTGCACATTGCATATTTTGGGTCAAATATTCATTAGCTATCCTGTATCTTAAAATGGTGATGCATAATCAATCTTAATTTTGCAAATGCAGGGCAAGTTCTTCAGAAGTGGAAGGCAATGATGGAGTCTTCTACACCCAAGATGCAATCAATGTATTGGACTTCCGATTGCATGTCTGTGTTCATCAACATAGTAGCATGCACAGAGATCCTGATATATGGGGAGAAGACGATGTTTATGAATTCAACCCAGAACGATTCCACATGATGGGTAACAACAAGAAGAACATCGGTGGATTCATTCCATTTGGGTTTGGGGGAAGAATTTTCCCTGGTGAGAAGTTGGCTCACATGGAGTAGAAGGCCATAATTAGCATGATATTGTCCAAGTTTGTCTTCTCTATATCGCCAAATTACAAACACTCTCCAACCCTACCCCTTCCATGGATTTGAGGCTTTCCCCATAACAATGCCCATTTTTTCTTTCAATTGAGTGGTTACAATGATATCGATCCAATAAGATAAATAGATAATATAGCAGAAGGTAAAGAGATAAACAGATCCTATAAGATACCAAATCGATTTTGTTTTGTGGTTGGTGAATTTCATCAAACAGTTGGCTCCCATCCATAAACAGAGTAGGAATAAGCCACTTCAGCAAATAAAAGATGAATTTGTATAGGGTGAATCGGTGGGATCTTCTAGAGGTTGACACTGGTCACTGCAACCTTTAATGTCAATGAGGCATTCTCACTGAGGCCATACAACACAATTGACCACAATCTCTTGAAACAAAAGAAAAGATAATGTAAGTACCATACAAGCATATCTGAATAGAGTCATGGCAGGCCTAAAAATTACCTGGCAAGTGGATGTCAATTTCAAAGAGTCCCTCTGCGTAACAGGTACCCATAGGGCTTGTAATATCTGTGTGGATCCATTTACTCGGCTTTCTAGGGAATCATATATCCATGGCTCTCTGCGATGAAAAATATATTGAGAATATGATCTGGACGAGCTAGGGCACCATATCTACGTGGATCCATTATCTTATCCAGATGTCTGATTTAGGAATCCATAATAAACTCACAGAGGTGTGTGAGATCTTATCCCTATCTTAGTCATATCTTTTTGTATTCGTAAAACATCTGAACATTGTTTCCCATGAAAACCCACATGAATTTTGATCTCAAAGCCTTTCCCGCTTCAAATTTCAAGATAAAATTCAATGCTCTCTTTTTCTCATGTATCGTAGAAGAGCCGACGCGGGCACATGGGCTAGAGATCCTCAAAATTCAATGCTCTCTATCAAGACGCTCGTGCTATTCGTTTAGAATGGAAAAGTGTGTGATGTGCGGCTAGAAATGTCATCTTTTCAAAATCTCCAACCATCGAATTCCCGAGAGCAAAGAAGATCAAGAGCAAAGGTTTCTATTTGATGTATATTTTTAATTTATTTTATATGTATTAATATATATATTATCATAATATAACTATATAAAAATATATATTTATGTTATTTATTACTATATTATATAATTAAATATAGTTAGGGTTTAAACTACTGGAAAAAAAGTTGCAAAAGTTGTAGCTATTCGAACATCTCCATGACAGAATTGCCACATCCCACAACAAGCACACAGCCCATGATGAGCACATTCTGGCCACTATGAGCCATCAAGAAATCTAATCTTTATCTGTAACATCCATTCTTTGTTCTTACTCTTCAGAAACGGTAGATTCAATGCATACATTGATCCAAAATCCCAATACTAAATGCCAATGAAGTTCAACGCCTACACATACCAACAATTACGCATACATTGATCCAAAATCCAAGTACTAAACACCAATGAAGTTCAATGCCTGCACATACCAACAATTATTTTGTTCTCAACATTCAAATTCCTTGCAGATATTTTGCACGATTCAAGAATAAAAGTTGTTTAAGGATTCTAAGCATAGACAAACAGACCACCCACAACATTTGGCATTTTCCCCATCACAACACAGAAAACCCCACAGAAAACCCAAAACTTAACACTGACAGACCACCGCACAAACCTAGCCCTCAAAATAGAACATTCCCGAAGTTTATTAAAAAACCTCCCCAACATGAAATCCCACCATGCAATTTTGATGCAAAACCATAGAAACCCTCACAACAGATTACTCCAATACTGCCATTAGAAGGCAGACACAACATAACCCAAATTCGACCGCAATTCATTCCATTTTCCTAGACTCAAAGACAACACAGACACCCCCACTACACCAAGAATATGACTCTATGGCAATGAAGACATCATATTTGGTCCTGGCACCTTCTCCAAACAAGGTTGTCCAAAAAGATCAGAGCGGCCCTCTAAAAACACATAGGAACCTAAAAAATGCCCCCATTTGACACGTGTTTTTTTTAATATTTTTTTTAATATATTTATTTATTTTATATGTTTTTGTTATTTGTGTTTTTTTGACCCTCCACTCCCCAAAACATACCTTAAACTACTATTAGGTTGACTTCATTCTAATTGATCTAAAAGTCATGTTGTGAAAAAAAACATTCTTATATAGTAGAACTGTTAGCTTCTTTTCACTTTTTCCATCTTGTTACGATGAATCCATAGCATGACACTAGAACAAAACTACTTCACTTCATTTTCATGTTATTCCAGAATTACATGTAGCATTTTGCAAATGAATTTGATGTTGTCACCATGTCACTCATTGGAAATTCACTCCATATTTTGCCCATACAAGTCATGAGTCATGCTATTAGTGGAAGGTTGTCATTCAACCACCAAGACATTCTCCATACCGCACTCTTACCAAAAATCTAATATATGCCAAGCAGCCTTCACTAAGGCACTTACCACTAAGAAAATTTTCTTCAAAATATATTTTCACTAATGCACTTCACTACTACAACAAGTATGCAAAACATCACTGCACCCTTATCATCTAAAACTGTCACCATGACAAATTCACCCAAACTTCACTATGTCCATGTGTTGGTTACTTAGGACATCTTCCTCTTGGATAAGGCATGCCCTATACCTCAATTTCCACCATAAGACACGAAGGGAATTCGGTCGGTATTAAGGACGAGGGAGGTCTATTTCGAATGATTGGTATGGCTGGTAATAAGTGAGCAGTTAAAGGTGGTTTGGCATGTAATTTTTTTCCTATCCAAATTAGGATTTCTAAAAAGGATTTAGGTGGGGACACCACTGTTGGTGGTTCCAAAATTGGAGGTATGAGGGCGCTTAGAGAACAAAAATCCCTAGCTAGGGCTATGAAATGATTATTTTGTCCATGAATATCAAGGGTGGGATTCTGCAGGGATTCTTTTCGAAGGTTATTCAAGGGATCTGGAACAACCCTTGAAATTGGTAAATTGGTATGGCACATATTCTAACAAGAAAGCTTTCTAGTCATACTTAATGGAGCATGCCTTCTTAATGGAAAAAATATAATATTAGGAGGTGATCTTAATTTTACCATGTCGGCTAGGGGGATATGGGGTGTGCTACCAAGACTTGATCCTTTGTCAAATTATTTCACCAATATTTTCCAGCGTGTAGAATTAATGGATGTCGGCGGAGGATTTGGAAAAAGTTGCAGAAAAAACCTGATTATAGACAGAGGGGTGCTTATGGTTAAGCATTGGTCTCCGGGTAATTTCAACCCTTTTACTATGTTCTTCCAAAAGAGATGCTTATGGATGCTAATGCCTGACCTCCCCATTGAATATTGGGATCTAGCAGTTTTGAGAGGGATAGGAGATGTTGTTGGCAGATTTGTTTTCTTTGATGAAAGGGACCTAAGGTGGAATAAAAAATGCATGGCCTGGCTTTTAGTGGAGTTCGACATGGACCTAGGACTGCCAGAAGAAGTTGAGATTGTCACTAAAAAGGGGTCCTTCATTCAAACCCCAGAGTATTGGAGAGAACCCTTTCGGTGTCATGTATGCAGATCCACTGGCCATATAAAAAAAAATTGTCCTTCAGTGGTTGGAGAGGCTCAGTCACTGGAGTTAGTATCAGAAGCGGGAGAAGAATACTTAAATGGGAGGACTCAAAATGCTCAGATGGAGGTGCCCAATCAATTCCCCTCTACTGAATCTTTCATTGGTAAGTTAAATATTTTCTTTCCAAATTTATTTACTTCTTTAACTGAATAAGACATTCTTTTGCTAAGTAGTAATGAGGATTGGCTGGTCGATATTTTTGAGGGTTTCTGGGAAATTTTCTTGGAAAAAATTAACAATTCCCATCCCTCTACTTCTCATTTGAACCCTGCCATCTCAAAAAACCCTCCTTTGATTCCCCCCTCATCGACATAACTATTGGTTGTTACAGATCCCAAAATCCCTATTTTGACTGAGACCTCTCCTCAGGGACCTCACACTACCCCTCATTTACATAGTGAATGCCACTTGGCTTCCCCCCCCTCCATTGGATACAAATTTGTTTACCAAACCCTCAGAACTCTCATACAAAGATGTTCTTATTAATAAAGCGCCTCTTCAGACCTATAACTCCTTTGCAGACGGAGCTGGCCTTGTGGATATTGCAAATGTCACCATCAGGAAGAATCCTAAAAACAAATCCACTAACAGGGAAAAAGACATGGGGGTTGTTGAGGGAGGGTTGGCAACATACCCCATAATGGTTTCTTCAAACCCTGTTTTTGTTCCTTCTCCTTCTGGGAAACTTAGAGCATTGAACCCTGATATGAGGGTTCCTTAATGATTGTCTTCTCTCTTAACATTAGGGGGGTTGTGGGTGCCTCCAAGATGCTATCCCTCGAGGAGCTTTTGTCTACAGTTAAACCCGATGTTGTGTTTCTTCAAGAGACTATGCTGGATCATGTTAGAGCTTTTTTTTTTTCTAAAAGTTTGTCCGACATGGAACTGTGTTGCGAAAAATTCAGTTGGACTTTCAAGGGGGTTACAATTTGGAAAGATTGAGTCTGATAGCTCCAACAAACCGCCTCCAAAAGCTCAATTCTCAATAATTTTAAGGGGGGTGCCAAAAAACCGCCTCCAAAAGTTCAATTCTCATGAGTTTTAAGGGGGGTTCCAAAAGAATCGCTTCCCAAAGTTCAATTCTCATGACTTTTAGTGGGGGTTTTGACAAACCGCCCCCAAAAGTTATGAGAATTGGGCTTTTAGGGGGGCTTTTCAAACAACCGCCGCCAAAAGTTCAATTCTCATGACTTTTAAGGGGGGTTCCAAACAAACCACCTCCCAAAGTTAAATTCTCATGACTTTTAGGGGGGGGTTTGACAAACCGCCCCCAAAAGTTATGAGAATTGGGCTTTTAGGGGGGGTTTTTAAACAACCGCCTCCAAAAGTTCAATTCTCATGACTTTTAAGGGGGGTTCCAAAAAAACCGCCTCCAAAAGTTCAATTCTCATGACTTTTAGGGGGGGTTTTGACAAACCGCCCCCAAAAGTCCAATTTCCATGACTTTTAGGGGCGGTTTTAAAAGACCGCCTCCAAAGGTCTGAAAAAACTTTTAGGGGGGGGTTTACCAAGACCCCCGCAAGCCAAAATAGCCCCTAAAGGGCTATTTTGTTGTAGTGTTAAGAATAGTATAAATAGAAGTAGGCACTCCTCATCTGTTCATTCATTCATTCACCCATGGAGCTCTTAAAAAGGTGCGCAATTCCAAGGAGAAGATGAAGAAGTGTTCCTTGAGTATTTTATAGGGTTTCTTGAAGATGATTTCTTGGGTTTTCTTGAGGATGTTCTAGGTTATTGAAGATGTTCTTGACATATTCTTGAAGATGCTTTTGAAGGTTTTGTAAGGTTATCTAAGGACGAGGAGGCACACCTTGTGAAGAGTAAGGGATGTTTTCTTGCAGGTTCTTCTTTGGATGAGGTTAAGATAGAAGGTGATTATGCCAGATTTTGGAGCTAACTTGAAGGTGATTATATGACATGATTAAGGCTAATTATGGTGCAAATCAAAGGAAAATTATGAAGCAGATCAGAGGTAGATTGTGAAGTAAATTAGTGGTATGTTATGAAGTAGATCATAGGAATATTATGAAGCAGATCAAAGGCATATTATGGAGTTGATCTAAGGTTGATTGTGTAGCAGATTGAAGCTGATTATGAAGTTATATTTGAGGTGATATTGTCAGTATTATTGTACCTAATTATACAGTGGGTTGCTGCCTACATATTACTGAGTAGTTGCTTAGTTGAGGAGATTGGTGCCTAAATATTGTTGAGTTGTTGCTCATTTGAGGGGATTGGTGTCTCCAATAGGTTGGTGCCTACAAACTTTGTAATAGTAGGTTGGTGCCTACTTGAATGTATAAAGATAAGCTATTGTGGTTTTCTTCCGAAGGGATTTCCACGTTAAATTCTGTAAAGTACTATGATTTGAGTTTATGTGTATTTATTATTTCAAAGTAAATGGATGATTAATGAATGTTTAAAAAAGGGAAAAAGTAACTTATCAATGGAAAAAGGGAAAAATATTGAGCATGGAAAATTGCTAAAGGAAGCCATGAGCATGCATTGCAAGGCTATTCTAGAATCATGAACAATGCAAGTAGTTTTCATACCTTAAGTTCCTAATAACCTTAAGGATCGACAGATTTTCGATGACGACGAGCAGATGCCCGGGTTGATGAAAAACATGGAAAAAATATTTCAACCTCATCGTGCATGGTTCCTTGATAGTTTTGAAGGTCGTTTGGGGCAAACAAATTTTGTAAGACAGGTATATGATCAAGGTAGTTTATCCTTGACCCCGGTTCAAGCATGGATAGAAAAATATTGTGAAGGTGATCCTTCTTAGTGGTAATATATTGAAGGATTCCAGGTTCCCAATATTGTCCATCATTCCAACCCTATTCCGATAGAGGCAGTACCATATATTCAGCTCGTCATTGATGTGGTTTTGTCTTGGACTATTTCCAAAGATAAGGGAAGAAATCTCGGCATGAATAACATGCTTAGGTGGTTGCAATGGTGGTATGATTTCTCTTGAACCTTCTATGTTATCATAATTAGGTGATCCAGGTGGATATTGGTGGCCACCCACCTATTCCACTTGGGACCCCAACATTGTTCTTTCAGTTCTTTTTGTTTCCTTAATTATAGCACAACTTACTATTTTTAGCAGTTGTTTTGGGTCCTAAACTTCCAGAGCCATTTTGAGGCCCTAAACAACGTTTTTTGGAAAAGCTTCCTCCAACAAATGTGACTCAAAGACTCCGCATTTGCATTCATAAGTGTAGTCCTCGGATAGATTTTTCCAATGAGGTATCATGTGCGTCAAACGGAGATCGGATGCCAAAGTTACGACGCCGATAAATTGATGTACCAATTTACCCCAACGGGGCCCATAGTTTGGCATTTTTCATTTCCTAGGGTTAGGTTTTTGGATGTTTAGGGTTTTCCTTTGTTTCTCAATAATAGATAGGCTTCGAGCCCCATTGTAGTTCAGGGTTCAAAGGCCGGTGGCCGCCACATCTCTTCTCAGAGATAAGCTACCAGTGCCCTAGCTAGTTTATTTCCATTTTGTCTGTAAGCATATTTCCGTTATGTGATATTAATGAAATGAAGTCTTATTTCTGCTGCATCTCTGCATTTATGTGTATTTTGGTAATTCATTGCGTTCCTTCATAAGTCAGGATCATTAGGGTAAGTAGGTATAGTTTCATTTTATTTCAACATTTACTTTTCTCCCTGCATTTGCATTTGTTGTGTCATTTAATTTTCATTTCATTTCATTTTGAACAAGGCAAGACAAAAGTGTATGCCTCATATGCATTTAAATTCTTTGTTGTTAGATGTGTACGCAGGTCTATAGGTACCCAAGAGATTCTAGGGGGTTCTCATACACTCCCAAAAAGAGCATATGTCCCATAGTTGGATCCATTTGTTACACCTCATGGTGCCCGAAGCATTCCTTCCAGATATACTAGAGTGAGAGGTTTCTTTTTCTTTTGTAAAGGCCAAGTTTTTGAAATTTCAATATTGAATATGGTATCTTGTTTCATTGTTTCAATAATGGTATGGATATCACTCTTAACCCACACGAAAGTGTAGGGTATATGTTACAATGCCCGTACAAAAGATCCAGGTGGTTGGAAACAAAGATAAGTCACACGATAATGATATTGTCAAAGAAAAAGCCACATGGTTTCATGGGGAACACACATTGGGATTCGCGTGTCTTGAGAAATGAATAAAACTTAAAATTCAACTTGAAAAATTCACTAGTTAGGGACATGAACAACATGAAGATAATGATATTGCAAGAGCCTCAAATTATTTAATAAGCAAAAAGGAAACCTAAAGATGTGAAAAATAAGGAAAAATCACAGAGTGGAGTCGTCAATCCTGTTGTGAGAAAAATGTCCCAAGTGTGGGAAATTCTTCCTTCCCTTGCAAGTTGTGGGCAAGGAAATAGGTCAAGTGGCTAGTTAGGAAGTCCAATAAAAAATTCTGAAGCTATTAAAGAAATAACATCACATATAATGAATACTTGGAAGAAATGACATAAAAAAAAACAAGGGGATGAGCTTCAACCAAATGTTTATGTCCAATGGAAAACCTTGAATACAATGGTGTCACTTGGGAGAATGTTACTTGCAAATCATAGCCAACACTCCTTTTCGGAGGGTCCTTTGGTTTCTACCAAATTGCTTTCTAAGTAACTTGGGATGATGAAGGGAAAATACTTGCCTCTTGAGGAATGAGATAAGTCAGCTTGAATCGCAAGGGCGTATGGTGAGAATGAGGATTAAAGATGATTCTCTTAAACTGTGGTTCTTGCAGCATAAATTTGCTCTTAATTTCTCCTGATGAAATGCATGATCATGGCTTCCTTTTATAATACAAATGGTGGTCCACAATTTTTTTTTTTTCATGTGAATTCTCCCTTTCATGAAGTGGCTTCAACATACAAGTATGGGGCTATTGAATTCCCAAGCATGTGAAGAGGCCAATTTGAATTCCTTGCATCCAAGATTTCAAATCCTTAAATGTGTTGTGGAAGTTAATGGTCCATGTGCTGGTACATCCATGCTGGTTTTGATGGATTTTCCATGCAATATCGCATGGGTTCCTTTTACGAACTTGCGCGGTTTTACCAAAGTGTGATTTTATGATTCCTTGCTTTGTTTCACATGTTGATTTTGCTAATCGAGAATCCTTGTGAGACGCATGATATATGTTGATGATGTCTTTCAGTAATTGTTGAAATGTCGCATGTGTGCAAAATCTAGGTGATAACATTGGGTCCACACAAAAATGGTTGTTGTATATGTATACCAACATGATCAACATGACATAATGAAGCTTTTGAGATATGTCTCCCACAATTGTGTCGATAGGTCCCATATTTTATTTATTTATTTTTGAACACTAGTGGGAGTATTACTCCCTATTGAATATTACTACGCTAAGATAATTACCAACTTCCTTCTAGATGCAAATATGTAGGAATTTTGTTTTATGGTCATATAGGACATGGTTTCTACGGTCCCAAGGACAAGGGAATGCCAGGTGCTATAGCTCTCTGATATACTTGCAAGGTCCAATAGTGTCACCCAACCCAATGTCTCAATGAACTAACCAATTAGGAGGCTCAACTATGACCTTAGCCATACTACATGACCACCTAGGTACTAAAGAGTATTCTCCTTAAGTGTTGTGGTATGTGCCACTATGGTAGCAAGACGATCAATTGAATATCTAAATTTGGCTTTAGGTTTCCTAGAGGACTTTCGATATACCCAAGGATACGTGGAAGTGAAATTACATATACAAGTGTTGTCTCCAGCCTATCAAAAAAGTGAAAAAAATAAGGAGGCATGCAAGCTCAAGAAAGTGCTATGATACCATTTGTAGTGTTTTTTAACCCTTAAAATTAGAACACAATTGGGTGTACATAGATTTATAATGAAGAAAAATAAAAATAAAAATATAGTGCAAAATACCAAACATAAATACAATTGAAATGAAATGTTGTGAAATAAACCCTTGTATTATGATAATACAATAGAAAGCAATGTTCACTTGCCTCTTAAGGTAGGTGACCTTTCACTTGATCCAAGCTCTAAATACAACAATACTTGACAAAAAAACCGACAACCTTGTAGCTCTTTAAATAGACTTCCAATATCCAAAAGCCTAACTACTTGTGGTCCTATAATTAATAAGTATAACTACCTAGCGAGCCTTAATTAACAAAGAGACCGTTTTTACGTATTAATTATCTACTAATATATAATCGACCTTTTTCAGAGGAGATAGTTACACACATTAATTAACTAACACCTACATAACCTAAATTAAGGAGGTTGGGGTAGGACCCTAACATATACAAGGAAAATAAAAACCATAATAGTCACAAAAACAATTTCAAGATAAACATAATGGGTGTATCCAACTTTTAACTACACACATGAACACATGTCACATAACCTAGAGAGAAAGGGGAGGAGGTTGGGAAAATGCATATGAATCCTAGTTAATAACATAGGCCATGGCCAATGTGGACTATCTCCATTAGCTAATATTCATGACATGCATTCCTTTTACACCCTTAGGAACCCACCCCACTACTTCGTACCCCACCTCATAGGGATTTTACACCCCCAGGAACATACCACCCCACCCCACCCAATGTGGAATACAAGGAGAAGAGCCATTACAATGATGGAACAATTACAACACTTACACAATGACTTTTAGCTACACACAAGTACATACATCACACAACCTATAGAGGAAAGGGAGGAGTTCAAGTAGAAACCTATTTGAATTTGACTAACATGGAACATTTTAAGATGGCTCCAATGGATTGACTCTTAGGATTGATGCTTTTTTTAATGCATCATCACGGGACATAGTCACATCATGGAACATAGAGAGTTATAACAATCTAACGATATAATTATGAAGGAATTATCACCCTATGTAAGACAAAAATGTTATAATATGAACATGTGTCCCAATAGAAAGGGATTCATCATATTTACAGGAAAAAATTAAGTTTGGACTTAAGGTGAAAATCCAATTCTTGCTTTAAAAAGCTTAATTCCCAAGGTATCAGGGTAGGGTTATGAATGAAAAGTAGCATTACCCATGGATTTCCATAGAAAGCTAATAGTGGACAACCAAATTATGTTCCATAAAACTTTGCAGTGCTTGTTTGTAACCATCCAAGAGTCCCAAGGAATTGAGATCGTGGAAGAAAAGTTTCATTCAAGTTAAAATTGTACCCAAAATGTCTTGGTAGATGAGCATTTCCAAAAGACATGCTCAATCATTTCATCCTACAAGAAAGGATGTTGTAATGCCAATTTTTTGAATAATAGTCTTGACAATAAAATCGCAGTGGAGCATATGCCACCCCAATACTTTGTGTTTCAAATAAGACCGGATTTCTAATTTAACAAGCAACTCCTTTGCCACATAGTTGTATAAGGGATATCATTACTCCAACCCCAAACTATCCATATAGGACATGGTCCATAGAGTTGCATTTTAAGAAGAAAGTTCTAAGGAATCTACCACTATGTCCTCATAAGTGGATTTGTTTGATCAATTTAACTTTTGAGCATGGTTAAGATTACACCTAGTATGCCATTGTTGCCATTCTCATAGTTTTACAAATGGATCCAATAGAATAGGACTTTTTTGGTCAATATTTTACTAGAGAACATGGTTAAGAGACTAAGTTGACACCTTGGACAATGAATTTCCAAATAGGTCTTCATGTCATATTGACCCAGTTATCCCATGGTCCGTCAATCTTCCATTTGAGAAAGTTGGAGACTATCTGCCACATAACTTGCAAGTGACGTTGAAATAAAAAGTGTGAATGAATCAATATTGAAGATTATGTCACATAGTGGAAAATGGTCATTAATACCCTAGATCATTTTGAATATAGTGGCATGATAAAAAATTTCATGGAGCATCCCACTTGTACTACTCATTTACTAGCAAGTGTAGCTCCTTAAGATATGATTTCATGGCTTCCTACTCCCCCTTAATCTCTTGGTAAAGTGAAAATATCTCAAGGAACCAAAGGAACCCCATTCGTCTTGCCCTCCTTTCCCCAGAGAAAACCTATGAACACCTTCTCCAATATTTTATACATTGCTTGAGAGGGGAAGAAACAAGTGGAGTAATAAATGTTCCCCGCTACTAGAATTCTACTGACAATGGTAGCCTTCCTCACAATCAAAAAATTGGGAGGACACTAAGTTTGAATTGATTCTCAAACCCAATGCTTATCCACTTCCACTAATCAACAATAGAGAGTTTCATAAAAAGGGAATGCCCAAATAATGTAATCATTTTATAAGCTTCCATTTAACCAAGTAGGGGGGTCATCTTATCCAATATAAAATACCTTTTTTTATCCTTACCACTAAATTCACCAACTATTATGATCCTTTCTAGAATTAGAAAGATACTTCAAAATAACAAATGGATCCACACAAGAACCAACACGAAAATGGAGAATACCCTTAAGGTAGGTTACTTCCATTAATTACTCCTTATGGAAGGAATCAATTGACACAATAAGCAATGCTTATTCTGATACAAAATTCAACATGCTCCATACAATGATATACATGGGTATATATACTCTCTCACGAATATTCCTAGGGGCCTATGCCAATTACTACCCCTCCTTATTATATTCCATAAATTATTATCCACCAACTACCTAGTGGACCTTACATTAATTAACGAGTTCACACACCAACAACTTAGAAGGCCTTATTCTATGAATATGGCCACATTACATTATTAGGTATCCTCCATAGGTACCTAACTTCCTAGGTACCTATGCAAATACTTACATCATATTAATTATCCTTCCTAGGAACCTCCCTAGATATATTACATATGATTCCCCTTCACGTGTTTTGTCCTAAAAACATCAGTATAAGTCATATAATAGGATCAGTTAAGAAATATAGTTTGTTGGTATCGAGTGTGAGAATCCATCCACCCTAGTGACATTAGAAGCCCTTCATAAGACACTTCTTTTCTACATTAGTTTTGGTGATTGTATCATAACATTTTACTCTGAAATCGGAAGTGGGTGCTCTTTGGACCATTGGAAATATCATTCATAAATCTATAACTTGTATGTTATATGTTTCTTTGACTTGACATACAGTGGAAATCATTTGTACAAAAACACTTTTTTTTTAGGGGGGAATGATGTATATTCATATTTTTGGCATAACTTTTCAACTCGGCCTCATAATTGAGTGTTGCTATACCATCGGAAAGGTCTTGATGAAGGCTAGAAATGTCATTTTATACATTTTTTCTAATTTCTAACATAGTTGTACATGTTTTCAAAATAAAAGGAATCTTTTGCCACTTTGAAATCTTTTGAAAATGTTAAAAGATTTTTTTGTTTTCTTATTTTGAAAACGTTTACAACTATGTTGAGAATTACAAAATGTAGATTCTAATAGAAAAGTTGGATCTCTCAACAAGATCTTTTCAATGGTATAAGGAGCACCCAATTATAAGATTTGGAGTGAAAAGTTATGCCACAAATACAAAAAGATGTTTCTTTCATGTCAAAAGATTATATTTTGGCATTCTTTTTGAAACATATGCAACACTATTAAGAATTAGAGAAAATGTAGAACCAAAAATTTGTAGCCCTTGTCAAGATATTTCCAAGAGTATAAAGAGTGCTCAAATCATAGGTCAGGGTGAAGATTTATAGTAAAATTTCTGAATTTTTAATTTTAATTTTTTGAAAAGGAATGTCTTATAAAGGGGGTCAATGTAATGGGCATGGAGCCTCGCTTTTTCCTTGACATATTGATATCAACTATGGTTGCTCCTTTGGTTCCTTGTTGTCATTGTGTTATTTTGATATCCCATTGGTTGTTTTTATTTCACCATGTACCTATATACTGGGTGCTTTTTTGGTTACATGTCTGTCCATAGGGGTCCATTGATGCTCATGACCTTGCCTTGATGAAGGTTGTTTCTCATGGTGGTGTGAGTGCTGATGTATATAACCCTTAATTATTTGTTCGTTCTTTGACTCTTTACCTTGTGAATGCTTTGATCACTTATGCTTTGGTGTATTCTTCTTCCTTTTTATGCCCATCCTAGGGCTCACCTTTGAGTTCTTATGTGGGCTATTCTTCTAATTCATCCTCAAACTCTTAATTTAATGTCTATGTAGGCTCTGGAATCAATTTCCTTGAAATGACTTCTCTAGGTACCACCTTGAGACCTAATTGTTTAATAAGAGAAATATATTGCAATATGACTTTTTCTTCTTGTACCAAAGTTTCATAAATTTATATTGCACCTTAATAATCACTATACCCAATGAGTCTATCCAAGGATATGCATGAATAACATTCAAATCCTCCATATCTATAGCATGAAACCTTGAATGAAAAAACATGTTAATCCAAATATAAGTTGCACAAAACTTAGTAATGTTTCCAAGTTTCTGAAACATGAACGTATGGAAATGTGCCCCCCACTAAATGGGTATGTCTGGGCAAACACAACATATAAAAAATACATAAATATAGATATATATAGTTTTTTTAAATAACACATCTTGCAGAAAATAAGCAACACAAATAATAATGATACACATAAATCACACTTTAGAAGGAGATGATTACATGATGCAAAATCCTATAGCTTGGTGGTCTTGACTAATGCCAATCCCTTACCCTCATACATGATAGAACCCAGTGGAAATGCTACAATCCTACCAATCCTGAAATCTCAAAAACTGTTGAGTCTACTAAATTCTAAAAGAGATATGAAATTCTACTTTCTCCATATGAAGTCTGATGAGGTGGGAACCACTCTCAAACATCTTGAAACAATTAATGGTAATGTTAACATTTTAAGTAAAAGGATAGGAAGATAAGATAAAGGAGAATGTCACTTTTTCTTTAAGAATTTAATATTAACATTAATTATAAGGTGATAAACTCCTCAGAGTCCAATATCCTATATCTGTTTGGTTTTAAAGGCTCATCGGGGTGAACGAGGCGATATTTTTCTACGAGTCCCACATCCCTCACAGGTGCTTGGATGGCCCTGGAAACTTCCAAAACATGCCCGAAACGTCACTGAAAATGGCCAAAATGCCTTGGAAATGTTCTTGGCCGTACAACCAAGGATGTTTCCAATGTGTTACTCATTTCTGTATTTCCAGGCATTTTGGGGACTGGTACACCATCATTCCAAGTGTTTCTTGCAATATAGATCCATAGTAATAGTCAAATCTTTAAAAATGTCCACATTCTCAACCTCAACTTGTGTGCTTTGTATATGTTTTACTAAGAACCTACAATATTTTAGCCAAGTTTAACATTGATGAAATTATACTTGTTGCTACGGTTTGTAGAAAAATGGCACTCTCTTACTGAAGACTCTCTTTGTCTTTCTCCATTGCATGACATTCCTAGTCTAAAAACACTTTTTCATATTCTTGATTTGGAAGTCCCAACATCTTCTAAAGAGAAGACACTACTACCATATCTTAGTGTTGACTCTTAAATTAAATTATAGACTATGTCTACAAAGGTTTGATCATCATTTAATATTCTTTACGTATTCTTCAATACTAGGAACACCATATTTTCTTGTAAAATGCATCTTTCTTGGGAAAACTAAAAAATAGAACTAGGATTTTGAAGTAGCTTACGTGGCAATGTAGCTCCTTTGTGCAATTAAGGATTTGAGACTACAAATTTTAAATGGCCATAACTTTATCAATATTGATCATAATTGCTATTATGACCCCAATTTGGGAATTGCACCCCAACCCTACTTCAAATAGCATTTCTATGGTTGCAATCTAGTTCATAAACAAAGAGAGAATCACATAGAAAGAATTGTCAAGGGTTTTAAAGTTACAACTTAAAATGGCTGTAACCTCTACAATACTTCTCAAAATTTCTTTTAAGATCCCAATTCCAAAATAACACTTCCATTCTACTTCTAATGGCACTAGTTTGACTACAATTTGGTTCATAAGTTCAAAGATAAAAGTGTGCCACAAGAGTTTTCAGTAAGGGTTGAGGCACAACCTAAAATAGTTGTAACTTCTACAATACTTCTTAGGATCATTATTATGACCCTAATTTACAAATGGAATGACAACTCCGCTTTAAATGTAATTAGTGCTACTACGATTTGGTTAATAAGCCAAGAAAACTTTTGCTCCAAAAAACATACAAAAATAAAATAAATTGCTTCACCTTTGGCCAAAGAAAGTGCCCGATACAACTTGTTATGATCCTATGTGGAATTAGTAGAGATATGTTTCATAATAAAAAATGGATCTACACGATAGTAAACACAAAAATAGAGAATTCCCTTCATGTAGGACACCACCATCAATTATTCAAGAGAGGAATCACTACACAAGCTATGCCAATTACAATACCTTTTAACACGCTCCATAAATGTTATAAATGTGTGTATATACTTTGTTAAGAGTATTTGTAGGGCCCTATGCCAACTACTTTCATTATTACATTTCATAAATGATTACCCACTAACTACAAAGTGGGCCTTATTCAATGAGTATAGTGCATTACATTAATTATTTATTTATCTCAAGAGTATGGTCACATTACATTAACTATCCTCCCTAGGTACATTACACCAACATCTTAAGCATATGTGTTATGGAAAGAAGAGTGCATTCAATCAATTGCTGGGTCAATTAAAATACTAATGTTGAATCATCTACAAAATGAACATTTAGTTGTTGGCTTATGCCACGGAAAGAAATTCCTCTAATTTTCACTCCATCAATTGCTCAATCAATTAAAACATCAATGTTAGAATCATCCAACACATGAACATTTAAATGTTGGCTTATGCCATAGAAATAAATTCCTCTAATTTTCCCTTACACTTATGCTACCTCCAACAAATAGCCCAAAGCATCAATTGTATTCAGATAAAGACATTGGAGGACAACCTTGTCGACTACATCGTTGTAGAAGAATAGGGTCTCAAAGTATACCATTCACAATAACTCTTACCAAGGTCCACAAAAAGTGTCTCCTCTAATCTATGATAGAAGGTACCAAACCCCAACCAATCCAACCTTTTAAATGTAATCCCATTCTATCCCGTGATAAACTTTATTAAAATCATTTTTCATTAAGAAATTCTTATTTTTATAAAATAAAATCTTTTCCCAACCCCTTGAGCTATAAAATTATCAAGGATAAATCTTCCTTTAATAATCTAATGTACTTCTTTCAAAGTATTTGGACAACCAACCACCTAACACCTATGGCCAATGCTTTGGCTAGGATTTTGTTTGTAAGAGGCATTCTACTTCTTCAAAGTATTTGTACAACCAACCACCTAATACCCTGTATAGCCAATGCTTTGGCTAGGATTTTGTTTATAAGAGGCACTATAGAGACTACTATAAGACATCAAATCTTCTTTAGCAACTTCAAATATAAACTTGATAAACCTTGCATTGACAAGCCCCCACCACTGCAACTTACTTTTTTGATAAATTCTTGACACATTTTCATTAACCACATGCCACATCTTAATGTAAAATTCCACTGGCTATAGACTTTTCAATCTTTAAGTCTTTCATAGTTGCTTCTGATTTTGCATACTTTCTCAATCTTTAACTCTTTCATAGTTTCCTATAAAGATAGACTTTCTCATAAGTCTTTACCATCCTAGGGACAACATGTTCAACAAGATCCATAAAGGCTTCACACATAAAAATCAGCGCCTACTAAAGTGAAAATCCTTTGTGAAATGTTCTCGAAAACTCTCCCAGATTACAATCTCATCCTCCTAAGGTTCCCATTGGGATCTCGAAGAACTAATTTTCCACTTAGTAGCTTAAAGTAGAATTTAGAAGACCCAACCCCTTTAGCCCTAATCCTAGCTCCTCTTGCCTCAAACATTCATTCACTATCTTTCGAAGCTAGTTCTGAATTTGGTTTTTCTAGACCTTGGGAATCATCTTTCCCATCCCCTTGGAACTTTTGGATGTGCGCTGTATGGTTGCCTCCCACCATAGCATCCAACCGCTTTCCCTAGGGAATGGTACCAGGTGCGTTGGATGCCCCAGTAGTTCCCTACTACTGAGTGGGTCCTTGGAGGGAACTTCCACATGGTTGAGTGGGATGAGCATCCTGTTGGAGGTGTGATACAGCTCTTCGTTTTGATGAAATGCAGGCTTGAAATGACTGCAAAAGGATCCTCGGTGGGACAAACGAGTCTAATAAACAAATGGGCAGAAAAACAAGATCCAATTTTCAAGTCAATCCTAGCATATTGGCCCTCAGCTAAAAGTGCTAGAATAGTATCTCAGCTTTTGTAAGGAACAAGTTACAGTCTACAAGACATTCTTTTCTTCATTCAACAGTTTTCGACATACTGTATACACAGATTTCAAGACATAATATTGAGGTTATTAAGGTCAATTTAGCTGTCAATGCAGAAAATTACACAAAGAAAAAATCAATGTTGGTGAAAAGCATATCTGCTGTTGTGTATATCTTCATGACTGCGACAATTTTCACAACCAATAAATGCTTTCAATGAATCCACCATTTATGTTATAAACATTTTACATCTCAAAATATAAAATTCTTCCTCGATGGAGTCAATTCTAATCTTATTGCTCAGTCCAATTCTGATCTCATTTCTTAATGTAGACAAATCAATGGCAATCTTGTTTTCCCCTTTAGAATCTGATTTTGTTTGCTCCTGATCTCATTTCTCAGTCTAGACAAATTAATGTTAATCTTGTTTTTCCTCCCTAAAGTAGCCAGTTAAAAGAAAAACGTTTTCTCTGAAAATCTTATCTAACATAACAAATTCTGTGAAAAAAAATATCTAAACAAATTTTCCATTTCAGTGCTAAACTCCTAACTTTAAGACTTTGAATACAAAGAAAGCAATCTAAACAACTAGAGAATTTTGGATTACAGAAAGTAACCCAAGGAACTTGAGAATCTTGAATTTTAATATGTGGAAAATAATCCAGGAAAAAGTTCAGAGAGAGGGAATTCTTGAGAGAAGGAATTCTTTCAGAAAAGGTTAAGATTCGACCCACGTCTTTGGTCAATGAAATATTAAATACGGATCGAGAATAGTATTAGGTTCAGCAATCTCTGTCAGATAAGACTATATAGCTAGAAAAGGCAACCGCAATATGAAATCTTGCCCCACATTTTACAGTAGCCTCCATATACCATACATTTTACAGTAGCCTCCATATACCATATATGAAATCTTGCCCCACATTTTACAGTAGCCTCCACATACCATACATTTTACAGTAGATATACCATACATCTCTACTGATAGTTGTACATCGAAGATAATAAATAAAAGCTAAAACTAAAACATTGTGAAGCTAAAAGAATAGTTATTAAATTATTAGCAACCCATAAAGAGAATTATTAAATTAGTAGCACCACATAAAAATAGTCGTCATGAAAGACTTGCTAATAGTAATGGGAGAAACTTTGAAATGACACAAAAAATTATAGTAATTTCTGTACACTGAATTATAGTAATGGGAGAAATTTTGTCTTAGCCTTTTGTACATTGAATGTACTAGAGAAAAATACATGGAGTTTAACATAGTGAAATGACAAAAAAAATTATAGTAATTTCTGTACACTGAATTTACTCCTCTAATCGAGTAAAGATGCATAAAGTTGAACATAGTGAAATGAGAAATCTAAATATTACATTGAAACTGTTCGTTTCTAAATTACCCAAAATGCTGATGATAGGATTTTCCCTATGCATATAACAAGACTGCTATACAAATTACTAATTACGAAAGTTCTTAATGATGAAGTACAACCAAATTTATATCATTTTGTTCATTCCTTGAACAGTGAAGTAGGTTGAATCTTAATCCCATCTAAAAGAAGTCCGCCTTTCCAATTCCCACCTTCCCATTCTCTCATGCAGAACTCTATCTTTCCTGGATTATCCCCCTCTTCTTCCACAACAAATCTGCCTGCTTCAAACTCCATCCAACCCTCTTCTACATGTCTAAAGGGAGTCATCTGGTACTCATCATTTTCAACAGGTTTATCTGTGTCACTCAAATACCGAGCACATATCTGGTGATCACCACCAGGAGTTGTAACTGAGAATTTGACTGGCTTATGATTCCATCCATATGGTCGAGGCCAGGGGGGAACCATAGCTCTATGTCCAAAGTTCCGAGTAATACCACGGCGTGATTCATTGAGTTTGAGCCTGAATGAGATGGTATATGCCGCACCAGGAGACAAAAGCTTGCAGTCAAATTGACCTTGCACTTCAAGCCAACATACTGTAACTAGTTCGGCTATCTCCTTGAAACTGCAGTCAACAGTCAATTAGCTTGTCTTCCTGTTAGTATTAACAGAAACTTGAAAGAAAAGAGTTGGGTTACCTGGAGTCATCCCGAGAAATCCAGTGCCAATAACGATTATCATCTCCCCATGTTATATGTAAATCTCTTGGGGACAAGATAAAGCACAGTTTGCCTGTGGCTCGCTCTATCCAAAACATCTAAAATTGTCAAGAAACATTCAGGTCAATAGTGCCAAACATAAACACTCAGCTATGATGAGGAAACTAAGATATTCTGAATGGCAACTAAACTAGTGAACCACAAAATGGAGGAGCACGGTAAGCAATGAACGCTGCATGATTGAGGGTAATATTTGTTAAATCAAATACATCAAACCACAGTGATGGGCCCTCTGTAATGCCGTATTTGCGTCAATCATTATAAACTGAATCGCTGACCAAACTTAGAACTCTGAGCCCGAACCAACTTCATTGGAAGTTGAGATCTAGGAGAGGACCTCATCCAAGTTTATAGTTGTAGCCTTATCTTCAGGTAAACCATTTCACTTTCAAATGACATTGATCTGCTGACTCACATGACACTGGGGCAAGGGACACGCAAGACACAAGGATACATGTAGACCCTTATAACAGAACACGGGGATATATATATATAAACAAAATATAGAGAAAAAAATCCAATATTTTTAGAAAGTGGCACATTAACAATCCAATATTTTTAGAAAGTGGCACATTAACAAAAGATTGACACAACTAGTCACTACATCAATGATATTCAAACACACAAGAAATTAGAATATTCAATACAACATAAAATAGAGGTTGGAAGTTAGATGGCATAAACTGCAGACTTCTCATTAAGTCAATTGATGTCATCAAGACCAAAATGTATTACATAGATAATGAATCACTAATACTAAAATGTATTACATAGATAATACTAAAATGTATTACATGTATTACATAGATATTGGATCGCTAATACTATAGGTGCTCACACCAATGGAAAATACATAGATATTGGATCGCTAATACTATAGGTGCTCACGCCAATGGAAAATTCAAAATATGGTAGATACAAAAAATGTAGATGGAATAATCTCATAGCTCACATCAGTCATCCTCCTCCCTGTTAGAATCATCAAGATCACCACCACTGCCACTACTCTCTCTCCATCCTCTTGATCCTCCTCCTCTATATCCAATCTCATATCTACATCTGCTGCTATGGAGGATGACCCCTAAAGAGGATCACCATCATTAAAAGTGACTAAAAGTGACTGACTCTATCACCATCATTAAAAGTGACTAAAAGTGACTGACTCTATCACCATCATTAAAAGTGACTAAAAGTGACTGACTCTATCACTAGTTCATTAAAATCCAAGTTGGCTAATGGCAATTCAATGTTGTTGTCCACGACATGACAAAAAGAAATCAAGACATAAATCTAAATATTCTACGGCCTTGTCTCAACCAAACTTAAGAATGTTTCCTTTTATACATTTGTGCAGGCTCTATATTCGAAACTTGGGATTTTCAAAAACTGGTACTCCTACTAGAACTAATTAAACTACCAAATCACAAATGATTATGCCAATGTAAAATATAGAAAGATAAGCATATTTTGTTTTATAACTTTCAAGCAATGTGCTTTACTACCAAATCACAAATGATTATGCCAATGTAAAATATAGAAAGATAAGAATATTTTGTTTTATAACCTTTCAAGCAATGTGCTTTCTTTTATGTAGAGAAAAAACATCCCACCTCAGAGAACACAAATCATCCTTATAATGGTAAGTGTCTGTAAATACACACCAATATGAAATTGTTGCACAATTTCAAGTGCCTTATGCCTTGAAGTGATAGCTAGTTATAATGGGACTACGGTTAATGTTTCCATGGCATGGCTAAGTATGATATCACTCAACTGAAGTTCGCTAGTACACTCTTTCTTCAGATTGTAAAATCTTGGTGAATCTAAGAAAAAAGTGATGATTTTACTAAACTGAAGAAAATGAATGCTGTGTCATGGAGTTAACTAGCTTGGATACGTCGGGAAACTAATAGGGAGCGTGTCGAACATGCATTTGACATGTAACATTTTTTTTAAAGACACATCTCAAGTCCATGTCCAACACATTTCCTAGCCTATCACACTCGACACAGAAGCCTTGAGGCGCTTGTCATCTTTCCTAGTTGATTAGCCAATAATTGGTAGTTTGTTTACATCTAAAGATAATATTTTTAGTCTAGAGGCCCAGCCAATAATTGGTAGTTTTTTTACATCTCAAGATAATATTTTTAGTCTAGAGGCCCACACTTTTACGAAAGTACAAATTCTATAAAAAGGTTCCAAAGATACATCATCTTTGGCCAACTAAAAATAAAAAATGTAAGAAAGTAAATTTTTATCAACAAATGAGGCATGGATTCCATCAAATTGTTAGTTTCAACCAATGGTCATTAATCTATTTCCTATGTAGTGAAGCCGTTGGGAGAAGGCACTTAGTAGTTTGGTTGGGACAGTATAAGGAAAACCTTCTCATTCGCTGCTAGTTGTTCATAGGAAACGATAAGATGAGTAATATATTCCCTATGTAGTGAAGCCGTTGGGAGAAGGCACTTAGTAGTTTGGTTGGGACAATATAAGGAAAACCTTCTCATTCGCTGCTAGTTGTTCATAGGAAACGATAAGATGAGTAATATGAGCTACAGTTGCTATAATAATTGTCCACTTTCTAAAAGGCGGTTTAACTAGCACCAATAGGAGCAAAGGCAATTGACTTCCCAGAGTCGAAGCATATGCATATCAGTTATAGAACCCAACGAGAGAATGACTACATCTAAGTGCATGTCTAGGATTATCATTCATGTCCACCCTACTAGGATTGTCATTGTACCAAGAGTAGCAAGGTGCTTTACAATCCACTATGATAAAGTTGGTGCTTTACAATCCACTATGATAAAGTTGTTTGTCATGTACATGGGGTAACACTTACATGTCAACTTAAAAGAAAATACAATACTTATAATCATAGTTACCCCGTTTGAGTTTGAGTTAGAATTTGGGATAGTATAAAGCTTAACGTTAATTAGGAATATGCTTTTAAGGTTAAAGCTTGAGTTCGAATTTGGATTCGATATAATACATAAAAAAAAATCATATAAAAAACTTGCATTAAAAAAAATATTCGATAGTATATTCAAAAATCCACCAGAAACAGTACAAGTCACCAGAAGTAGCGACCACACAACTTTCCCATAGTTCCTTGAAAATGTTCAACATATCTCCCCACCTTCTCCACGTTCCGCACTCGGATAAAAAAATTCCGCACTTCTGTCAAATTCACCTCCGTTTACCGCCATGAACTTCCCTTTCATGAAAACACCTTTAAATTTACCTTCCATCAATTGAGCTTGGCGAATAGTTTCTACAGCTAATTTACCTTCCATTAATTAAGCTTGGCGAATAGTTTCTTTTTACTGCATAGAGTCTAGTTCTACAGTGCATTACATGCATCTCTTCTGCACAAATAATTTGCGTCCTTAAAGATGTTCACCTGTTACAAGAGTTTTACTGCTTTGTGTTCAAACTAACCAACATATACATCTTAATCCTCATAACTCAGTATTTTTCATCTTATTGTTGACAAGACCCTTTACCCTTCTCGGAAAGTTATACGATTCCAACTTCCAACATTCCTTCAATTTGGAATGGCGAATCCTGATGATAACAAGGGAATTTCATGATGCTTGCAATCTGATAATCAGTTCACCGTATGCTTTTTTAAGTACTTGCACTTCATTCACACAGTTGTGTTTGATACTCTATCCATATTTTCTATGTTTCCTCTTGTAGATTAAGGTGTTATACATCAGGAATCTATTAAAATGTTTGTTAACAATATTGATTTTGATTTGTAACCTCGCCCCATCTCCTCACTCTTGTAAGATTGGTCAAGATCAACCCATGTTTGAAACAATACTTCTGGCATCCGGGAAGACTTAAAAAACCATTTCCCTTTGCTTGGCAAGAATATGTCCACTCTAGATGGTACATATTCTTTAAAGTGCTTTTTTAATTAACTAATATTTATCTTCTTCCACCCCAATTTTAAACCCATAGATGTAAAAATTTATTACAATTTTCTTTTTACTTTGAAAGGCCAGTGTTTGTAGCCTAATCTGTGTACTTTTCAAACAAACAAACACATAATTAAAATGTAAGCAAATCCAAAACAAGTGGGAAATGAACAAAACTTGGGTTAAGTTCACAATCAAAACAAAACAAGTGGGAAATGAGCACAACTTGGTTTAAGTCCACATGCATTGGAGATATCTCAACACAACACAAGCTGGCTTAAAATGGACTAGTATAGATACATCATAACTGGTGTATCCATTAACTGCTAAGCAAAATAGTTCACAAGCTCAACGTGGTTTTAATTGTTCTTTGAAGGTGTTCACCTTGAATAACCCTTCCTGGTAAAATAGTAGATCTGGATTAAGATGGATATATGATAGTCCAGAGTAAGTTACTCAGCAAAGCCCCTGAGACTTGTAATTATATCTTAGTCATAAGATGGATATATGATATTCCAGAGTAAGTTACTCAGCAAAGCCTCTGAGACTTGTAATTATATCTTAGTCATAAGATGGATATATGATAGTACAGATTTAAGTTACTCAGCAAAGCCTCTGAGACTTGTAATTATATCTTAGTCATAAGATTGCAGTCTTTGTCATGAAATAACTTGTTGAAAGATCCCCAAATTCATTCATATATTGTAGCCTAATTTGATATGATCTAGCCCTGCATTTAAGGTACTATATTTTAGTAACACAGGCCAACTTGCTATGACAATTTTTTGGAATAATCACATTTGGGAATCATTTTCTAACAAGATAGATTAATTGAACAAAGAACACTTATAATGGAGGCATCTATAATTTACCATCCCTGCTGTAATTGAGATTGAAAGAGATTCAGACAGAAATATAAGTTCCATCCATACCTTGGTTCTGCCGTCAATGAATTTGGGATGACAGAGACTGAAATATAATTCCCTCTTGGAAGAGAATTGCAAAGGAGAATCGAGCCTTTCAAGAAGATGGCGATACTGATCTGGAAGCATCTTCTCCCAGACCGAGTCCGAATTCCCGGCCAATCTGAATGTCTGGCTGACGGTGCTGAGCCTGCAAACATCTCTGGGTGTGGTCAGGATAAGGATAAGCGATATGCAGCTCTCTGGCAATTCCCCCAAACCCATGAGCCCTTTCTCATTCTCATTCTCATCCATCTTCTTTTCCTTCTGCAACAACAAGAACGGAAAACAAGAAGTCTAGTTTGTTCTTCTATTTTGGCGCCAACCCCCACTGCTCCTATCTAATACACGACGTTAAGCCTACCCAGTTCCCGAAGCCCGTTTTATAGCTTTCACCCAATTTATCTTGCTTCGCCGCGAAGCTGAAATCAGTTTTACAGGCCTGCCGATCTTTGGTATTTCACCTAATTTATCTTTGCTTCGCCGCGAAGGTATTTGAAGAGTCCAAGGCCCCGGGATTGCATGCAGTCGGTGCGTTCGTGAATTAGTTATTTTGGTGACAAGTTGTCTCTGTTTGGCGGGATCGTAGTGACTGTTGTCACATGAATATTGCACGATGAAGAGTGGTATTGGTATTGGTATTGGTATTGGTATTGGTGATGCGATTAAGATGTTACTAGTCAAAGCAACCTTTATCCAAGGATAGATATTTTTTATTGAATAAAATATAACAGAATAAAAATTACGATATTTGGAATTAGTTCTGTAATTACACAATTTAAATTTTTTTCCAGTGAAAAAAACTACTATTGTTATTCATATTGAATCAAATAGTACAAAAAAACTGATTCTTCTGTCGAATCATATACAAGTCTCTTACAATATCCAGCCCACCCATGTGCTATCATGTCCACTTCTTACATTGTATCAAAATGTCCCAAAACTATAAATACCCTATCAGACTAAAACAGATAAAAACATAAATTAGCCCATCAAGGACTAATTCCCAGATTTACATTCTGTCCAATAGGCAAAAAAGATTAGTCAAAAAAGGAGACAATCCCACAGTCCTGAGGACTGTCCTCTAACCATTCTTCCCAATGAAGCTGTCCTTCAGGATCAGATAAAGCTTGTTTTGATAACTTATCAGCATGTGAATTATGCTCTCGATAGATATGCTGGAAGCTAATATTATGTTGTTTTGAAATTTCCCTGCGAGTTCTGTGTACCCAATGTCGAAGACTTAGAACATTGAGACAGAAATCTCCAGCAGCCCATTTAATGGTGACTCTGGAGTCCCCGAAAACTTTGATATTGACCAAACCGAAGATGTTAGCAATTTTAAGAACACACCAAAGCGCCATCAATTCTGCTTTCATATTGGAGCCCTGTCCACAATTGAGACTGAAAGAGAAATAATGAGACTCATTTATAAAGATAATTCCCCCCACAGCACAGATTCCATGTTGAGATGCTCCATCAAAAAAGAGAATAGGTTGATTGACTTTGTAATTGAAGATACTAGTTCTATCCATCTTTAACTTATGAGAATCAGCCCTGCAAAGTGTATTCATTTGAAGAGCAGCAGAAGCACAATGATAAACATCTGGAGGTCTATTCTGAAAAATAGCACAATTACGAGAATACCAAATAGACCAGGAAATGCAGATGACAACATAAAAGTGCTGTCTATAAGCTCTAAACCATTTCAAGAGGAATTTGTTGAAGTCATCCAAGATCCAGCACTGAGAGATGTTCAAGGAATTTGCTATCAAATCCCAAACTTTAGTGGTGAATTCACAGTTCACAAAAAGGTGTTGCTTGGTCTCAGCTTCCTTTTTACACAGAGAACAAAAACTGGGCCCATTCCAACCACGTTTGCATAAATTTTCCCAGGTTTTCAGTCGATCTTGAAGAAGGAGCCAGCAAAAGCATTTGAGCTTTAAAGGAATGGACCATTGCCACAGTTTTTCATACCACCAATCCTGGGGATAACAGTATTTAGATTGGATAATTCTAGTATACGCAGAAGATGCTGTAAAAATTCTTAGTTATGTTATTACATGTTTTTTTCACCATGATATGTTTTTTTTTTTTACAAGAACGAGTGACGAGCTTTTATATTAAAAAACAAGAAACGAAGTTACAAAATAAAGTCAGGAAGACTGATCCCAAAAATGGAGAGCTGTCATAACAGGCTCATCCAATTCTAGTCTTTGCAGTCCATACACAAACCTATTTCTACAACAACTATGGATCCTTACAAACTTTCCTAGCAGAAGACAACAAAAGAAATACATGTCGAGTAGATAGACAGTCGACTAGCTTCATCGAGCCATTACAAAAAAGACTTAACCAAGAAGTTCTGAAAAAACATGGAGTATCAAACTGAAAATTGGTGGTCGTTCTTCTCCTTGCTCCCATTCACTGGTCCAGCGTTATCTTCAGTAATGCCATGGAATACAGTGGGACTGTTTCTAAGATCAGACCTCATGCCATCGAGCTTAGCTTCAACCAATCTCAAACTGTTGTGCAAAGAGTTAATCTGGGTGCTGATATCAACTGAACAGGGGCAGCCATTTTCCAATTTTCCAACTATAACCTCGAAATACTCATTCATTTTGCTGGATTTCCAGCTCCAGCAAGTGTGAGAGAACTTCTGAAGACAGACTGTCTTGTCCATGCGAGGACTCCAATTGACAAACCCATTATCCAGTCTTTGCGGGGAAGTCCAATTCTTTCCGTTGCCAGGTTCACTGGAATGTCCACGAGCAGAATGCTGCACCACACCACCCATGCTCTGGTTGGTGCCCAAATCAAGAGGTGTCCAACTTTTTCCATTGCCAGGCTCAATGGAGAGTCCACGAGCTGCATTCTGCACTGTACCGCCTATGCTTTGACCCGTACCTAACTCAAGAGGTGCCCAAATTCTACCAGTACCAGGCTCTTCAACCCTGGAGAGACCACGAAGGAAATTCTGCGCCGAACCACCTCGAGCATGCCCAAAACCACCATTCCCCTGCCCCTGAACCACGTCGAAGGCAGAAAGATAACACTTTGTTCCAACCCCCCCTGTATTGTCCTGGAGATGCTTCCTGCAACAATGACACTGCAGCGAAGAGAGGTTCAGCCTGTAGTGTTTTGTTTATCCTCCATTCTGAGCCAGAGAGGACCCAAATTGTGAACCCAAAAATCGACGAACAACGTCTGAAAAACCAGACAAGCCCAATTCCCAACAAAATAACCATGCAGAATGTCGAGCATACCACCCTGGGGCAAGATATAAGGCAGGTCGGAGGGTGGTGCAATTGAATGCACACATGTGAGACAGGTGGGATCAGGAGGATGAGGGCGCAAAGTGTGCCGGGAGGATGCGGGAGAGGATCGAGGCGGGGAGAGGGATCCCAAGGCAATCTTGCCATTAATCCAAAACGAAATTTGGTTGATTATATAGTTTGAAGGGTGAAAAATAAGAACCCAAACCGTGAGAGAGATCATAAGGAACAAGGAGGTCAAAAGCAAACTAGAGAGGGGGCTAAGGGACCCAATTAAAGACAAGGCTAAGACCATTAATGGTCGCCAAACCAAAATCCAAACCAGCACCGATGTTTGCCATGTTTTCTGCGTCCTTATTGTTATTTCTCAAGACATGGAAAAGGGAGATAGAGTTAAATTCCTTAGCCACATAGGTGAAGAGATGCTGAAGTTTGGAGACTGGTTTTCTGCGATTGTTAGCCAAAGATCTGGCTTCCCTGATTACCAACATGGAGTCTCCGAAAACCACTAGATCTTTGACATCATCACTCCTGGCAATTTCCATACCTTTGATCAAAGCGAGCCATTTTGCCTCATTATTAGTCCTCCTGCCAATTCCCCAGGCATAGTCTTTCTTTTTATTTCCATCAGAGTCAAGAAGGACTCCTCCCGCACCTGCCAACCCAATACCACCATGATATGTTAAGTTTAAAATAGTTTTGCATTTTGATATTCTTACATATTTTGAAATTATTTATGTAATATTGTTGTTTTATTTTGGTATGTTTTCTTCATTTTCCATCATTATAACATTAGCATTTTTTTGTGTGACATTTCAATATGTCTTTATACCTTGAGTACCTTTCCTATTTTATATCATACTCTTCAAACCATTTTTGGCATTGTCAACTCAATATTTTCTCTTTCATTCTCATTTTTATCTTATCTTGGTTGGTTTTGTTTGTCCATGGTTATCATTACATCGATAGGTGTTTATATCTTAGAATTTGGGTGGACTAGCATGTATGATTTTCCTAAATTACACGAGGATGAGACAAGTAAATACCAAAAATAACTAGTAGTTGATTCATGGATAACTGGTAACTAATGCATGGATAACTCTTACTTGATGCATGGATATGGGGCTTCGTGGTAGACAACAAGTAACAGATAACTTATGACTTATTTGTGACACTTAACTTGTCGTCTATCAGTGTTCACCAGCCACAACTTAAGTGGTTGTGCTAGTTTTTATTTGCACATAATTTTTTTTTTTTGGATAATTAATGTTATTGATGCCTCCAATTCTTTTGAATATAGTTTTGTTTCAATTCTATTATTGAATATATCATAAGAGGATTTATATTTTACTATTAAATAGTTTGTTATAAGAGGCTTTATACTCATTTGATCTACGTTTATTTGTTTCTTATATTCTTTGTCCCTATACTTACATACATAAAGGAGTATTGAATTTATAAGATTTTGAAAGAAGGAGCACTGCAAATCTTTAATTTTTTACGTCATTTTTGGTTGAGAAAATTATAATCTCTCTTTACATTCTTTTCCTCATGCAATCTGAAAAATTATATTAAAATACAAAAAATAGAAAAATTATATTAAAATACAAAAAATATTATAGGCACAAGAGAGTCATGATGTCTGAGAGCCCCTTGTGGCTTCTCATAAAACCAAAACATCAAACTAGATACTTTGGGAGACCTTCCCATGCATGGGATGATAAAACAGGCTTGCAAGAGAGTGCTGCCCATACATGGGATTGCAAAAAAACTGCTAAAGGGAGCAAACTTGGAAAAATTACAAAATTGAGAGCCTTAAGCGACATCTGGCATGTGCATTTAAACCATAAACAAATAGCTGACAATCCCATAAACATAATTACATTTAACAATCTCTGTGTAGCTAACAGTAACCGAAAGCATAAGAGAGAAAACTACATAATTATTTGGGATTGCAAATTTTGTCTGCATCTTCATGCTTTTCCTCCAGAATAAGACACCAATAGTCCTCTGAGATGGAAAAGTTATCAGTAGCAACCTTAGCAAGCAGTGCCTTCGTTTTCCTGAAGGGGGAGGTATTCACAGGACTTGTACGCTCCACATGTTTGCATTTATGACCACTGATAGACACAATATTGGATTTATCTTCAAGCAATGAAGGTTCCTTGCCGAGTTGATTGCCATTGTGCTCCATTGGCTTGGAGACCTGGGATGCAACCGGAGAAGAAGAGGAATGCAGAGTTGGAGCAGGAGAAGGAGAAGGAGGGGGGTTGTTCCCCTGTGAGAGTTCATGAGAGTGCATAAGGACTTGAGTAAGCGAATTCTTCACCAACCAATAGTGCCCGCGTCTAACCCGATCCCTCTAATTAACCATCTGTTGTATCACCATTTCCTCTTCCCAGTTGTCCAACATGGTTCTCAAGTGACCAGGGATAGAATTGTCATAGCCGTTGTCATTGGAGCCTCTGTGTCCCCGATTACCAGAGTTTCCGTGACCTCTGCTGCCTCGACGAGGGTTGACATGGAGCCGCCTAGACATGATTCCTGACAGAACAAGGAGCCTAGAAATTCTGTTGTTCGCAATATGAAACCAAGGAGGAGCAGGACTTAACCCAAATGCAAGAATATCGGAAAAAATACAAATGGTAAATGAATGGAAATCTGCGAAAGATTTCCATTCATTTACTAGTTACAAAACTGTGGAGTAATGAACAACCAAAAAAAATACAAATGCTCGAGCTAGGGATCCCGTGCCATTCATAAAACAGGGGACCATCCAAATGCAGAGGATGAACACCACCAGGATTCCAACCGCTCGATGCCCACATTTGGAAATAATCCCTGTCAAATAGCTTTGGATCAGCAACCTAGATGGCCATAAATTTGCTCGGAGGAGGAATGATTTCCATGGCACATCGACAGCTCTGCTGAGAGCTCGAATGACCATCACCATTAAGGCCACCCACATCGTAAAAGGAAGCTAGTTAATATGCATGGTGGGTTAGTCGAGGGGACGCCGCCTGGTGGGAGGTGGTGGCCTCCGTGGTTGTCTCCTCATGCACCATAAGATCATGAAAATCGAACTTCTCTCATAACTGTAGTGACAAATATTGATAATATTAAGTTATTTCTAAAAACAACTCTAAAATCTATAAACAACTTTAAATGCTACATAGTGTAATGAAATTTCCTCCCAATCAATATGAAATACATAAAGAAGGAAATCAATGTAATAATCATGAAAATTTATTAAGAGATAATTTTTTTATTTTTTTTTATGTTGTTAAGTTATTATTAATATTAATCACTAAAGATTACTTAGAGATAATAAGTTTACATTTTCCTATATTGTTAATTGTATAGAGAGAAGTGAGGTGCATTTTAAAGCATGGCATTGAATAGACTGTAATGTTTGTCTCATTTCTCCAATCTGATATATGTGACGTCTCTTACTACATATTACCGATGAGTACATAATGTAAAGACATCTTAACTTCAAATATTTTAAGTTCACTAAGAGTTTTGTATCTCATTTTTTTAAAATCTCTCTCAAAAATTTTAAGAAATAAAATAAAAGGAAAAGAAAAATAAATTGAAAAATTAATAAATAATATTTAAACTTTTTGCTTCCCTTACCTCAAAAGAGATTTCTCATTTTTAAGTTATAACCATTTAAACTATCTTTCACTTAAATAATATTTAAATTATTAATTTAATAAATAAATAAATAAAATTATTTGTATTTTAATTATTTAATAAATAAATTTTATAACAATATAAAAATAATCAAATAATATTTAAATTTTTAATTTAATGAATAAATAAATAAAATTATATATTTTAATTATTTAATAAATAATTTTTATAAAAATAAAATATGTAAAAATAAAAATAATCAAATATTTAAATACTTTTGTAAAAATAAATCAATTAAATAAAATAATTAAAATTATAAAATTTATTTTAATTAGATTAAGTACTATATTTATTTTACCCAATCAAAATTCTAATTCAAATTTAAGACATTTATATCAAACTAATTTTTAAATTGTTAAATTTAAAAAATCTCAAATAATATTATTCATAATCATATAAATAATTTCAATTTAAACTAAATTCAATCACATATTATTAACTATATTTAATCTCATTTAATAAAATTTATTAAATTAAAAAAATCTCAAATAATATTTAATCATATAAATAATTTCAATTTAAACTAAATTTAATAACATATTATCAACTATAGTTTACCAAAAACAACATTGCATAGCAATTGCTTACCTCAAAAACAACTATTCAAAAAAATCCTTCCTCCTATACTTTCTATTTTTCAAACAAATTTCTAATTACTTAGTTAAAATGCCTTGATTCTCCATAAAGATGTGCTATTCTAAACTACTTTTAGAGAGCAAGTTGTTTCTTTCCCTGTAAATGTGTGTAAAAAGGACTTTTTCCGTTCCAGCAATCACTCTTTTAATCTCTTCCAATTTAAGTACTAGATAGATATTATGACATTGTAGTTCATCTTTAATCCAACTAATTATTATTTTTGCATCTACGTTCATAAATTTTAAACAAAACAACCAAAATCCCCACCAAATACAAAGTAAACCAAAATTTAATATCTTGATAATTATTTTTATTTTTTATTTTATTTTTAATTACATAAATTACTTAATTTTTTTCATTCTTTATCTTAATCTTCCACTCTTAATTATTAAAATAAATTCACTTAAATTAAATACACAACTTCAAAGTAAAAATACAAATTTACATTAAAAACTCGAAAGTACAAAATAGGCCTATGTCGATCCTAAAAGTATTACTTTACTTCAAACATGTGTAACGTACATAGACCTCTAAAATGATATGATAAAGTTTTATCTAATTAAATTAAAATTGTTAAAGCTTTACCGTCGAAAATGATATGATAAAGTTTTATCTAATTAAATTAAAATCGTTAAAGCTTTATCTGTGTTCCTTTATTTCTTAATTTTAAAAGTGCTTTATCTTTATTACTTTTATCTTAATTTATTTATCTTTAACTTTTTTTTGGAGGGTGTGATTTTTAGGGATATTTCCCTTAATCTTTACTACTTTTAGTGCATGCATCACACTATTTGTGCAACTTTCAGTCTTTGCTTTTTTAAAGTGATTTCTAGGGATATCTATTCCCTTTAATGACTTGGATAGATATCTATTCCAGATTGGATGGATGGAATACATATCTTTTTATTAATTTAAGAATTTTAAATATATTTCAACTATTTGAAAAGAATTTTGATTTTATTATGAAATCACGTAATGAGATAAAGACGATTTTAAGCATAAGTATTATGCTTTATAAATTGCCTTTACTGCTAGATGCTCAAAATAAATCAACATGGTATAGTTGATTTATGTACTACTTGTAAAGTAACGATGCTTTCCATGCATTAAAAAAATTAGCTGTAAACCTTCAGCCTACCATTACACTATAACCCAACCAACCATTAGTTATTCTACCTCATGTTTGTTGTACTTTATTATATCAAGGTTTCCAAGTTTATCATAGAAAACCATTCGAATTTATTTCATAAGTAAATTTATTGATTGAGAAGGATCTTTTGACCATTGTGCAAGGGGATTTGGATAACAAATAACATGAGAAGTTGAATGACATAGAAAGGAATATTATTATGCATATGTTTATATCTTAGTATAGTTGAAGATGTGAGAACAACTTTTTGTGGTTTTTAGGAGAGTAAGAGTGTCATGACATTAAAGATGTTGGAGGAATATTTTAGTTTTTATTTTTAGATTATGAAAGTGTTGGAAATTATTTAATTGTTGTAGTTTGATACACATCGAAAAAGAAGATCATGTTATGACTTTGTTATGTAACTTTTTTAGTTTTTATGAAAATTTGGTGATGTCATTAAAGGAATGTGGATACATTAGGATTAAATGACTTTATCAAACTACTTAATGAAGAAACTCAACAGAATTCAATCATAGAGTAAATGAGAAATTTGTATTTAGTCTCTAATGAATTACACCTTTGGTTACCAAGGGCATCGACATCATCGTTGGTGTTGAAAAGTAAATGATTGACATAATTTAAGTGGAATAAGAATTTTTAGAATGTGAAGTGTCAAAATTGTGCAAAGAAGGGTTACATGAAATCTAGTTCAAGGACAAAGCCTAAGTACAAGGGAAAGGCCTAGAAGTCAACTTTGTTGGAAAACACTACAATAACAAATGGAACATCGTCCATGACAATGATTGGAACACATTATCTATATAGTTCATGGTTCATATGATCACATGCATATCTACACATGATTTCACTAAGGGAGTAGTTCTCTTGTGATCAAAGCTTGATGAAGAAAAAGTGTATATAAGGTACAACATGTCTGAACATAATGTTGATGAACCCCTTGCTCCTTTTTGCTCGTCTTTTCTGTTTTCTTTTCCCTTTTATAATTGCTCAACATTTGCCTTGTGTACTTAAGGTATTTCCACCCTATCACTTAATGGACATTTCAAGTTTATAATACTTTTCATTTTAATTGAAGTGATTGGGTAATTAGTTATGGGGAAATGTGATGAGATGCTTGAGTTATAAGTATCTAATTTGAATTTATTGTTTCATATGATGCAGTATGAGTTGTTAATGCACCCTACTCACTGTCTTTTCTTTATTGTGATTGTTGTAGAGTCATCCTTGTTACCGGGGAAGAATCACCTCTATATAAATCACTCGAAGGAAGAACTAGAACCCTTCCTAAAGAAAAAATTACACCACTAAGTTTATGTTGTATAGTCTCTTTGACTCTTGTAACTTGAGGAGCATTAAGAAGGATTATGTCACCTATTCCATGGTATAAAGCAATGAATTGAGCACGATGTGAGATGGCCCATGAAAGTAGTCAAGATGTTTAAAACGGAGTTCAAACTCAAGAATACTTAGAGTGGTTTTAATTGCAGAAAAAAAAAACAATTTTCTTATTCACAGGAAGTGGTTGAATAGTGTATGGGGATTTTCCTAGATTTGTTCTAGGGAATATAAAGATAACTAGGTCATAACAACTCAAGTAGATTTCAATTCTTTTTATTATTTACTAAGAAATTTCAAGCTACAATTAGACTTCAATCTTGTAGCTTCAATTTCCATTCCTTAATGAAGATCACATTAGCATATTTACGTTAGGATTCATTTAAGGATTCTTCAATCCTCCTTGAGTTAGAAATTGATGAACCCTTATGTTCATTATATCAATGTTTTAGTGTGATTTTTCTTGGTCATATTATATGGATATTAACTGGGTTAGAGTTTTTGAAACATCCCAACGTTTCAAGTGGACACTCCACCCATCATCAGGGGAACCGAAAGAAGTTGCAAAGATATTAAGAGTGAAACATTGAGTTGGATAAATAGGTGAAAAAATGTAGTTGTTTGAATGAAATAATAAATTAAAATGATGAAACGTAAAGGATGAAAATAAGTTAGAATTATTAACTAAATGAAATGAAAAAGTTTTAATAAATAAATAACATTTTTTTGTTCAACCCTTAAATAAAGGAAATACAGATAATTTGGAAGGAATTAAGGGTAAAAGCTAGGAAGGAAGAAGGGGGGAGGGTGTGAAGAATAAGATGGGGAATAAAAATAAGAAGGAAGATGCATCAAAATTAATCAAATAGAAAAATATTTAGGGAAGGATAGAATCAAGGAATACAAAGATCAAAGTAAAGTTGGGAAGATTCACAAGGGGGGAAAGATTCACTACTACAAAAGGGCCCATTTTACAACAACCGATCGACAACACTTTCGGCGTACCAACGTCAGAAAATAGTGGAGGTGGAACATCGCAAATTTCATATTAGAACTTTGACTTTCACCTATGGTGTTGTTATTACGAAATAGTTATGCAATGCCTACTAGCTACATGGCAATTGAATATCCTCTCACAGACATCGGTCTGTTGACGTCTTAAAGACCTTATTCCAAGATTCTTTCGATGATGTATAATGACGATGTATAAACAACATTACGACGTATTGGACACCTACATGGTAGTTGAAGAACGTCTCAAATACGGTGAGAGCTATCCATTGAGCTGCAGAGCCTTTAAGGCTTTTTCATCCCATGGATCCATCCCCATCCTCCATGTGTCTCCATGAAACTCCGGCAGCCCTCTCCGGCGATGGCGCCGTCGACAGGAAATACCCTCGGGGGCCTACTCTCGGACTCTCACGTACCGCCTGCAGCAAATAGTACCATGGCCGATCCCGCAGATGGCTGCAGATCGGGGCGGTCAACTCACCATTAAATTAAATGGTTGGTTCCAGCCCGGTTCCATCAACCACATCACCTCACCACCATCGTCGGCTGGGATTCTTCCATTTTCAGTTTCATCATGGTGTTCTCCTCTCAAATTGCAGACCTCGGTTTGATCACGTCGTTCTCCTCTCAGATTGCAGACCTCTCAGAGACCCTCAGCAAGAAATCCGTCCACAGCGCTCAGCATTGTCACGTAATCCTTCCAGTGGCTGCTCTTCTTAACTTAGATCCAAGTATAATCTCTTCATCTCACGTTTGATGTGTAAAGAGGTAGCAGAATTTTTGTTCACCTGCAATCTGAATCACTGCATGAAGAGAAATTCAATTTCCAGACTGTTGATTTATTGAGTTATCAAGCCTCCCACTTTTGCATAGTATGTGTTTCTGTAATGCCTGAATCAATCACACAAATGCATATTAGCAACAAGTTAATCAACATTTTCCTCTGTGCTATCTCTCTATTATGGAGCAAGCATAAGGGGAATTGATAAAACTATAAAAAAACATTTTGGTTTGCAGTCGAGCAACTAATTTCTAGAGATCAAACACTATCTATACTATTGTTATAAAATTCTAAAACACCATTAATGCCTAGTTAAACAATAGAAGGCAATCCGAACAGTAAACTATTCAAAATCTTATGAACATTAAACTTACAAGTCATCGAGAAACTTAGTAGCAACCATGACACTGGTGATGAGAAGTCTGTGCACGTTAAGTGATGTTAAGCAAAACCTGTGATGAATGAACATAAGACAATCTATATAAGCATAAGCTACAACGAACACAGAAGGGATGCAGTGTGCATATTTGAAGATCCTCTCCAAGTACTTCTGTATGCTCATGGCAGGTATTTGACTTGCAGAGAAAACACATAGATCTTCTCTTGAGAATTTCTTAATCCCTGAAGAAAATAACAGCCTCTCGTTTCTAGCCACAATCCTTTCAAGCAGAGAAGCTAGGAGCGAAAGTATCAGTGGAATTTCAGAGCCATTTTCACTATTTGAACTGTATAGATCAGAGGAACAACCAGAATACAGCTCTGACCCTAAACAGGCGTCTATCATATCTAAAGCAATTTGGGTTGTTTCACGATTTTTCAATCAATGCAAAAAATCAGTAGACCCTATGGGTATTGCAAGCCAAATGAAGGTTAAATCAGTAGACCCTATGGGTATTGCAAACCATCTATAGGCTTGTATATTGAAATTGAGATTGAACAAATGAATTGAAATTACAATTGAACAAGCCAAGCCAATTATGCAAACCAAAATGTTTTTTTATAGTTTCTAACATTTAACTATAGAGCTAAAGACTTAGCAGGCCCGGTTGTGCTATGGGAGGGAAGAGTGATCCCCCCGTTTCAATTAACCTATGGGCAGTTGTTTCTCACCCTTTAACTATTTAAATTACCAGGTACCAAGGCGGTGTGGAAGCAAGCACCCTTGAACCTCTATTTTATATAAGGCCAGTTTAATAGAGATAAATTTTCCACCCCTTTTTCCCCAAGATCACACTCTTTTTTCACAATCTCCGATATTTTAAAGCCCATTTATCAGGCCTTTTCATAGCCCTTCTTCATGCATTGAACTGATCCTTAATTACATATAGAGACAGCAACTCATCTTTCCACTCGCCAACTAAAAAGCATAGTTACTATATAAAAAAACAATATGACTCCCAACCCTAGAGAATTAAGTGAGTCAATTTTATAATATATGTAATTATGCAAGCACTTTACGGAATTTATAGATTTTATATGTTATGAAGCTGGTTTGCTACTGCTGATGCAACATTGCCCCTCTCTCTGCTCTCGCCCATTGCAGCCAACCGACGATTGATCACCTGATCAATTGAAAACTCTGTCTAGTCTTCTGAATTATTGGCTTTTTACTAATTTGATTTCCGTTTTTTTATATATTTCAAATAAACTATAAAATTTGTATTTTTCTTTTTAATTATTATGATAATTTCTAATACTATAGTTGATTACATATTTATTTCCAGGGAATTGAGAAATGGAAGAAAGTAAACATGAATGGTATTTCGTTATCAATGGAACCAAACAAATTTTTTATTGTTTAGTTGGTGATTGTGCTGGTAGCTTTACTCGATCGAAATTATGTGGCCTCAATCATCATCGCATTGTGACACACAAACGCCCTCCTATTCCCCAATGTCGAAGAGGGAGACAAAGAGATGAAAATGCTAAACGTGCTGCAAAATCACCAAGTAAAATCACAAGACAAAATGCGAAGATCCAACATGATGTAGATGCAAGGTTGTGTCGTGCACACAAGAAAGCATATAAAAGAATTGTTAGTGAAGAAATTATTTGCGCTGTAAGTATTTATCGGTATTTTTATGTGTTTGTTTTAATAGCATGAATTTATTATAGCATGCTAAATTCATTATTATTTTGTAGTTAGTTGCTACTATTGAAGAAATCAATGATGCTTTGACACAAAAAATTAGTGAGAAAATGCATCGTTGGGATCAGAGTCTAACTCGTAGACGCATGGAGACAGCAAAGCGTATAGAAAATGATTTGCAAAGGAAAGGAAGAATAGTGATTTATAATGATGTTGAAGAAGAAGAACTAAATGAGGATAGCCATATCCTAAACTCTGGGGGAACAAATATTAACAATGAGTTTACAGTTGAGTCCATATTTTGCATGCATTTTCTTTCAATCCATTTTAAGATAAGATGATATTTATTTTTATTATCAATTGTATACTAATTTCCCATTGTTATTGATATTACTAGCCTAATCAACAAAAATCCTTAGGGAGATCACACAGTTGTGAACCATTGCGACGTTCACCTAGATTTCAAGGGCTTTTGGGGGAAGTAAGTATTGTTTCCATACAACCTATTTCACATTAATATTAGCATATCGATTACTATGAAAATTGATATTCTATTTTTCACTTTCTTTTGTTATTTGTCATTATATAGAGTTAAGTTTATTTACTAATATGTTATTTCTTATTTATGGTGTAGGTGTTGTTTTCAAAACCATTTCAATCGTTTCAAACACCTAAGCATGGTCATAATTTTGAGAAGAATGCAGATGAAATTGATCAAGTATGCATTTATATTGTTTTTATAACTTTTACATTGAATTCAGTTTCAGTTGCATACTTATACCTATTTATGTTCCATTGTCTAGACTAAAGAATATACATCTCCCCAAAGCCCTTTGCATGGTGAGCAAGCAACACCTTTATCAGAAATACACCAAAAATCACATTGTCTTCAACCATTGCGATGGTCTCCTCGATTTCAAGAAATTTTAGGAGAGGTAAGTTCTATATTGTATACCATATCTCATACTAGAATTGATACATAATTTATTATACATTAGAATCATTAGCTTCTAAATGCATTATGTCTTCTCCCTTACCTTGCATGTTCCCCGTATTTTCATTCTATTGATATGAATATGAATATTTATTGATTATGTTTTAACTTTTGTAGGAGTAAAAAAGGGAGAATAATTATGGTATGGTGAAAAGGACGAAAATTACACCAACGGACTTGAAATCACGCGGGTTCAAGTCTTGAAAACAATACATAGAGCATATATGCTCCACTAGTATTGTTGCCACTAAACCCACTAGGTTTGCAACTTTGAAGTCTAAAACAATGCACCATGTTTAGGTAACTTGGGCCAAAAGTTGAAGGCTTTAATTAGAGTTTTGTATAAATATGGATTTCCCCCTCTTGTAATGAGTAAATTATCTTTTTGAAGGATAGACTATATTTTCTCTGAATAGATAATGGTGGATTAGAGACTTATGTTTTTATAGCATTGAAAATTGCATGTGCATTTCATCTTATCGTCTTATGAATGATAAAATTTTGTAGAGTTGTCCATGAATTTTACAATTTAAAGTAGAAAATAGAATTCATCCAATATTAATAACATATAATATAATTAAAAGAATTTAATAACTTAATAATTATGAAAATGAATCGACAATTTAAAGTAGAAAATAGAATTCATCCAATATTAATAACATATAATATAATTAAAAGAATTTAATAACTTAATAATTATGAAAATGAATCGATATTGTTATAAATTAAATTAAATTTTCAATTTTTTGAACTTTAATGTGTTTAATGGCTTCAATTTATTATTAACAATTTGATGCAATGATGTTCTTTCAAATTTGTGAATGTAATTGGCCAATAAAACAAACTTAGATATAACTTTATCTATAAAGATTAACCTTAAGATCTTAAGAGAAAATATATGAATTGTTTGGTTTTCTTTAAAATTTTAATCCTATACTCAAAAAGCTTGGAGACACACGTTCCTAACACACCGTAGTTTTAACATCTTTGGAGGTTAGTAAGGTTCATATCATAACAAAGATTTTGGAATTACAACAAAAACACAAAATTAAAAATAAAATATAGAATAAGTAGATTGTTCCTTTTAATAATGCAATTTTTATGATTTAAATGAATTTCTATTTTAATATAGATTTTAATAAGCAAATTTCTAAAATTTAAGTTTTTTTACCGTCACACTCAATAATGTCATCTTCATCATCATCAAAAGAAATATCATCATCCTCATTCAGAAAAATATCACTAGTTTAAACAACATCTTGTTGTTCAACCCATTTATCATGAATTTCATCTTGTCTCCTTTGATCTACTAGTTCTTCTTCTTCATTAGTTGCAACTAAATATTTAAGTATTTTCCGAGGAAACTAAATATTTAAGTCTTCATTTTCATCTTCCTCAAATTTATTATCCTCATCACATGACTCACTAGAATATCCTCATCTTCATCTTCATCTTCATCATCAACTAAAGCCTTTACAAAAACACCTTTACTATATACATATGTTTCAATTGACTTACTTGAGAAAGGATCAAACTTTTCCTTCTTTTCATCTTCATCAAACAATCTATGATGAAGCACTAAAGAAATCAAGTTACATCTTTCCCAAAAAAAAAAATACACCTTACAACTTTCAAAATAGTATATTTAAACTTGCCATGACACGTATAAAGGTAGATGAGTCAAATTTTATCCTATTCACTTTTAGAGAAAAGAATACACAAGCATGCTTGTGACAAGTTGTGACTTCTAATATAAATTCCCATGAAGTATATCAATTAATCATCCCTTGAGTTTGAGATTCCTAGAAATTCCATAGCAGGTATAAAGGAAGAAATAAATTTTTGCACTCATTGACTCTCAAAGAAAAGCATAAGCATGCTTGTGACAAGTTGTGAGTTTTATTAGGAATGCCCATGAAATATATCTACGAAGCATCTCTTGAGTTTAAAATTCAATAATTTCTATGCAATAAATTTTTAGCAAAGATAATAAGAAAATGAAATTATATCAAAATAAACCTATCGGTTATCAACAATATCAGACTAGCTTACTGTATCATTTAATGCCCTACAACAAATTAGAAGGTACCATGTGTCAACATCTATGAGCCATGCATACCACTTTCTCATTTCATATCAACTCAAAGTAAGTATATATCATGGATCCAAGGGAGAGAAAAAAGGTTTCATGGTTGTGTATGGTGACTACATATCACATAGATAAATCATGCCTATTTCATGAGAGATTATTAATAGTCTAAATGATAATTATCCTTTTACCTTTGTTTAGGATCGATTAATTAAATCCTCCATGACAACCAATCATAGCATGATCATTCCTCTAGAAGGAATTTTGGGCTTTGAAATATGCAATCACAATTGTATAAGAAAAAATAAGGTGCATATGTCTATTGGGTTTATTCGTCAAAATGCATAATTTGTGTGTTATAGAGGAGGATTGAAAGAGCCATTAAATCAAAGCACTTTTGTTGATTGAACTTTTGTAGTAGCAAGGGTAAATCATAGGTTAATTAATTTGGGTTTAAAATAGGCTTCTTAAGAAAAATAGTAAAAGCATATGTCACATTACACTAAATATATGTCATATCACACTAAATGCATAATTGGATTCAATGCCCTCAAATACCCCTATTGCACCTAGATTGTGCAATCTCAATAACTGATATCTACAATTTCAAAAACTTTTGTGAATTTTTGATCTGATCTCAAAAAACAATGATAAAAGAGATGTGACCAAAAAAATGTCCAAATAATAACATGTTTAGAGTATTAAGTTAATCTATATTTTTTTGTCAATAATAATTTCCAACAATATTAAATTTATATAAAATTAATAGGTAAAAATTAAAAATAATAGTAAAAGTTTTAGAATCTTATGTGCATAATGTAGTGCTAAAACATCTAAATTTACTTTATATTTTCTTTAAATGATTCAGAGCTGATTAAATATATCTATAATTTTTAATAATAAATTTAATACACGCTACATATTACATATTATTAATATAGGTAGTTAGTAGTTGTCACTTAATACATATTAAATACTATATTATAAGTCATAGCCTTGTTTTGTAGTTTATAATATATATTATTATATAGTTATTAGTTATTATTATATATGACATATAATATAATTCATTAGATGTTAGTTTATATATATAATTTGTTATTATATATTAATTTTGTCTAAAATAATTAATGATTTTTCCATGGTAAAACAAATAATGACAAGATATTTATAGTATTTTAAGGTAATTTTATTATAATTAATGTGAGATTTATTTTTTTAAGAATTGGAAATTTCAAAATTATTTTACTAAGGTTTTATAGTGACATTTATATGTAGTTAACTATTGTAAACAAATTATGACAAGTTCATTTTTTATTTCTATATAATTGTTGATCAAATTTCTTGAATTTTTATTTGTTTTTGAATACCAACTTATTAATGATATTTTGTTTCTTATGAAGCCCGTTTTAAATCCGAATTTATTGTAATGTTACACAAACACATTATCAAAACTAGGGTTTGCTCATATGTTAATTTGATCAACAAAATTCCCATCATGTATATTAAGTGCAAAAGCGAGAGGATGCATGCCAACTATTTGATGAAATGTCTGAAATAGATTTCATGACCTGGGTTTCATTGGTTGGAGGATATGTCCAGTGTGGATTCTATCTAGTTTAAATTCATTGGTATTTCATGTATATGCATGCTTAGGAACTTTGTAATGCGAGGAACATATCCATGGCTGTATCATTAAAGCTAAATTTAAGTTAGATGTATTTGTCGAATGTGTGCTTGTTGATATGTATGCCAAAGTCCAAATCATAGAGAATCCATGCACAATGTTTGACAAAATATCCTAGAGGAATGCTCTCATGGATTGCAATAAATGTGGGGTGTGAATAATTTGACCTTAGGGTGCAGTCTCTAAGACTTTTTAGTGAGATGCAAAGGGAGCAGATGAAACCTAATGATAATATATTTACTAGTATTGTCAACGTTTGTGGCGATATGCTATCTCCTGGGAATGACTAATAGGTGACTGTGATTGTAAATAAGAGCAGGTTTGAGTCAAAGGTATTTATTGGGAATACATATTTTTTTTTGCTAAAATAATTAACTTTGACTATCTTAGAATATGCATTGAAATATTTTATATAAGCCTATTTTGTGAACATTTTCCTAAGCCAAATTGCTTCTTTTATTGATTGATTTGCTTTCATATCTTTATTGATGAAGTATATCACGATAAACCCTTCAGGTAATTCCCCTTATTTCAAGGACGGTACTTGGAATAAATCGTTTGGTAAATGCCATTTTCGCCTTTCGTAAATGCGCATTTACGGAAGGAAAACATGCACATATACGGAAGCTCTTTTCCATATATGCGCATTTTGGCCTTCCGTATATGCGCATATACGAAAGGCGGAAATGCGCATTTACCAAACGATTTATCACAAGTACCATCCTTGAAATAAGGGGAAGTACCTGAAGGGCTCTTTCGTATATGCGCATTTTGGCCTTCCGTATATGCGCATATACGGAAGCAGGAAATGCGCATATACGGAATCTCTCTTCCGTATATGCGCATATACGGAAGCGGGAAATGCGCATATACAGAATCTCTCTTCCGTATATGCGCATATACGAAAGCGGGAAATGCGCATATACGGAATCTCTCTTCCGTATATGTGCATTTCTGCCTTCCGTATATGCGCATATATGGAAGAGAGCTTGCGCATATATGGAAGCAAAATGCGCATATACGGAAGCTCTCTTCCATATATGCGCATATACGGAATGCAGAAATGCGCATATACGAAAGAGAGCTTCCGTATATGCGCATTTCTGCCTTCCGTACATGTGCATCTACGGAAGCCAAAATACGCATATACGGAATCTCTCTTCCGTATATGTGCATTTTGGCTTCCGTATATGCGCATTTACGAAAGGCAGAAATGTGCATATACGGAAGAGAGCTTCCATATATGCGCATTTCTTCCTTCCGTATATGCACATATACGGAAGAGAGCTTTCGTATATGCGTATTTTGCTTCCGTATATACAAAAGCTCTCTTCTGTATATGCGCATATACGGAAGGCAGAAATGCGCATATACGAAAGAGAGCTTCCGTATATGCGCATTTCTTTCTTCCGTATATGCACATATACGGAAGCCAAAATGTGCATATAAGGAAGAGAGATTCCGTATATGCACATATACGGAAGGCATAAATATGCATATACAGAAACTCTCTTTCGTATATACGCATTTCTGCCTTCCGTATATGCGCATTTCCCCCTTCCGTATATGTGCATTCCCCCCTTTCATATATGCGCATATACGGAAGCCAAAATGCACATATACGGAAGAGAGCTTCCGTATATGCGCATGTTTTCCTTCTGTAAATGCGCATTTACAAAAGGCAGAAATGTGCATATACAGAAGCTCTCTTCCGTATATACGCATTTTGGCTTTCGTATATGCGCATATACAGAAGCTCTCTTCCGTATATGCGCATATACGGAAGCTCTCTTCCGTATATGCGCATCTCTGCCTTCCGTATATGTGCATATACGGAAGAGAGATTCTATATATATGGAAGCAAAATGCGCATATACGAAAGCTCTCTTCCGTATATGCGCATTTCTGCCTTCCGTATATGCGCATTTTGGTTTCCGTATATGCGCATTTCTTCCTTCCGTATATGCGCATATACAGAAGAGATCTTCCGTATATGCACATTTTGGCTTCTGTAAATGTGCATATACAGAAGCCAAAATGCGCATATACGGAAGAGAGCTTCCGTATATGCACATTTTGCTTCCGTATATATAGAAGCTATCTTCCATATATGCGCATATACGGAAGGCAGAAATGCACATATACAGAAGAGAGCTTCCGTATATGCGCATTTGCCCCTTCCGTATATGCGCATATACGGAAGCCAAAATGCACATATACGGAAGAGAGCTTCCGTATATGCGCATGTTTTCCTTTCGTAAATGCTCATTTACAAAAGGCAGAAATGTGGTTATACGGAAGCTGTCTTCCGTATATGCGCATATACGGAAGGGGGAAATGTGCATATACGAAATCTCAATCTCTCTTCCGTATATGCGCATTTCTGCCTTCCGTATATGCGCATATATGGAAGAGAGCTTCTATGTATACGGCAGAAAAATGCGCATATACGAAAGCTCTCTTCCATATATGCGCATTTTGGCTTCCATAGATGTGCATATACGGAAGGCAGAAATGCGCATGTATATGGAAGAGAGCTTCCGTATATGCGCATTTCTGCCTTCCGTATATGTGCATCTACGGAAGCCAAAATGTGCATATACGGAATCTCTCTTACGTATATGCGCATCTACGGAAGCCAAAATGCGCATATACGGAATCTCTCTTCCGTATATGCGCATTTCTGCCTTCCGTATATGCGCATTTTGGCTTCCGTATATGCGCATTTCTTCCTTTCGTATATGTGCATATATGGAAGAGCTTCTGTATATGCGCATTTTGGCTTCCGTATATGCGCATATACGGAAGGAAGAAATGTGCATATATGGAAGCTCTCTTCCATATATGCACATTTATGCCTTCTATATATGCGCACCTACAGAAGCCAAAATGCGCATATACGGAAGAGAGCTTTCGTATATGCGTATTTTGCTTCCGTATATACAGAATCTCTCTTCCGTATATGCGCATATACGGAAGGAAGAAATGCGCATATACAGAAGCTCTCTTCCATATATGCGCATTTCTGCCTTTCGTATATGCGCATCTACGGAAGCTAAAATGCGCATATACGAAAGATCTCTTCCGTATATGCGCATATACGGAAGCCAAAATGCACATATACAGAAGAGAGATTCTGTATATGCGCATTTTGGCTTCCGTAGATGCGCATATACGGAAGGCAGAAATGCGCATATATGGAAGCTCTCTTTCGTATATGCGCATTTCTGCCTTCCGTATATGCGCATCTACAGAAGCCAAAATGCGCATATACGGAAGAGAGCTTCCGTATATGTGCATTTTGCTTCCGTATATATAGAAGCTCTCTTCCGTATATGCACATATACGGAAGGAATAAATGCGCATATACGGAAGAGAGCTTCCGTGTATGCGCATTTTGTCTATCAGAAATTTTTTTAGTTTTGGGTCTTCCCTTGCCTCGTCAATGTTGTCTCCCTCCTTGAACATGGGTCAGATTCTTCTATGCCTCTCAATTTCCTATCCCAAGGCCCTCAAGATTGCACTTCGATTCAAGGAGGACCTTCGCCTTATGCAACAAATAGTATCTACATAAATCCTGACCCCCTCAAAGCAATGGAAAAAATCCCTCAGTTAGCAGCAAGCTCCAGACAATCAATGTCTCAGCCACAAAAGGAGCTACAAAATCCATCTCATAATAGTGCATGAATGGTGTATATATCGGAATATACACTGGTGTATATACACCAGTCTATATGTCTATATACACGATGATGATGATGATGATGATGATGAAGATGGTGATGACGACAACGATGATGATGATGATGGTGGTGGTGGTGGTGGTGACGACGACAACGATGTTGATGATGATGATGAATATGGTGATGACGACGACAATGATGATGATGAAGAGGATGATGATGATGATGATGATGATGAGTATATTTCGATAGGGTGATGGCGTTGATGACGAGGATCAGGACGAAGATGTTGATGATGATGGTGATGAGAACGATGTCAACGATGATGATGATGATGATGATGATGATGAAGATGGTGATGACGATGATGATGATGATGATGATGATGGTGGTGGTGGTGGTGGTGGTGGTGGTGATGGCGACAACAATGATGTCGATGATGATGATGAATATGGTGATGACGATGATGATGATGATGAGGATGATGATGATGAGTATATTCCGGTAGGGTGATGGCGTTGATGAAAAGGACCAGGATGAAGATGTTGATGATGACGATGTACACAGAGTTATACAACAATTAAACATTTTGTTACACTCCTGACTCATATTGTATACCAAGGTGTTAAGTGCATGTGCATGCTCCAAACTAGTAGGTTTGATATCTAGTAAACACCTTAGTGTTTGATGAGTTGATGACATAAGAAATTCCATCTCATTGGCCTTAGACATGGCATTGTCTAGTCTTATAGTTGTTGAATCAACATGATCAGATGAATTACCGATAGGAGAATCAAATCCTGGAGGAAGCTCTTCTTGGAATTATGGGCTAGGAGCAACTATTTCATTTAAATCAACTAGAAATCTAGGCCTCTCAAAAATCAACTGTAATAAATGTAATGCATATTTACTAATAAGCATGTACTAATAACTTTGCATTTTGACTTCATTGATATTTGTATCACTTAGCTTCAACACATAAATTGATTGTTTTTATACATCTCTATTCGAAATCATGCAACCCAAGTGCTCATTGATTTTTATGTATGTCCCCCCCAAGATGTGCATATACATTTTGAAAAACATGAAAACATGAACGCACAACATGCTCGAACTTATGATGGAGTACAAAAAAAAACACATTTTTCAAAACAATATAAAGTGTTTGTTATGATTGTCTTAAAACAAGAGTATTTAGCATTTAACAAAATATGCGAGTAGCATATGAATGTTGATAAAATTGTAGAAGTGTAAAATAACATCAATCTATCACTTCATCTTTTCACTTTGACATTTCACTATTCCAAAAACACGCATCTACCTGTCAAGAAACGTTCAAAATATTAATTTGATACTGTTACTAAATAAAAAATAATATAAATACAAATTAACTATTAAATATTTTTACAAACAACTTTAAAAGTGTTTCACCCTTTAGGAAAGCTCATGCATTTAAATCTGGAATTGACTGGATTCTTGATATCTTTGAAGTAGTTGGTATATTTGGATCATTGGTGAAAGTATGTTGAATTGGGTTGAATGTAGATCCATCTGCCATTGCTACTGTAGAATCATCAACAAACAATGAGCTACACTCAGTAACATGTTTCCTAAATAATGGGAATTGACAATATTGACTATTGTGAGGCTCATTGCAAGATAAATTACAATACCTTTATTTGGATACATATAATGTTGAAATGGGTTGGATGTATCATTCACTGAAGTTGATTCCATTGTACCATCCACAAATAATGAGCTATGCTCACCATTCTTTTCATTAAATAACCGTAGTCTACAACTTTGCGCATTTCGAACTGTGGATGCCCCAACTGTAATAAAAAATAATCACATATTTATATTATTGTGTTGTTGGTAATATTATTCTAAATTTCATGTACAACAAAAAAAATATCAAATTTTCTTACCAATATTATGTAGACTAGAATGTTTTACTATATCAGATGCATCCACCTCATTTCTGTGTTTTTGAGAATGTAACTGCAATTGTTCATCCATGCTTTTCTTCTTCGCACGAACTTGTCCCACCCTTTGAAATTCTGTTTTTTCTTTTCCTGATTGTAGCTCATGACTATGCCGCCTTTTTTTATTTGTTGGGCTCAAAAATCTATTCCGTCTTTTGGTAGTGATATTTGATGGATTTGTAGTACTGAATACCATTTTATTGTATTCTTTCCGTGCATTTCTAAGCACAGTCTTCAATGCACGAACGATCTCAAAATTTGTCGGGTTTATGGATAGTAAACCATTGAATTCTTGAGTAATAGATTCCATTCCATCAACCTTATGTCCGACAATATCTAGTCTTACAGGAGTTGAATCAACATGATATGAGGAATTATCCACATCATTAGTACTTATTTCATTATGGCAACTAAGATTGCGTGTGGAATCAAAGCATAGTGGAGGATCTGTTTGTAATTCTGGACTTGATACTAATGTTTCATTTAAATCAACTAAAGATCTAGGCCTTTCAACAAAAGAGCTAGAGACATTTGATAATAGATTATCACCAAAAATGTCATTACTCACCAACATACCAACTTTTAGTACATGTTTACAAACATTCCCATTTAATGCCCAATTGCAGTCACATAAGTGAAAAGATGACCCTTTGTATACGACATTATACCAAGTATCGCGAGTGTCCTTATTTTGGCTGCGAACCCTATATTCACTATTACTTTTATGGTCAACAACACAATATTTGTTTGGTATTTTGTTTGCTTTGAATTTGCATGCTTTCAATTGTTCCTAGGATTTTCTAGGTCGTATAACACCAGCTTCTTTTAAACGTTGCATATGCTTGTAATATAATTCAACCTTTGTCAGCAACACATGAATCATCCAATCAACTCGTCTATGACATGCATTGTTATGCTCACTAAGGTACCTTTGTTTTAAGTACCCATGGTAGGATTCGATTGCGTTGTTTGTATCTTGGTTTGAATGTGGAAAAATCCTATAAGCTTTTGCCCACATATATGGAAAAAAAAAATTGGAGTTATGAATTAATAGATACAAATATGTCACTGCATACTTCAGACATGAAAACTAACCATAAAAAACTTACGTATTTTATTGTTGGATAGCCAAGTGGTCTTAAAATATTGCAAAAAACTTTTCTCCTCCTTGAAATCATTAAGGAACTTTGTAACTGCATGTTGTACAGATTCATCATCATGACACGAGTGCATGGTTTCTCCTAAAGCAAGAAAGATGCGTATTTTGTTTTCCTTTCCATTGACTTTATTTACAATGTTCTTCAACCATGCTCGGCGGACGTGCCATACACATAATAATATTGTGGAGTTGGGTAGAGTCCTGAAATGAGGCAAGCATTAAAATAAAGCATATATTAAACATCCAATACACACTTCACCTTAATGCCTCAATCTCGGCTGCAGCATCATCTGTAATGAAAGCTTGCACATGCCAATCTAGACATTCTTCCACACCAACTTTAAATAATGCTGACATCCAATTACAAATATCAACTGTATTGTTGCGTGAAGAAATCACCCATGCCACCGGAACCCCATTGCGATGGTCATCAAAAACCATCAATGTGTAAAGTTGATACTACAATATTGAAAACAAGACATAATTATAATCATACTGAAGATATAAGAATTCAAATGAATGTAAAAAATGAAATGGTATTTATGATAAATATGTACTTACACCATATTTATTTGTGCTAAAGGTCGAATCCATCGACATAACATTGTTGTGTGAATGTTTCACCATGATTGAACACATGCATGATGTTTGTATACCTATCATAAAAGGAACATTTTGACCAACATCTTGTTTTTGGAAGAAAAAAAAGTTTTCAGGACATTGATTGTACCAACATTCCACACTCAATGGATCACATTCATCTTTAACATATTCTATCCGTTTCATGTCATTGTAAATGTTTGATATATCTTTTCTTGTCATCAAGCTATCTCGAGATATCCCTGTAAATAACTCGCCTGATTCTTGAGCTACATCAAAGATGAACATGTCCCATATCATTGTAGCATTAAAACCTTTTCGAACCATATCTTGGACAGAACTTCATATATCCTCTGATAGATGTGGTGCGTAATTGAATGTCTGAGGCTTTCCAATTGCACCATTCCCATGGCAGACAACATCACATTTATCAATATGTCTACATGCATTATATGTTATAACAACATCATCTGGCCTAAGTTGAAGTCGTCGCACAATAAAGTGACATTGACAACCAACTTTAATGCTTTGATGTGGATTGCGTTTTTTTTACAGGTTCTAATGCATTTATAGTAACTTTTCGTGTATCTGGACCATATGCGCACCCATAACTATATAGGAACAACTACAACGAATTAGATAAACCATATATGTATGTTTGACATAACGAACTTGAAATGAAAGTTTATAAATATATTGCAGCAAATATAAATACCCACATAGCATATTCTAGATATGTCCCAAAATTGGTCACTTTAATATCATCCACTTGTTTACTACGTCGACTATGGACAACAAATTGAGTAGGTGCATCTTCACTTGATTTCTCCCCATTTACAAAATCATCAAGTCGACAATAGGGAATGATTGCAACTTGATCCTCATAGATTTCCATCCAAGTCAAATCTTTTGCTGAAAATTCCATCATCTCCTCTGGATCTTGAACATCTAGTTCATTAATTATCTCCCACTTCTTCATTCTTTAAATCCCTGTAAAAATTACATGTAAGAATAATTTAGTTTAAGCTATTTATATAATATTCTTAAATGCATTTATTGAAAGTATGCAAATATTATTTTAAGGTGAAAATTTTAAACATTTCTACTAAGTTCTATAGATAAAATTTTCAAATCTATTATTATGATAAGTTAGTTTAAAAAATATTCTCTCTTTAATGTTAAATTTGTTAAATGATTTGTGAATTTCTTTTAAGTAAATTAAATAAAAGTTTTGACCTTATTAATACAAATTGTGAAGAATTATTCTTAAATAAAATTACTTTATATATTACATTTGCTAAACTTTTGTTATTTTATTATTATTATTATTAAAATTTATCATTAAAAATATAAAATCAATAAAATTTAAAAAAAACAATTTTATATTATTTATATTAAACACATAAAAACAATATACCAAGTCACAATTTTTAATAATTACTATAAACACAATCAATTTAGTAAAAATATTATAGACCAAAAAAACCTTAAAAATATTTTAATTATTTCTAAACATACATATAAATATAAATTAAGAAACAAGTACTACTTTTTTACACTTATATATATATATATATATATATTATTAAACTTTTATATATATATATATATTATTAAACTTTTATATATATATATATATATATATATTTATTGTACTATGCAAAATTGTCTTTAAAGTATTTTCTTTTATTTATTTATTTTTATTTAAATTTAAATTTATGTATAATATTACTATGGTCATATAAACATTATAAATATTAGTAAAATAATGTAATAAAAAATTAAGAATATATTTATTGTTTATTTTAAAAATAAGATAAAATTAAAAATTCCAATTATTATAGAAAGAATTTGAAAACAAATATTATTAATATTTATTCATTGTATTTTAATAAAAATATACACACTACTGTATTATGATATATTTTCATTTTGTTTATTGTCAATATATTATTTAGTGTATTGTGATATATTTTTCATTTTATTTATTGTTAATATATTATTTAGTATATTAAGGATTGTTATTTAGTTTATATTAGAATTCTTATTTATTTTAAAATTAAATAGTTATTAATAAAAATAATTGATTTATATATAAATGAATAGATAAATATTTAAATAGTTAATATTAAAGAAAACATAAATAATGAAAATATATTATTAAATTAATAAAATTAGTTTTTAATGAGTTATTTTTGTTTTATTTTTTTTAATAAAAAACCATTAATAAATTAACTATGTAAATTTAATACTCAATATTAATATCACCTATGAAATATAAGATACTAAAAACATTATAAATTTAATAACCAAATTATTAAATTCACTATAAATTATGAATGATAATTGATGTATTTTGTTTTTGTTTTTATGTATGAACACAAAATTAAAAATTAATGCAATATGATCTGATAATGATATGATATGGCAGCTAACAAAAATCATTTTAAAAATATGACAAAATATTTGATATTTACAATATAAAAAAATTGTTTATTTAAATAAATTTTAAGATGAAAATACCAAAAAATATCGACATCATTTATAAATACGAACTACATTTACATATGGTAAATTTAATTATAATAGATTAACTACAAATAGATAATTATACTTCAAGTATTTTAATATTTAAAAGAAATCATGAAATATATATAATGATATGATATGGTAGCTAACAAAAATGCATTTTAAAAATATGACAAAATATTTGATATTTACAATATAAAAAAATTGTTTATTTAAATAAATTTTAAGATGAAAATACCAAAAAATATCGACATCATTTATAAATACGAACTACATTTACATATGGTAAATTTAATTATAATAGATTAACTACAAATAGATAATTATACTTTAAGTATTTTAATATTTAAAAGAAATCATGATATATATATATATATATATATATATATATATATATATATATATATATATCGTAGCTAACAAAAATACATTTTAAAAATATGACAAAATAATTGATATTTACAATATAAAAAAATTGTTTATTTAAATAAATTTTAAGATGAAAATACCAAAAAATATCTACATCATTTATAAATACGAACTACATTTACATATGGTAAATTTAATTCTAATAGATTAACTACAAATAGATAATTATACTTCAAGTATTTTAATATTTAAAAGAAATCATGATATATATATATATATCAAATTTAATTATAACACATAAACTACATGTAACATTTAATTATATCATCACATAAACTACATTTAACATTTAATTATATCATCTAATCTATTTGCAATAAAAACATATACTTCAAAATTTCTAATATTAAAAAAACTCACATCATTTTTTATATATATCTACTAGATTCACATGTCATAAATCTCATTATGATAAATAAATTACACATAACATCCAATTATATCATCTAATCTATTTTTAATGAAAATTTATATCTTAATATTTTTAAGATTTTTTATGAAAATAAAGAATAAAAATATTCACATATTGTAGGGAAATTACATAATAAAGACTTCCATTTTTTAGGCACATGAAAAAAAAAAAAATTTGAAAACATAAAAGTAATTAAAGAATAAAACAATATAAATGAAGACAACCATTTTGTAAGCACACTAAATAAAATTAAGTTTGAAAATATATGGTAATTAACACTTTAATATTAGTCAAAAAATAACATTGTATTTTTTTCAACAACTTCAAAAAACTAATATATAATTCCATGGTCATTATTAGCTATCAATTAGAATTTTTCTTCACAACCTTCTTCATTCCACGTATTTTCTTTGCTCTGTGTTTGCATTCCTCCTTTGTTTTCTCAATATGGGCATGGATTCCATTTTGAGCAAGCCTATGGTTGGATTCATATTTTTTTGCAAGCTCCAAAGTGTCATAGATGAGGCCATATCCCGTGGAGCGTGCACCATGAGTAGTGAAGCCATAAACAAAAATGGTTTGTAAGTCTTTAACACCATATATCATCTTCAATTTATCTTGGATTTCATGCTTTGTAAGGTTGCCTCTCCCATGATGAATAATGTCTATCACAAATTGCTTTATACCAAAATGATAATTGACAATGAGTTTCCTCGTGCATAAGGTTGGTTGTGTTTCTGAATTAACCATTGGATCTCCTTTCTATCAAATTGTGACAAAACAATAAAATTGTTACATGATGAAGAAGCAAGTATTTCTTAAATAGAAATGAACATAAATGCTGAAATGTTAAAACAAAAATAGAAAAACATTATACTAAACAAATATACTACAAAACCTATAAAAAAGTATTTACAAGTTAAACATGATAAAGTTATTTACAATTTGAAGGGAATTAGAATTATACTAACAAATATATAATACAAAAATTTAAAAAAATAGTATCTATAAGTTAATCAGGTAAAAGTTATTTAGAGTTTGAAGGGGGGTGATCCTCGTTAAGTAACTTTAAAAACCTTGCATAGGCACAGTCTAATGTCCAACTGGGGACGTACTGGGGGGTATCGTAAGGAACAAGTTCCCTCCACCATTTGTAGCCGTGGGGCGCCCCAGTTCCTGACTTCAACGAAGGCACATGTACTGAGATTCCGAGTTAGAGAACAATCATCACATTGTCTCATAAATGTTCCCCTTGCAAATTAATCATAAAAATGAAAACTCATAAACAAACATTATGAATCTATCAAATAATTTTAATAAAAATACAAAGAAAACAATTCCTCTAATTTTATTCCTTCCAAATTTAAATGTAAAATTTCAATTCAAACTTGTAATAGATTTTTTTGAAATATAACAAATTCATATGAAAATGGAATTGTGCACTAAATTTTCTCTTTAAAAGATCATAAGATCATAAGATATCAGCTATATGCAATTATACTAAAAAGTTGAAGAACGCCATACCTTTAGTGTTCTTTACAGCAATGACTGGTGACATTTGTTATTCTAAAATATGCCTACTAAATGCTAAGGTTATGCTATGTACATGAGTGGGCTTATTCTAACGATCAAGAAGCATTTTCTAGTGCATAGACTGGTTAACATTCTCTAAGGAACAAGATAGATGTGGACATAACAACTGCAACAAAATAAAACCTATCAAATCCATAGAAACTAAATGCGCATAAAAGACAACTGTAATGCAATAATGCATATATGTGTGTATGCATGCAACTCTATCCTTTTTTTATGAATTGTTTATTCACTGTTAAAATCATGAACACAATATACCATGTCTACTTGTTAATTCTAATACATTAACATGGTTGGGATTTGATTTATGCAACAGTAAATGCCCCGCCAAAGGCAAGGCCAGGTACTGTTACAATGAGTTAACTATTCACTTTTCACTAGTTTTTTTTTATCATAGAATATTTTAGTTGTAGCCAAACTTTTATCTCATAATTTCTATTTATCTTAGTAAATAATACATTTTATTTTATTTTATGTGTTTCAATTGTTATTGGCTATGGACTTTTACCATATATTTTAATAATATTGTGTAGTATTTTAATGACATTTTATTATGGAATTGACACAATATATTTTGTTCATGACAGGATTTTTATGATTAACATATATTTTAAGTTGAACATAGTAAAATCACATATATTGCACTCAGCATAATCGATTAAATTTTGGTAAACATAGTAAATTATTAAATAGAGCATGTTATAATGATTAATACATTTATAAATAAGTTATTTTGCCTAATTTTTTTGTTTTTATTGTTGTTGTTTTAGTATTTTAATTTTCCAAACTTGAGATTGATAGATGTCACTAAATTCCAATAACATTGATGAAATGAGTGTTTATAAAATATATTTCATCTGATTAATGTGAATTTGAATTGATTAACCCTACTGACTTATGCTGTTATTTATTCTAAAAAGACTTATTCGTCAAAATTTCGAAATAAACAATTATAAAAAAAAAGAAAGAGAAAAATAACTGGTATTTGATGTATGGATAACAAGTAGTGACTAAAAACCAATTTAACTAAAAGAATGAAAAACCCATTTAACTAAAAGAATGTAACAGATAGCCGAGGCATAGAAAACATGTGATTACAATTAAGCATGAAGAACAAGTAACATAACTTGTTCATGGTACTTAAAGTGTAACCTATTGGTGCTCACCGACCACAAGTTAAGTGGATGTGCTAGTTTATTCAAGTTAGAGAACATTTGATTCAAATCAATATTACTGTAACCTTTTTTGGCCAAACTACTAGAAGTTTGCCATCAAATAGAAATCAAACATCCCCATCAGAATGCTTGAAACGTTTAATAAAATTGTTCAAACGAACGGGTGGATAGGATTTCAAACTCCAACCAGATTTGGAATTTCAAATTCTCTTTCAGTCTGTGTTAATTTAAAATTTGATTACGATCACATATTTTAATTTAAAGTAAAAAATAATGCAAACAACTAAGCTCGAAATGTGTAACCAAAGCATCTAAAATGCAAATTCTAGAAAGTCATAGAATTCTAGAAAAATGCATCGAAAAAGTCGTAGAATTGTAAGGGATAAATACGAAGGCTACTTAAAGCCAGAAAGCAAAGGGGTGATAAAATTGGAAGGCTTTATGCTTTTCTCTTACAAGAAATAAAACAAATAAGAAAAAACCAAAAGGCCATCGGCCTTCAAATCCATAAGATAACTTCTAAGATAATATATAGTTTGCTACAAGTAAATAATTGAAGAAGACTTGTAAGTTTCTCGATGACTTGTAAGTTTACTCTTCGGAAGATTTTGAATAGTTTACTGTTGAGATTACCTTCTATTGTTTAACGAGGCATTAATGGTGTTTTAGAATTTTATAACAATAGTATAGATAGTGTTTGATCTCTAGAAATTAGTTTCTCGACTGAAAACCAAAATGTTTTTTTATAGTTTTATCAATTCCCCTTATGCTTGCTTCATAATAGAGAGATAGTACATTATAAGAATCTTGCCCCTACAACTATACCAACTAGTAAGTGGCAAAATAGTTTCCATCAACAAGTTATACGGGTTTGGTTGATTTTTCCTTGAATTTAGAAGAAACCAAAAGGTAAGACTTTCAGAGCTACCAAATGTAAGGATTTCATAGCTAAGAGAGTGATTGCTACAATTTCAAAAGTAAAAATGCCAGAATGTTATCTAGCAGCCAACTAATACTAAACAACAAATGGGGAGTCAAATCATTGGCTACAAAGCCAAGACATTCATAGAATCCCTATATATGATGTTCATGGTTTAGACATACCAATGTTAAGACATAATACTATTATGAGTGTGTTAGAGTTGAGACCAAACTCAAAGCACAAACAAAACCCAAACTTTAGGAAAATGCTAATGCTAAATTAAATTTTGGAATATGGCAGTTACCGAGATAAGACTATAGTTTTTCGCAAAAGCAAGAGTAAAAGCATTTATACCCTATAGTTTTCAAGCATTTCTGCATGAAAAAAATGAATACATGTAGAAAAATTCAAGACCAAAGATTTGTATTTTGCAACTTTTCCAAAAAAAAAACAACCCAAGTAGAGGAAACAAAATGCATAGTGCCTTTAAACATTGGATCAACAAAGGTAACATGATCAATAATACTTCAAAGGAAAGTTGGGTCTTAAAATTTTTGTCACTTAAAAATTCCTTTACCCCTGAATAGCAGATATTCACACAGTGAGAAGTAGAAGTAGAGGTATGCATATTATATATGTGTGTGTTCTTCCTCCAAAGCATGGGTTGGACCTACCTTTATGGGTTGTCCATGCTTTTATGTGACCTATATTGTTCTTAAGATAGGTTCATCTAAGTTATCAGTAGTGCCTTGATCAAGATGATATGACGAAGGACTATTGTTCATGTATCGAGGTTTGTTAGTGTTGTTTATAAATAAATGCCTCAACAATATAATAGTAGCACTTCATACATACATGATTAAACCTCGTGCTCTTGTATAATATCCAATTCCACCACATTTCAAAAGGTGATGACCATGCATTCAACATTTTATTTCAAGAAAGGTGTGAGAATCATTAAAATAAGAACAATCCTTCTCATAATTCAACATGAGATAGAAGCATATTGTGAAATATCTCCTATTCATATCCTCCGAAATAACAACTCAATCGCCGATGCTCAAGCTAACTTGGTGACCAAAGGTAAGATAGAATTACTCAAATTTAATGGGAAAGTTCTTATGTTCAACACATTCCATGAAAAAGGATAAGGTTCCTGGTCATGTTCAAAGAAGGAGTCTCTTAGAGGTCTTAGAAGGAAATTCAAGAAAAATATTGGGAAATATTTCTTAAGATCAACGTAAGGCTAAAGGGAAGTAGTAGAGACGGTGGTTACATGATTCTTGGGAACATCAACAAATTTTACGTGGGATCTTACAACATGTCTCCCATATCTTGGCATCATGACATTTTATCCTTTGGCACAAGTATGGTGTCTGCATTAACTAAGATATGGACATTCCATTGTACCTCCCTCATGTTCAAAATTGTGGAGAATGTAACTTGAGCTACATCGACCTCCCAAAGTAATGATTATGGTATCATTTCAGGTGGAATTCCGAAAATAAATACGAATATGGTGCATATTGTATCGGTATTTTACACGCAGGGTAATCGTACAGGTCAACTGCTTGCAATGGGCATTCAATGGATAGGATGGGAGAAGTACCACTTTGATCATGGAGTAACTCTCTCATGAATGGGTAAGAGATAAATGAGATCAGGGGTGGGTGAAGGGTGCATAATATCAAGGATTTTGATTGGAGCTCTTCCAAAATTTCTACTCAGGAAACAAGTTGCATGTCAGTGCAAGATAACACTGGAAGCATGGCCAAAAGAAATAGGGTGAGCGTGATAGTGAGACAAGAGGAACCAGAGGTAGATTAGAGTAAGTTGGATTCCAAAATACAAGCACTGTAGATTCAATTTAATGGCTTGTTGACTCATATGCTTACCACACTTTATATTCTAGCGGAGCATAAATGTAATATCCCTAATTTGAAAATTTTCTCAATTTTGACCAAATTTCGAAACTTGGGACTAGTGAACCCAAACTACTCCAAAAGCACCCAAATGATTTTGAATTCTGTATGGAGAGGCTTGGGATATCTTAATACATCCTGATTCATCTCTGAGACACTTAGGAATTCATTTGATACATCCAAGGTTTGCATTTCTCAAGGAGGAAGAAAGGGGAAAAATACTAGGTGAATTCGATGATTAAAAACCCCACTACTCTAGGAACTTTTAGGCTTCCCAAACATTGTAAGACCTTCCCTATTTTATGAAATGAGACTTGGATTTTAAATAGGACCTCAAGGGAAACCAAAATGCAGCATTAAATCAGGTTTTAGGGTCTTATACAAATCCCATAAAACATCATATAGTGAGACATAGAAATTATGAGAAAATTGTTAATAGTGGACATGAGATTTGTTGCACAATATTTAATCAAAAATAAAATGGTATGCACATAATATTTTGGTAATAAATATTACATCATATACATCTCAAAAAATCAGAAAAACTCAGAAAAATTCTGATGTAAAACAGATACCAAATCACTCCAAAAAATCCATGTGAAGATAGTGGGGAAACTAGCTCGAATCAAGAGTTTGCTTGGAAATATTACATGAAAGGTATGGTATTTCGAGATATGCCTCCAATGTGCAGCTCATTGCAGTGATATACATCAGATAGCATAACCATGGAGTCAACAAATCATCCTCCACAAATTGTACACAATTAAGAGTGCGCCATCAACAATAGAATATGGACATTGAGAGAATATTGAGAGAAGAGATATTAGAGAAAGGAATAGTAGATGAACTCGAACTGAAAGGGGAATCGAACCTGCATAAAAAAACCTTCATTAATATCTGAGGAGAGGTCTAAATGACCTCTCCTCCAACCAAATCGGAAAGGAATCTTTCACCTTCGAAATTGGTTCAATGGAAGGGAGGATGAACATCGACTGTGCAAGGACAAGCTAAGCTCTCCCAAATTGCTAAGATGCAAATGAAAAATGACCAAAAGCTGATATCCTTTGTACTCCTCCTCTTTTATTAACCTCGTATGGACTCATGAGGTCTAATTCCCTCCAATATACTTCACTCAACTCGAATTAGTGATAGATTCTCTCATGAGACACTTGTCCACTTCTTCCTTGCATTCCTCTTTCCCCCAATTCGAATTGGGAATCTTGGCTGACCATAACTCCTTCTGTGCGCCCTCTTAGTGGCTATTTTTAGTCTTGATATGTCATATGTGTCAAATGCCTACAATCAGGTCTAAATTTTCCATATTTTTCATAGATTCCTTCATCATTGTTTTCATAGGTTCCATGGAATCTAGCTACAAGTGTCACAATGCCTCTTTCTCTTCCTTGGGAGTTACTCTTCCACTCCAATTCAACCTTCCTAGACTTTTGAATTGAATATTTCCTCTTCATCTCCCCCAAGTACGTTACCCTCCAAATTGGACTCGAATTGGTGAGAGAATGACGCCAAGTGTAGTGGGGAATCTTGCCACATGTGGGTCCCACGACCTCTTATGTGCCCTCATGATCCAATGCCACCTTATTTTATTTATTATTATTATTTATTTTACCCATTTAATTTGAATTTGTAATTCTAAGGTCATTTTGGGTCTTGTAGCTCCCATATTCCAAATTTTGATGCTTCCACCCCCAACCTAGGGAACTAGTAAGTTAGTGGAATTTTTCCTCCATGATAGTTTATTTGGATGGGGACATCACAAACTTTGAATTGGGAATTTTATCTCAACGTGACTCACCTTGTCCATTTGGCTCTAATTTATTTTACATTATTACTAACTTGGACATCATGCCCGACAATTATTTGACCCTTAGCACCAATTTGAAAAACTATCATGAACATGGCCAAGTGGCTTAGGCCATTGTGACCCAATGCAAAATTTGGGGAGATGACAATAAACAAAGCCATAAATGCTTCCAGGATGAATGCATTGTGATAATTTCAAAGGTGGAGGAATTACGTTCTAGGCCCAATCCACAGCTCCCAACAAATTAAAAAATCTCAATTGAGGCATCTTCCCCTGGATCCAAATGGTGCTTCTTGGATTTAAACCAGATCTCAGCTAATGTGGAAGAAGACCTTGATAGGAAGGAACTACTAGAACAAGAAGGATATGGGAATTGAATAGAAATATCATTCATAGTCTTAATGTCTAAATGCTATGTTTTTGTATTCTAATTTTGGGAGTATTTACAAACAATATTCGAATCATAGTGAAGGAATATTGTATAAGCAGAACTTCAAGCTAGAGATACTCGATAGGATAGTTAGTATTCGGACTAACTTTAATACTTTTCCTCTAAAATATTTTTTGGACATGAAATTGTACATTTTGCAAGCCTTCTTGCAACCTCTTTTAATATACTCGTTTACCAATTTCCTTTAAAAAAAGAATGAATGTGCAAACTACTTCTTATAATGAGGATAGGGGCTTAGTTCACATCACAGGGAATCTTGTTTCAAAGCATTGGGTTGCTTTTCTTGTCATCTATTATAATCCAAATATTCGACCTTGACGTTTCTTAAAATCTTACATCCATGCTTTATACTACACGATTCTTAAATTTTGTTGGTGTAGCCATTGAGGGAGTTACACCTACTTATTTGAGGTAGTTGTTACTATAGTATAGGTTTGTTGTTGTTATGAAGTAAAATAGTTACCTTTTTCATTAAAATTCACCATTATTAGATAGGAATTTCAATCTTGTATATGATCATTCAAGGTGCACTGCTTGAGAAGTTATATCCAAGAGTTAAAGTTCCATATTGAGTCTTATGTGCTTCTATAATGTTTTTTCTCAACCACCACATGGGAATTTTCTTAGTGTGCTTTGTGCCTATCTTTAGTTCTGATATTGTCATTAAGAATGTGCAAACCTAGGGAGTATCTTCAAGCCCTCTCTAATGCCAAATTTAGCAAAAGTAAGTGCTCCACCTACAAGCTATTCTAGTCCTTTCAGACAAGTTATTGTTAACACTTGAGGGTTCCCACATTGGAGGAGTTATATTAGGTGCATTGATGGATATTTTTAATAGATTTCATTTACTATTGGCACCCCACTAATACACCTCACTTGGAGTGTCTTGTATTGGAAAAATTTGTCTATCCTTATTTTATTATGCACAAATAAGGGCACCTTCATTATATTCTTATAATTTTTCACTCATTATATTGTAATAAATTCTTTATGTACACTCCCATGCTCACTATATAAGAAATGGAGAGGTGAGGGATGCTTCTTTTATTGGAATTATTTAGTCTCCTCATTCTTGATTTGTCTCCATTCTTTATTCTAAGTTCTTTCATGACAAGTGATTGAAGAAAGTGCCTAATTGAGCAATGGAGGTCACTTTCATGGAGTTCATTTATTTGAATTTGCCATGAACATTGTGTGAGTAAAGCACTTGAGAAGTGATAGTTCATCTCCTTGATTCCTTGTGGTGCAAATCTAACATCGTTAGATTATGAACTTACTCTTTTGAATAATGTTGAAACACTTTTGATAGACATTTTTTGCATTCTCTAGATGGACAATAAAGCCTAAAAATCTACACTAGAAACACAATATTCAAATTAAAATAAAGAAATAACTAAATTTTCAACTTTATAATAATTTTCTCTCTCTCGTTGAGTAAATGGAAGTCATTTTCCCAAATCCAGTTGAGACTTTTTTTCAGTACTTAGCCATTTTTTCCAATGGTGAGCATTTTTTGGCAGCGTGCAAAACAGGTTGATTGGTTGTTTTGGAAGGCCAGTATCTTCTTTGCCATTGACTTTTTATAAAGAATGAGTCAATGGTCAAGTGCATAAATCATCCACTTGAAATATTATGTTGTCACAATAATTTAATCCCTCAAAGGTGAGAAATGGTGGGCATTTTCCTAAATCCATTTAGGCCAGTTTTAGGTGCAAAACTAGCTGAGTGGTTGTTTTGGCAGGCCAATATATTCTTGACCAGAGACTGTTTTCAAAGACTGAGACTATATTCAGGTGCATTGGTCATCCACCTACATTATGGTTCCTTCATAATACTTTTCTCTCTCGCATTGAGGAAATGGCGGTCATTTTCCCAAAGAAACTTGAGCCAGTTTTTTAGTACTTAGCCATTTTTGCCAATGGCGAGCATTTTCTGGTAGGGTGCAAAAGAGATTGATTGGTTGTTTTGGCAAGCCATTATCTTCTTTTCCATTGAATTTTTATCAAGAATGAGTCAATGGTCAAATGCATAAATCATCCACCTGAAAACTTATTTTGTTAGAATAATTTAATCCCTCACTGGTGAGAAATGGTGGGCATTTTGCTAAAGCCATTTAGGCCCATTTTAGGTGCAAAACTAGATGAGTGGTTGTTTTAATATATTCTTGAAAAGAGAAATTTTTCCAAGAATGATACTATATTCAAGTGTATTGGTCATCCACCTACATGATGGTGCCTTTAGAATAATTTCCTCTCTCTCATAGAGGAAATGGCAGTCATTTTCCCAAAGCCACTTGAGCCAATTTTTCAGTACTTAGCCATTTTTTCCAATGGCGAGTATTTTCTTGCAAGGTGCAAAAGAGGTTGGTTGGCTATTTTGGCAGGCCATTATTGTCTTTTCCATAGACTTTTTATCAATAATGAGTCAATGGTCAAGAGCATAAATCATCCACCTGAAAGCTTATGTTGTCAGAATAATTTAATCCCCCACTGGTGAGAAATGGTGGGCATTTTTCTAAATCCATTTAGATCAGTTTTAGGTGTAAAAATGGCTGAGTGGTTGTTTTGGCAGGCCAATATATTCTTCACCAAAGCCTTTTTTCTAAGGATGAGACTATATTCAGGTTCATTGGTCATCCACCTACTGGATGGTTCCTTCAGAATAATTTTCTCTATCTCATTGAGGAAATGGCGGTAATTTTCCCAAAGCCACTTGAGCTAGTTTTTCAATACTTACCCATTTTTGCCAATGGCGAGCATTTTCTGGCAGGGTGCAAAAGAGTTTGATTGGTTGTTTTGGCAGGCCATTATTTTCTTCGCCATATAATTTTTATCAATAAAGAGTCAATGGTCAAGTGCATAAATCATCCACCTAAAATCTTATGTTGTTTGAATAATTTAATCCCTCACCGGTGAGAAATGGTGGGTATTTTCCTAAAGCAATTTAGGCAAGTTTTAGGTGCAAAACTGGTTGAGTGGTTGTTTTGGCAGGCCAATATATTATTGAATATAGCCTTTTTTCCAAGACTGAGACTATATTCAGGTGCATTGGTTATCCACCAAAAAGATGGTGCCTTCAGAATAATTCTCTCTCTCTCTCCGTGAGAAAATGGCGGTTATTTTCCCATAGCCACTTGAGCATTCTTTGGAATGGTGCAAAACATGTTGATTAGCTATTTTGGCAGGCCATTATCTTCTTTGCCATATACTTTTTTTATCAAGAATGAGTCAATGTTCAAGTGCATAAATCATCCACATAAAATCTTATGTTGTCAGAATCATTTAATGCCTCACTTGTGAAAAATCGAGGGCATTTTCCTAAAGCTATTTAGCCCAGTTTTAGGTGCAAAAAGGCTGAGTGGTTGTTTTGGTAGGCCAATATATTCTTGACTAGAGACTTTTTTCCATGACTGAGACTATATTCAGGTGCATTGGTCATCCACCTACAGGATGGTTCCTTCAGAATAATTTTCTCTCTCCCATCGAGGAAATGGCGGTCATTTTCCCAAAGCCACTTGAGCTAGTTATTTAGTACTAAGCCATTTTTTCCAATGGCGAGCATTTTATGGCAGGGTGCAAAAGAGGTTGATTGGGTGTTTTGGTAGGCCACTATATTCTTTGTCATACAAGTTTTATCAATAATGAGTCAATGGTCAAGTGCATAAATCATCCACCTGAAAGCTTATGTTGTCGGGATAATTTAATCCCACACTGGTGAGAAATAGTGGGCATTTTCCTAAAGCCATTTAGGCCAGTTTTAGGTGTGAAACGGGCTGAGTGGTTGTTTTGTTAGGCCAATATATTCTTGACCATAGCTTGTTTTCCAAGAATGAGACTATATGCAGGTGCATTGGTCATCCACCTACAAGATGGTGCCTTCAGAATAATTTTCTCTCTCTCTGTGAAAAAATGGCGGTCATTTTCCCATAGCCACTTGAGCCAGTTTTTCAGTACTTGGCCATTTTTTACAATGGTGAGCATTTTCTCAAATGGTGCAAAACAGGTTGATTGGTTGTGTTCACAAGCCATTATCTTCTTTGCCATAGAATTTTTATCAACAATGTGTCAATTGTAAAGTGCATAAATCATCCACCTGAAAGCTTATGTTGTTAGAATAATTTAATCCCTCACTGGTGAAAAATGGTGGCCATTTTCCTAAAGCCATTTAGGCCAATTTTAGGTGCAAAACTGGCTTGAGTGGTTGTTTTCGTAGGCCAATATGTTCTTGACCATATACGTTTTTCCAATACTGAGACTATATTCAGGTGCATTGGTCATCCACCTACAGGATGGTGCCTTCAGAATAATTTTATCTCTCTCATTGAGGAAATGGAGGTCATTTTCCCAAATCCCCTTGAGCCAGTTTTTCAGTACTTAGCCATTTTCTCCAATGGTGATCATTTTATTACAGGTTGCAAAACAGGTTGATGGGCTATTTTGGAATTCCATTATCTTCTTTTCCATGTACTTTTTATCAATAATGAGTCAATGGTCAAGTGCATAAATCATCCACCTAAAATCTTATGTTGTCAGAATAATTTAATCCCTCACTAGTCAGAAATGGTGGACATTTTCCTAAAGCCATTTAGGCCAGTTTAAGGTGCGAAACTAGCTGAGTGGTTGTTTTAGCAGGCCAATATATTCTTGAACAGAGCCTTTTTTCCAAGACTAAGACTATATTTAGGTGCAATGGTCATCCACCTAGTAGATGGTGCCTTCAGAATAATTTTCTCTCTCTCTTTGAGAAAATGGAGGTCATTTTACCATATCCACTTGAGCCAGTTTTTCAATACTTAGCCATTTTGGCCAATGGCGAGCATTTTTTGGAATGGTGCAAAAAGGGTTGATTGGCTATTTTGGAAGGACATTATATTCTTTTCCATAGACTTTTCATAAGGAATGAGTCAATGGTCAAGTGCATAAATCATCCACCTAAAAGCTTATGCTGTCAGAATAATTTAATCCCTCATTGGTGAAAAATGATGGGCATTTTCCTAAAGCCATTTAGGCCAGTTTTAGGTGCAAAATTAGTTGATTGGTTGTTTTGGAAGGCCAATATATTCTTGACCATAGATTTTTTTCCAATACAGAGACACTATTCAGGTGCATTCGTCATCCACCTACAGGATGGTGCCTTCAGATTAATTTTCTCTCTCATTGAGGAAATGGCGGTCATTTTCCCAAAGCCACTTGAGCCAGTTTTCCAATACTTGCCATTTTTGCCAATGGCGAGCATTTTCTGGAAGGGTGAAAAAGAGGTTGATTGGCTATTTTGGAAGGCCATCATCTTATTTTCCTTGGAATTTTTATCAGTAATGAGTCAACGGTACAATGCATAAATCATCCACCTGAAAGCTTATATTGTCAGAATAATTTAATCCCTCACTAGTGAGAAATGGTGGGCATTTTCCTAAAGCCATCTAGGCCAGTTTTAGGTGCGAAACTGGCTAAGTTGTTGTTTTGGCAGAAAAATATATTCTTGACTAGAGCCTTTTTTCCAATACTAAGACTATATTCAGGTGCATTGGTCATCCACCTACAAGATGGTGCCTTTGGAATAATTTTATCTCTCTCTCTATGAGAAAATGGAGATCATTTTCCCATAGCGATGTGAGCCAGTTTTTCAGTACTTGGCCATTTTCCCCAATTGCGATCATTTTCTAGAATGAGGCAAAACAGATTGATTAGTTGTTTTTGCAGGCCATTATCTTCTTTGCCATAGAATTTTTATCAAGAATGAGTCAATGGTCAAGTGCATAAATCATCCACCTGAAATCTTATGTTGTCAAAATAATTTAATCCCTCATTAGTGAAAAATGGTGGGCATTTTCCTAAAGCCATTTAGGCCAGTTTTAGGTGCAAAACTGGCTGAGTGGTTATTTTGGCAGGCCAATATATTCTTGACCAGTGTCATTTTTCGAAGATCGAGACAATATTCAGGTGCATTGGTAATCCACATATAGGATGATGCCTTCAAAATAATTTTATTTCTCTCATTGAGGAAATGGCGGTCATTTTCTCAAAGCCACTTGAGCCAGTTATTCAGTACTTTACCATTTTTGCCAGTGGCGAGCATTTTCTGGCAGGGTGCAAAAGAGGTTGATTGGATGTTTTGGAAGACCATTATCTTCTTTTCCATGGACTTTTTATCAATAATGAGTCAATGGTTAAGTGCATAAATCATCCACTGGAAAGCTTATGTTGTCAGAATAATTTAATCCCTCACTAGTGGGAATTTTCGTAAAGCCAATTAGGTCAGTTTTACGTGTGAAACTAGTTGAGTGGTTGTTTTGGTAGGCCAATATATTCTTGACCTGAGCATTTTTTCCAAGACTAAGACTATATTCAGGTGCATTGGTCATCCACCTACAAGATGGTGCCTTCATAATAATTTTCTCTCTCTCTCTCTGTGAGAATATGGTGGTCATTTTCCCATAGCCACTTGAACCAGTTTTTCAGTACTTAGCCACTTTTGCCAATGGCGAGCATTTTCTGGAATGGTGCAAAATGGGTTGATTGGTTGTTTTGGCAGGCCATTATCTTCTTTGCCATAGACTTTTTATCAACAATGAGGCAATGGTCAAGTGCATAAATCATCCACCTAAAAGCTGATGTTGTCAGAATAATTTAATCCCTCATTGGTGAAAAATGGTGGGAATTTTCCTAAAGCCATTTAGTCTAGTGTTAGGTGCAAAACTGGTTGAGTGGTTGTTTTGGCAGTCCCAGATATTCTTGACCGGAGCCTTTTCTCGAATACTGAGACACTATTCAAGTGCATTGGTCATCCACCTACAGGATGGTGCCTTCAGATTAATATTCTCTCTCTCATTGAGGAAATGGCAATCATTTTCCCAAAGCCACTTGATCCAGTTTTTCAGTACTTAGCAATTTTTGCCAATGGCGAGCATTTTCTAGAAGGGCGCAAATGAGGTTGATTGGTTGTTTTGGAAGGTCATTATCTTTTTTTACTTGGACTTTTTATCAATAATGATTCAACGGTACAGTGCATAAATCATCCACCTGAAAGCTTATATTGTCAGAATAATTTAATCTCTCACTAGTGAGAAATGGTGGGCATTTTCCTAAAGCCATCTAGGCCAGTTTTAGGTGCGAAACTGGCCAAGTGGTTGCTTTGGCAGGCCAATATATTCTTGACCAGAGCCTTTTTTCCAAGACTAAGACTATATTCAGGTGCATTGGTCATCCACCTACAAGATGGTGCCTTTAGAATAGTTTTCTCTCTCTTTGTGATAAAATGGAGGTCACTTTCTCATAGCCACTTGAGCCAGTGTTTCAGTACTTAGCCATTTTTTCCAATGGCGATCATTTTCTGGAATGTTGCAAAATAGGTTGATTGGTTGTTTTGGCAGGCCATTATCTTCTTTGCCATAGAATTTTTATCAAGAATGAGTCAATGGTCGAGTGCATAAATCATCCACCTGAAAGCTTATGTTGTCAGAATAATTTAATCCCTCGTTGGTGAAAAATGGTGGGCATTTTCTAAAGCCATTTAGGCTAGTTTTAGGTGCAAAACGGGCTGAGTGGTTGTATTGGAAGGCCAATATATTCTTGACCAGATCCGTTTTTCCAAGGATGAGACAATATTCAGGTGCATTGGTCATCCACCTACAGGATGGTGACTTCAGAATAATTTTCTTCCTCTCATTGAGGAAATGGAGGTCATTTTCTCAAGGCCACTTGAGTCGGTTTTTCAGTACTTAGCCATTTTTACCAATGGCAAGCATTTTCTGGCAGGGTGCAAAAGAGGTTGATTGGTTGTTTTGGCAGACCATTATCTTCTTTTCCATTGACATTTGATCAATAATGAGTCAATGATCAAGTGAATAAATCATCCACTTGAAATCTTATGTTGTCAGAAAACTTTAATCCCTCTCTGGTCACAAATGGTGGGCATTTTCCTAAAGCCATTTAGGCCAGTTTTAGGTTGTTTTGACAGGACGATATATTATTGACCAGAGCATTTTTTCCAAGACTAAGACTATACTCATGTGCATTGCCCATCCAGCTACAAGATGGTGCCTTCATAATAATTTTCTCTCTCTCTATGAGAATATGGCAGTCATTTTCCCAAAGCCACTTGAGCCATTTTTCCAGTACTTAACCACTTTTCCCAATGGCGAGCATTTTCTAGTAGGGTGCAAAAGAGGTTGATTGGTTGTTTTGGCAAGCCATTATCTTCTTTGCCATAGAATTTTTATCAACAATGAGGCAATGGTTAAGTGCATAAATCATCCACCTAAAATTTGATGTTGTCAGAATAATTTAATCCCTCAATGTGTGAAAAATGGTGGGAATTTTCCTAAAGCCATTTAGGTCATTTTTAGGTGCAAAACTGGCTGAGTGGTTGTTTTTCAAGGCTAATGTATTCTTGACCAGAGCCTTTTTTCCAATACTAAGACAATATTCAGGTGGATTGGTCATCCACCTACATAATGGTTCCTTCAGAATAATTTTCCCCCTCTCTATGAGAAAATGGCAGTCATTTTCCCATAGCCACTTGAGCCAGTGTTTCAGTACTTAGCCATTTTTTCCAATGGCGAGCATTTTATGGAATGGTGCAAAACAGGTTGACTGGTTGTTTTGGCAAGCCATTATCTTCTTTGCCATAAACGTTTTTATCAAGAATAAGTCAAAGGTCAAGTGCATAAATCATCCACCTCAAAGATTATGTTGTCAAAATAATTTAATCCCTAACTAGTGAAAAATGGTGGGCATTTTCCTAAATCCATTTAGGCCAGTTTTAGGTGCAAAACTGGTTGAGTGGCTGTTTTGGAAAGACAGTATATTATTCACTAGAGACTTTTTTCCAAGAATGAGACTATATTCAGGTGCATTGGTCATGCACCCACATGATGGTGCCTTCAAAATAATTTTCTCTCTCTCATTGAGGAAATGGCAGTCATTTTCCCAAAGCCACATGAGCCATTTTTTCAGTACTTAGCCATTTTTTCCAATGGCGAGTATTTTCTGGCAGGGTGCAAAAGAGGTTGATTGGCTGTTTTGGCAGGCCATTATCCTCTTTTCCATAAACGTTTTATCAGTAATGAGTCAATGTTCAAGTGCATAAATCATCCACCTGAAAACTTATGTTGTCGGAATAATTCAATCCCACAATGGTGAGAAATGGTGGGCATTTTCCTAAAGCCATTTAGGCCAGTTTTAGGTGCGAAACTGGTTGAGTGGTTGTTTTGGCAAGCCAATATATTCTTGACCAGAGCCTTTTTTCCAAGATTGGGACTATATGCAGGTGCATTGGTAATCCAACTACAATATGGTTCTCGCATTGGTAATCCAGCTACAATATGGTTCCTTCAGAATAATTTTCTTTATCTCCTTGAGAAAATGGTGGTCATTTTCCCATTACCCACTTGAGCCAGTTTTTCATCACTTATCCATTTTTTCCAGCGGCAAGAATTTTCTGCAAAGGTGCAAAACAGGTTGATTGGTTGTTTTGACAAGCCATTATCTTCTTTGCCATAGAATTTTTATCAAGAATGAGTCAATGTTAAAGTGTATAAATCATCCACCTGAAAGCTTATGTTGTCAAAATAATTTAATCCTGCACTGGTGAAAAATGGTGGGCATTTTCCTAAAACCATTTAGGCCAATTTTAGGTGAAAAACTGACTAAGTGGCTATTTTGGTAGGCCAATACATCCTTGACTAGAGAATTTTTTCCAAGACTGAGACAACATTCAATTGCATTGGTCATCCACCTACAGGATGGTACCTTCAGAATAATTTTCTCTCTCTCATTGAGGAAATGGCGATCATTTTACCAAAGCCACTTGAGTCATTTTTTCAATACTAACCATTTTTGCCAATGGCGAGCATTTTCTGGCAGGGTGCAAAAGAGGTTGATTGGTTGTTTTGGAAGGCCATTATCTTCTTTTCCATAGACTTTTTATCAATAATGAGTCAATGGTTAACTGCATAAATCATCCACCTGAAAGTTTATGTTTTCATGATAATTTAATCCCTCACTAGTGAGAAATGGTAGACATTTTCCTAAAGCCATTTAGGCTAGTTTTAGGTGCAAAACTAGCTGAGTCATTGTTTTAGCAGGGGAATATATTCTTTACCACATACTTTTTCCCAAGACTGAGACTATATTTAGGTGCATTGGTCGTCCACCTACAGGATGGTGCCTTTAGAATAATTTTCTCTCTCATTGAGGAAATGGCGGTCATTTTCCCAAAGCCACTTGAGCCAATTTTCCAGTACTTAGCCATTTTGACAATGGCAGTCATTTTATGGAAGGCTGCAAAAGAGGTTGATTGGATGTTTTGGCAGAGCATTATCTTCTTTGCCATATAATTTTTATCAATAATGAGTCAATTTTCTAGTGCATAAATCATCCACCTGAAAGCTTATGTTGTCAGAATAATTTAGTCCCCCACTAGTGAGAAATGGTGGGCATTTTCCTAAAGCCATTTAGGCCAGTTTTAGGTGCAAAACTAGCTGAGTGGTTGTTTTGGAAGGCCAATATATTATTGACCGGAGATTTTTTTCCAAGACTGAGACTATATGTTGGTGCATTGGTCATCCACCTACAAGATGGTTCCTTCGAAATATTTTTCTCTCTCTCTTTGAGAAAATGGCAATCATTTTCCCATAGACACTTGATCCCGTTTTACAGTACTTAGGCATTTTTTCCAATGGCGAGCATTTTCTGGAATGGTGTAAAATAGGTTGATTGGTTGTTTTGGTAGGACACTATCTTCTTATCAATGCTATATAACTAATATGTCTAATATTTTAAAAAATTAAACACTATAATTTTTAAATATTTAATATTAATCTTATAGTAATTTTTAATTAAAATGTCTTTGTTCTTTGTTTTTTTTGCAAAAAATTCTAGTCTTTGCCTTGTTTATAAGCGTATTCTTTCTTTTCTTTTTCTCAACCTTCTTCCTTGTGATGATGATCCTAGCTCTAGGATCGAAAACGGTTGGGGATGCTTAATTTTCAGAATGCAGTTTCTTGTTATCTTAAAAAAGTCAAAGAAAAATTCCCAATCCTACTCATCAATGACCTCTTGGATGAGCTTCAGTAAATTGGACCTCCACTCTAGGTATTACAAAACCCGATTGAAATAGGTTGCAATTCCTTATATTTCCTTCTATATGAAAATCATTATGAGTTTTGGTCATGCATTTTGGTCTTTGAAATGCCCCATCAACTTTTCATATCCTCGTGAACAAGATTTTTTGGCCCTTTCTACATAACTTTGCAGTTGCCTTCTTTGATGATATTTTAATTTATAGAAAGACTTGGGTGGCAATTATCGAGATTGTTGATAAAATCCTATGACTACTCTAGGATAACCAACTATTCCTGAAACACTCCAAGTTCTTTGTTGTCGCTTCTAGGGTGGCTAAATAGGGTCGCACGGTGAATAGGACAGGGGTTCGAATAAATCCTAAGAAAATTGAGGCTATGGAAGGTTATCCATCCCCCAAGACTTTGAAAATGATCTTTTTTTTGTAGGATTCACAAGCTATTACTGCAAGTATATGCATAATTATGCATGAATTGCGCCCCATTTACCGCCTTTCTCAAGAAGAGTGACTTTGTGTGTAAATATGCAACCGAACATGCGTTTCGTGCCTTAAAGGATGCCATGTGTACTATTCCAATCTTAGCAAGCCTAATTTCACTTAGATTCTCCTCATTGAATGTGATGCCTCTTCAAAAGGGATTGGGAAGTATCGATACAAGAAGGGTGCCCATTGTCATTCATTAATAATAAACATTTGTATGGCAAACACTTAGTAAAGTCGACATATGAGAAATATATAATGGACATCCTACATATCGTTAGTACATAACACTCGTATCCCATTAGGAGGAGATTCCAAATAAAGAGGAACCATCATATCTAGAAGTAATTTTTGGAATGCCATTGTCATCATCAGAGCAACACAAGTTGGTCTCTAAGATGTTAGAATATGATTATGAGATCATATATAAGAAGGGAAACAGGTGGTGGTAGATGATTTGTCTAGGAAATATGAAGAAGGACCTCTCTTTTCCTTACCCTTACTAGTACCCCATTGGATTGTTGAGGTACAATAGAAATAGTTAGTTAATGACAAGGTGGTTCAACTCAACGACCAACCCCAACCCCCTATAGACTAAACTTGGAAACATGACAACTTGAGGTATAGAGGGAAAATTTTATGGTACATAAATCTACTTTAAATGAATGGGTGTTTTTGGAATTGCATTCACCTCCTACTGTGGGTCACTTAAGATTTTAGACAAAATACAAACAAACTAAGTGCTCCTTCATTTGGCAAGGCAAGAAAAAATGGCATAATACCTTCATGGTTGAATGTGACACATGTCAAATGAACAAGGGTGAAAGAGTAAAGACCCCTGGGGCAATACATCCCTACCAATCTATGCCACTATTTGGGTTGATATGTTATGAACCAAATCCTTAAAATTATCATAAGATAAAAGAGTACAGACATGTACAGCAATGTACATATGACCCCATATATTGCCCACCTTGGGTCATATCATGATATTTCCATGGGTTTTGTATTTATCCTCCCTAAATTCAACAACAAATCTATCATCATGGAGGTAATTGATCATGTTTCCAAACATGCTCACTTTTGTGCCCCGCAACACCAATTTTCGCTATCCACAATCACCCAAGTCTTCATGCATCGATTTTTTAAATTGCATGGCATGCCTAATTCCATTGTGAAGGATCATGATCCCACCTTCATTAGTGAATTTTCCATTGTGATGGATCTAATCCCACCTTCACCAATAAATTTTGGTAAGAGTTTTTTAAACTATAGGGAACACACTTGAAAATGAGCACGGCTTATCATCCCCTAACATATGGTCAAACTAAGGTGATCAACAAATGCCTAGAAACTTATTTGTGATGTTTTACATTGGACCAACAACACCAACGGGTTGATTAATGTTTAGGTTTCAAAAATCCCCTTTAACATGCTAGAAATTTTCTTTGGAGGCCCGAGCATCCCTCTTTTAGGATGTAGATTCATGTTTATGAAACAAAATATCATTCCTTTCAACCATTGAAGGGAATGCTCCTCGTCAAGAGGCCTCAATTGACCACACCAATGATTCTACCAACAGATGGCCTCATTCTAAGAAAGGTCATTACTCTTTCGGTCTATTTTGTTTCCACATGGCATACTATGAGCCTCTCCATCTAAGGACATTTTGTTCCTTTTTCCTTTGAATGAATAAAATGGGTCCATAATGTCACTTGTCATCTTCATAAGCAAAACACATTTCCTAGGGTTAATCATGCCCTGTGGCTTCTCTCATATGAAAAGTGCCTCCAAACATGTAGAAAAGGCCTCACTATGATGTGTCCTTACCCCAATAACCTCAAAGGTGGAACATAAATCCAAATGTGTGGAAGCTCATCCATTAGGTATATTTCCCACCCTTCCTTATCTTCAAAATTCCCTATCTACCTTCTTGAATAGGGTGTTCAATATTAATTGGGACGTTGACCAAACCCAAGTGCAACTTAGTGCTGCATGGTACCATTCCAAGTAGGATGTCTCTCTTTGTATGCTCGTTAATTGCTTTTCTTAGCACTTTCCATGCTCTAGACCTCCAAAATGCCAGGGCATTCATGTTTTAAAGATCCTTTCCTACTCACATCCTCCATTCATGTGGTGCCAGGTCCTAGGTTCAATCAAGGAACAAGGCTCTCCATCCATACTATTGTGTTGACACAGTTTTGTCGACAGGGGTTCACTTCGCACTGTCGTCAACAAACACCAACCAAACACCCTTAAGCACCGGCCCAGAAAAGTTTTACCCTTTCCAGCAACACCCGCGAAGCAAGTGAAGTCTCACCCGAGATGATTAAGGGGGGCTGCAGGAACCAGGTTTCCGCAATGGGGAAAGGACATGCAACTACTTCGATTCTATCGCAAAAGAAACCAAAGATTCACATTCGCATGCATTCATACATCCATCATTCGCACGTTAACCTTGTATTCACCATTCGCATATTCAATACATAATCGACATTCGCATTAAAAGGGAAATATCAGAGATCACATCAATGAAACCTTATAGAAAATAGCATAAAGCATTCATCATTCGACATAAACAGAGACAAAAAGACAGATCCGAACATCTTCATGCATTAAGTCATCAAAACCTGCAGTATAAACTTTGCAGAAACAGTTCAGAATACCTTATCCCGGATCCATACAAAAATGCTCACAATCGAATCATCCTAATCATAATAATTCCCTTAGGCTTACATTCATATTATTATTTATAGCCAACTATGGCAGTTACAAAATGTTCCAAATGACCCTTTCTAACAAACCAAACTAATCTTACGCTTCCCCGTTCTCCGCGAATGGCCCTTTCTTCTGCGGATGGTCCTTCTTCGCAGTTGCGGTTTCCGCACTTTATGCGGACTAATCCTGTGCCAACAGGCCCCCAACACAAACTCGTGGCTCGCCCTCGAGCCACCTCAATTGGACACTTCTAGTACTGATCTCATCCTTCGCTGTGCTAAACTTCTGAGGATGTTCCTTCCATCTGGAGCTCGTTGTCATGTACTTCTCTAACTCGTCCTCCAGTCTCTTGGAACCTTCATCATCGATTCCTTTGCAGTCGTCTGTTACTTTTGACCCCAGCTTGCGACTGGACGAAAATTTCTTGACAACAACAACTCGTGGAGCGGTCGTAGCGGTCCGGCACATCTGTTTCACACATTTTATCATCCTTTGTTGGTGCCAACACACCTTTGCTCGTGGTACTTCTACGATCAGATGGACCGCTGCTCTTCGAACACTCAAAACTCGCTTAATCATCTCGGGTAATATCTCATCATGTTTTTCCTAATACCAGGTGCCTTTGCATCTGTTGGTTGTTCATGAACACTTGCCGTTCTTACCCTTAGCGCGCCTTGGGTGCTTCCGCTAGAAACGAAATGCACCATTGCAACTATCTCACTTCCCTTTTCCACAACTTCCTTGGACTTTCTCACTCAACTTGATAACTCTCTGCCTCAGACTTACTGACTTGCGTCATTCGACTTGTTGATTCTCTTCTTCCGACTTATTGTCTCTCTTTACTCAACTTACATTCTTCAATTTCTGCGCTTGTATTTATGCTTGCTCATCGTGTCCTTGACGTCTGATTATTGAATCATTCATGAAATATTTCCCATAACCATCTGACTCTTTCCTCAAGTGTGTCATCATATCCTTTTGTCGTCTTTCGGTGTTGTTAAATGTGCTAAGCATCGACGAGTGACCTGGCTAGCCACACTTTCCACTTTTTGTCATAATTGCTTTATTTTTATCCTCCTGTTCCTCAACTGCTATGCGCCTGATCGTGGCGATAGGGTTTCAACCGATTCGCGTTTGCTAGTTTTGGAAACAATATCCCATCTAAACTTTGTAGTTGCACCGCACCACCGTCATTGACGAAATTTATTATGTAGGGACCTAAGCAATGCATCTGAAACTTACCTGGGTGCTTTGCAAACTTACTGTCATATAACAGAACCATATCTACGCGTTAAAAGTGTTTTGGTTTAACGTGGTGATAATGCCAACCCTTTTGTCGATCCTTTTCTACCTTCTGATGAAAACCTGCGATGAACCGATCCTCATCGAGCTGTACCAACTGTGCCAACCATTCTTCCAATGCTCCGTTGTCGCTCATTCTTGTGGCTGCTGCAATGCGCAAACTTAGGACGATATACTCCATCAACATTACGGCTTCCTGCCCATAAACGAGCTTGGACGGGGTCTGGCCGGTCAATCGTTTGCAAGTTGTGGGATACGCCCAGAGTATCGCCGGAATCTTCAAATCCCAATCATCACGATTTTTGTTGCATACCTTCGTGAGTGCATGCTCCAAGATTTTTTTGAATGCCTCAACTGTTATGGTATCTTGTGGATGATACGGGGTGCTCTTCTTGTGTTGAATTTGAAACTCCTCTGTCATCACTGTGATCGTCTGATTAACGAAATGAGTCCCCTGGTCACTCATCGGTATCTTTGGGAACCCAAACCTGGTGACCTGGTTGTCGAAGAGGAATCTTGTTGCAGTCGCAGCTAAGCAATCCCTTACTAGTGCAGCTTTCGCCCATCGCGTCAATTAATCTGTTGCAGTGATTATGTAGCGCGACCCTGTTCTTTTTCCTGGTGGGTTGATGGGTCCCATGAAGTCAACTTCCCACTTGTCGAAATCCTGCAGTGTCAATTGAGGTACTAATGGCATTTCATCCCTTTGTGATGGCTTCCCTGTCCGTTGACATAAGTCGCAACTTTTGGCATAGTCCGCAACATCTTCGTGCATCATTGGCCACCATAACCCTGCTCGGAGGATCTTCCTGGTAGTGGCACATCCTCCATAGTGTCCTCCCGCGATTCCATCGTGAGCTTCCTCTAAAATCCTTTCCTATTCATGTAGAAGGACGTATCGTCGAATTATCTCATCTGGTCCCATCTTATATAGTTTCCCTGCAATCAGTTGAAAATATGCGGCTCGACAACTAGCTGCTTCTTCTGGTTGGTAGTGAATCCCTCCGGCGCCTGCCCTATTTCCAAAAATTGAATAATTTGTTCGTAATGGTCATCGACCATTCCGACCTTGAACAGCTGAGCATCAGGAAATCCTTCGCCAATGCTCCTTGGCTCTTCTCCGGACTCTATCCGTAATAGATGGTCTAGTCCTGCATTCATGCGTCCTGGTTTTACAATTATCTCAAAATCAAATTCTTGGAAGAGTAGCAGCCATAGACAAATATTCCCACCCAACACAGGCTTGTTCACCAAGTATTTAAGTGATGAATGGTCGGTGAACATTTTAAAATTCCCCCCTAAGAGATAGTGTCGAAACTTATGTAAGGCATAGACCATCGCCAAACCTTCCATTTCTGTAGTCATATAATTCTTCTTCGCAGTAGACAACTTTCTACTTGTGAATGCTATCGGGTGGTCTATGGTTCCTTCTCCTGGCTGGGCCAAGATGACTCCTAGTGAGACTGAGGATGCATCAACATGAACCTGGAACTCCTTTGTCAAATCTGGAAATGTTAATATGGGTGCTGCAACCATCTTTGCTTTCAAGATATCCAAACTCTTCCAACACTCTTCCTTACATTCGAACTTGGCATCTTTCTTCAACAACTTTTCCATCGGCGCCGTGATTGTTGCATACCCTCGGATAAACTTCGTGTAGTACCCCATGTTTCCCAATGTTGCTCTTAGTTGCTTGACTGTTGTTGGTGGTGGTAGGTCGACAATAATTGTGATCTTTGCAGGTTCAACTAGCATTCCTTCCCTGCAAACAATGTGCCCCAACAAAATCCCGAACCGAGCGCAAAAAATGCACTTCTTTAGGTTCAACGAAATCTAATGCTGTCGACATCTTTCCAGCATCAACCGCAGATTCCCGACGTGGTCCTTATCCAACCCCGTACACTATCCAATCATCCATGTATACTACGAAAAATTTATGGATGTAGTGTTTGAACGCCACAATTACTAGTCTTGAAAAAATTGCTGGTGCATTCTTCAGGTCAAATGACATCACTGTATATTGAAAGCATCCCCACTCGGTAATGAAAGTTGTTTTGTGTCGATCCTCTTTTGCAATCTTTATCTGGTGGTAGCCAGAGAATCCGATTGTGAAGGATTATACTTCCTGACCGCCCACTCCTTCTAATACTTCATCCGTAACTGGTGTAAGGAATGGATCTTGCAGGCATGCGTCATTTAGCTTTCTTAAATCGACACAGATCCTGACTTCATTGATTTTCTTATCGTGGACCACTATTGGGCTGATCCACTTTGATTCCTCGACTGGTTCTATGATTCCTGCTTCCAACATTCTCTCAATATCATCCTTCACCCTTTCCTTGTACCGCGGATTCAACCGGTAAGGTCGTTGCTTGACCAGCTTCGCATCAGGTTTCAGTGGGATTTTCATCTCGCTGAGGTCCCCCGAAATTCCTTTCATCTCCGAGAATTTCGTTGGAAACAATTCTTGAAACTCATGCAATAGGTCAATCATCTTCGCAATAGTCGAGTCATCCCAGTAGTCTCCAATGCTCATGAACTTGGGATTTTCTTCTGACCCAATGTTCACTTTCTTGATTCGCAAAGGCTGCTGAAACTTATCGGAGGGAATATCTGGTGCCTCAACGTTGCGACTTCCTTCTGACTCTGGGATACGTATCCCTCGGATCATCCTCATCATCTGGTTCTCCTATTATGTTGTAACATTCCATCATCATTTGGGGTGTCGCAATTCACTGAAGTCCCATAGGTTTCTCTATCGGTACTACGTCGAGTACTTTTTCCCGGACCTCCTGTAATGTGCTATGGATGAAGGGGTTTTCATCGGAGAAACTGAAAGTTTGGTTGAAGCCAATTGTTTTTTGTTCCCATGAGGTTGTTCTGCGTTGCAGTTCTGCTGCAATATGCCAACTTTGCGGTACTTCATCCAATGTGTGAATAAATGCATGGACCCATTCTTGTTCCACTCTTGGTCCCCATTTGCTTTCACATTCATCCAAATGCTCCTTCGGGTGTCTTCTACCATCATACTTCCTTCTGCAGTATCCTTCGATGTCTCCGAACCTAACCATCATTAGGTGTCGACATAGTGTCCAGTTAGTTATGGTGGACTTGTGCACTTCCCACCATCGCGCTGGTGTAGCCTTCGGGGCTTCCTCCAAGGCCAATAGTCATTGTGGTTCTGCCACTTTCTCTTCACATTCAGTGAGAAATGTAGCCAAATTGGGCAATCCCTCATACGTTGGTAGCTCGCACTCTTATGTTGCTACCCTTCGCAGCGACTGAGTGATCCATGCACACCTCCTAAATGACACTTCATGCAGCCGATTCTACAAATTTTCAAGTGCTTCATCCGAATCTGACGACTTCGAACTACTACTGCGCCACCCTAACTCTCCATCTGCAGTCGGATTGATGTAGTCTTCAGAGATGTTGTAAAGATTGTCCCATCCCTCGGTGAATTCATCCCTTGTCGGCTCAACATACCTCTTCCCTTCCACGGGGTCAAGAGGTGCGACTACCCGTATCACATGGTTCTCGAACGACATAGTTCTTTTCTTGAAGTTGATAATAGCATAATTCTCCATCGCTCAATCTATCCCTACCAGCACTGGGTAGGAGCTTTTATTGTCCACAATTTCGATCACATCAAAATCTCGATATGTTTTGAGTCCCTCAATCTCAACAGGGACCTGGCATAGTCGACTGATCAGGGTGACCTTACTCTAGTTTGTTAGTCGTAGCTATACCGGGGACCAAGCCAAATGTGGTTTCCCCATCGTTTCCCAGGTCTGTTTTGTCAGGATGTTTACATATGACCCCAGGTCCAATATGATGGAGTCGAGATCGAATGCTCTGACTTGCACAGACATCCACATCTCTCGTCCTTTCTTTCTCTTCTGTATGCAATTGACTGTCTGCTCCTGTCATGCACCCTCCCGTCAATGCAGCAGGTTGGATATCTCCACCAATGCGTCCTGATCTTTTTCCAACTCCAGGAAACTCTATAGGAAGGCTCTTAAGGTGTTAGCCTTTTTCTGCGAAGTCATCGTGTCGAATGTTGGCAGCATGTCATAAATAACTTATTTCTGGTGAAGAGGTGGCTGCCTCAACTGCCTTATTGCTTCCTGTGATTTCAAAAAAATATCTCTTTCTACTTCCACATCAAATGTGACTTGTTTCCGTGATGTCGGTCAGACCCTAGCCTGTGACCTGTCATCCCCTGTCACGGCTCCTCCTCGGGTCACTATTCTGACAGTCGCATTTTGACTTCTAACCTCTGTTGATATCGTCTGTATCGCTGGTGGCGGATTCTGATTCTGATTTTGATTTTGCAAAGGTGGGTGTAGGTTCTTATTTTGCCACTTAGAGATGAGCTGAGGACAATCTTTGACACCATGGTCCAGTGCACTGTGGGGTTGGATTCGGGAAATCCCTCTGGTAATGCCCCTGTTGACCACAATTGTAACATATGATGGGTCCTCGACCTCGTCCAGTAGCGCCTCCTCGGCCGGCACCAGTACATCAGCCGCTGCGGAACCCCCCTCTAAATCCTCCTCGCAGTGACTCATATGGCAGGTACTGTGGTTGACTATAGTGCGGCTACGGATATTGCGGTTGTTGAAATTATGGTTGTGGATATTGCGGTTGGCCATATTGCGGATGACCATACTGCGACTCATCATACTGCGGTTGCGGATTATATTGAGGCGGTTGTTGATTATACTATTGATGTTGTTGCACTGGTGGTTGCTCTTCTCCCTTCATGAAGAATGTATTTGCGGTCCTCTCTTGGAGTAGGTCATAAGCTTTGCAGTCTTTCTCGTTGTGGCCAACCGATCGACATAACTTGCAATACAAGTTCACTGGTTTCGACACCATCTTCTGCAAGTACACACATTCTTCCGGTTGATGTCCTCTCGTTTGGCAGACATGACACCAAGGAATCCCTCCCTGACTGAGGGGATTTGGTGCACCCGATTGCAAATATTCCCGAAATTCTGGGCACTAATCCTTGTGATGTCCTTCCATCTTACATCTAGTGCATCATACATCTTCGCGGTCCTCTTTCCCTTTTTTCGTGTCTTGTAGTTGGATCGTCAAGTTTGCCAGTTTTGCTTGTATTCAATCCATGCCTAAGCCTATTTCGTCGATCGGTGAAGCCTCCAACTTCAATGCAATCTCCAGTGCTTCTTCCTAAGTCGCTACCTTCTGTTTCATCAACAGCCCACGAATGTGCGGCACCAACCCAACGATAAACCATCCTTTATGCTGCATATCGCTCATCCCGAAACTCACTTTTGCCATTAGTGTTTTGTATCGCTGGTCAAATTCCCATACTGATTTGTTGGGAAACTGTTTGATTTCTTTGAGCTCAGTAATGTACTACGACTCGGATTTTGGTTTTCTAAATTCGTCGATTATCCCCGCCTTGATCTGTGGCAATGTTTTATCCAAAGTTCCTATTGGTACCTTAGTAAACTTCATATACCAGTCTAGCGCACGGCCCTTGAGGGTCATCGCTAACTGCCCCTTTTTTATATTGTCATCTTGGACCTACTTCACGGTCCATACCGCTTCAAACAAAAACTAGTATTGTTCGGGATCCTCGGTCCCGTTACACTGGAAGGTTGGCATCTTTGCGTCGTCACCCACCATTCGTGTGCTTCTACTATTATTGTTTACTAATCCGCTACTCTTACTACGGTTCTGGCACGTAGGACATCTCTGCGAATAACTTGTATTTCCTTTTATCAAGTTCTGAGTAGTGCGCGGAGTTGAAGGTACGTTGTAGCTTAGGGTTTGTCCTTCTTCAGCTTCTAGGGTAGCATGTTCACTCTCTTATTCATCGTAATAAGGTCTCCTCATCCCTTGTGGTCCTGTTTCGCAATCTTCTATTTCGGTCCCCTCAGGAGACTCTCTCTCAGTCCTCCTCTTCTTCTTTGGTCGCCGGAATATCACTGCACTCCTGAAGGTACCACAATCGTCTTCAGCCTCCCTTAAAAATTCGTCGTCACTCATGTCCATATACCCCGCATCTTTCTACCGGACCCGCATTCACGCGGTACCCACAACTTCCGCACACTGATCTTCTACTCGTCGGAATTCATCCTCAGTGTACCCTTTTCGCAGACGAGCATCTTAATCCACAATTTCAACGATAGCAGGAATCTCCCTTTAGGTCCTTTGAAAAATTCCCTTTCTACGTCGTTGTATGATTTGATTGTGTCCACAGTGAACTCAGTGATGTATCCCTCTACGATATTATCTACCTAGAATTCAACAGCCCGTGATACCTTATTGTCGACTCATTTTAGCTGTTGGATCAGTTATGGAGTCCAGTGATCAGGCTCACTCTTTTGGCAATGGTTCTTCTGAAACGTCAGCTGCATCAGCTGCGCCAACTACTCGTGCAGCAATACCGAGAATTCACAGAAAAATATCTCGTGGATATCATAATAAATATGCTTTTCCAACCAACTGCTTGTCGTCTGTCGTGGGTTCCGATTTTCTCCTTCTGCGAATTCTTCTTCTTTCTTGTCAAACCAATCCTGAATCTCTGGTTTCGTCGGGTGCCACAGCATGTCCTTATCTTTCTTCTTCAGGGTCCCAGCAATGGAACCATTTTTTGACACAGTTCTATCGACAGGGGTTCACTTCACACTGTCGTCAACAAACACCAACCAAACACCCTTAAGCACCTGCCCAGAAAGGTTTTACCCTTTCCAGCAACACCCGCGAAGGGAGTGAAGTCTCACCTGAGATGATTAAGGGGGTTGCAGGAACCAGGTTTCCGCAGTGGGGAAAGGACATGCAACTACTTCGATTCTATCGCAACAGAAACCAGAGATTCACATTCGCATGCATTCATACATTCATCATTCGCACATTAACCATGTATTCACCATTCACATATTCAATACATAATTGGCATTCACATTAAAAGGGAAATACCGGAGATCACATCAATGAAACCTTAGAGAAAACAACATAAATCATCCATCATTCGACATAAATAGAGACAAAAAGACAGATCTGAACATCTTCATGCATTAACTCATCAAAACCTGCGGTATAACCTTTGCAGAAACAGTTCATAACACCTTATCGGATCCATACAAAACTACTCACAATCGAATCATCGTAATCATAATAATACCCTTAGGCTTACATTCATATTCTTATTTATAGCCAACTATGGCGGTTACAAAATGGTCCAAATGACCCTTTCTAACAAACCAAACTAATCTTGCGCTTCCTCGTTCTCCGTGAATGGCCCTTTCTTCCGCAGATGGTCCTTCTTCGTAGCTGTCGGATTCCGCACTTTATGCAGAGTAATCCTGTGCCAACATGCTGCAACAACGTAATACAGTCCATGTAACCTTGTGTAAAATGTCGATCAAGTGTGCCCAAGTGGAACCTAATGGTGAAATATGTCTTTGGAAAATCCCCATCAATACTCCTCCACACCTTTCTCTTTTCCCCAAATATTGAGTGGTGTTTGTTCAAGATATTTTAAGGTGTGTAACCCCAAGTTTCTCCCACAACCTATAACTACCATTGAACTCCAAGGATATTTTGTTGTGATGTGAGAAAATCCACCCATGAAATTGCAAAATAACCATGCGTTGTCAAGGGAGATAACACTTTGTTCAAATCAACCTTCTCAAACTTAATGAAGAAGGCTCCATTTGGTTTCATTCAAAGGTAGTACTAGCTACATGAGAGACTCAAATATGCAACACACTACTCAAGAAGTCCTAATACAATGAAAGGATATGCAACCTAACGATGCTACCTAGGAGCCAACAATGATTTTACACCAATTTCCACAACTCCAATCTTGAGGACAATGTTGCTTTGAAGAGAGAGGACATGTTAGGTCCCTACCCTAACCTCCCTACTTTGGGGTACTTGGGAGTTATTCAATTATTATAAGAGGACATGTTCTTTGAATAAGGTCCATTAGGTAGTTGGTGTGGGGTTACTCAATGTATAAGGGTCATTTTTATTAAATAATACCCACTAGGTGGTTGACAGTCATTCATGATGTGACGACAAGTGGTTAGGCTTTTGCTAGTAAGAAAACTATTTGTAGAGATAGAAGGCTATGTGATGTTTTGTCAAGTATTTTTATTGTACTGGAGATCTACTCATTTGGAGGTTATCCCCGTGAAGAGGTTCATGAACATTTCTCTATTTCTAAATTATCAATATGAAGGTTGATATTATATAGGATAACTACTCTTATTTCTCCTATTTTACTTTTTGCAATTTGTATTTCTTGCAATATTTCTCATTATTTATTGTTTATATTGATTAAGTACGCTACAATATATGATACGGTAAGAAAACTAATTATTTAAGACTTGTTCTTATGCATGTTGGTTTCAAGCTTATTTTTATCGATTAGATAGAGTAGAGGCATGTATTTCTTTGGTGTTTAGTGTTTTTGTTGTGCTAATAAATAAATATACTTCAAAGTTCTTGAGAGTTATTTGACTCCTCAAGAGGGATGAAACAAGGATGCTCATAGTGACCTCAAATTATTTGATTTGACACTGTAACATGAATGGTCATTAATATTAAAAAATCTTCCATCTCTTTTAATCAATCTACCCCTTGGTATGAGCATGACGTTAGCACATAATTTCCTTACAAAATGTCTCCTCTAGACAAATATATAAAATATTTAGGGCAATTACGTGGCTCTTCTCTCCACATGTCATTATCAACACTAGAGTTCCAAATGAGTGCAAATGTTTGAAACGCCAGAACCGCTCCCAGATTCCACCAAGCGAGCATCCGGCACGTTAGAACAGATCGACAGTTACGTTAATCAATTTTGCGTTATAGGATCGACATCGGCAAGGAGGAGAACATAGATTCCTCAAATCACCGACAGTCACCGACGGTATGGCAGCATAAAAATGATTTTGACCAGACATGCAGCGTAATTGTAGGCTGAAATGAACAAGGTAGCAGCAGAGTTGGAATTTGATGGGAAAAATGTCCGTCACGAGGCATTTTGCCTGTTTTTTACGGTTAAAAAAATTGATTACCCATTGTAGATGATGGTCAAGTTTATCTCTAAAATGTAGTTTTGACGGTTTAATATTTTTCGAAAACGTTATATAAATTTATAGATGGTATTAACATTCAAGACTCTGTTTTCATAAACATGCATACAAAATATGTCACGTGTTAGGAACCTATGTAAACCCTTCTCTTTACTATGTTAGTATATTGTTGTTGGACGCATATGCTTTGTAAGTCGTCCCGTAGTATTTTTTGATCCGTAGTTTATATTAGCCCATAGTATTGACCCATAGTATTGGACGCATATGCTTTGTAAGTCGTCCCGTAGTATTATATGTCCCATGGTTTTGACTCATGGTATGGGGCATAGACTTAGTATATAAGTGTGTGTTGAGGTCATTGAAGGACTGTGAAGTTAATTGTATTGAGCTTGCTCAAAGGAGGTTGCCCCCTCGAAGTGGCCCGTGATCAATATAAAAGCGATTATGTTCTATTATTTCTGATATCTCGTGTATTTTCATTAATTCATTATTGCAGGTACAACACATCTGGTATCAGAGCACTTTCCTTGGCACAAGTGGGAATTTTTTTTTTCTTTTTGGGCGGCGACTTTCAGATCAGTTTCTGAAACTTTTTGCACAAAATCAGAAGAAACCAATTGCATATCTGAATTCCTCTTTCCAAAATACGCAGTTTCAAAAAAAAATCATCTCATTTGGAGTTCTAAAAGTGGAGATATCGCGGATTTAAAATCAGCAATTTTTTAGAATTTCGGTGACGGCCGCGGAAATTGCGGAGAGAAAATATTTTGACCGAGTGCCCAGATTTCTATTCCGCTTCCATGGGTAGAAGCAGAGTGGTTGTTCTAGTTCCGGAAACATGTTATAATAGCGATTCTAAGCAATATAGATCCAGTGTTTGAACATTGGGTGGAATTTCTGCCCAAATTTTTTCTGTTGCAGGTTCAGATCTGGGAATAATCCCTATCCGCTTAACTGTGGGAAGTACTTGGGCATAAGCCCTAAAACTCATTGTGAGGAGTACCACAGGAACCCCGAAGTAGCTGGCTATTGAGAGGACCTGCCAAGCGAAAAGGGCAACGACCCCTACCTGATTGACTAGTTCCCACCCGTCAGGTAAACCAAGAGCTGTCGTTTGTGGCCAAGCGGTTATCAGTTTTACCTGAGTCATGGAGTGAGGGGTACTGCCCCAATACACAAGCCGTCAGACAGCATTGGTGGCCGAGTGAAAACCTTGAACTGTTAGGAAGCCGCACATACCTGGGGTCCATATCTACTTTCAGCTGAACTATTGTCGATCACTGCTGCGCCGTTTCAAATCCATTTTGCAAGCCGTTCCAGATCCATCCATTCGGCGTTGTTCCAGATTCCTTCCGAGCCGTAGCCGCTCCAGTCTGTTAAAAAAAAAAACACCTGCTTATGGTTATCACCCGTGCAGGAGAAAACACCATGGAGGAAGCACTTGCAGCCATCCAAACCAAACTCCAAGATTTGGATGAAAAATTTCTCAGCCTCCATCTTCAGCATTCAGCCATGAACAATAACCGACAGCCAGAATCTTTTGCAGCCACTGGGTTCTCTTCTTCCAACAATTTTCGTGGGCCTAAGCTTGATTTTCCTCGCTTCAATGGTACTGATCCGACTGGATGGATATACCGAGCAGAACAATATTTCAGTCTGCATAATACTTTTGATGTCCAGAAAGTTCCACTTGCATCCTTTCATTTGGAACAGGAAGCCCTTCAATAGTACCATTGGTACGTCAAAGCTCATCCCGAGCCAAACTGGACAGATTTTTGCCAACTCATTTTGCCACGATTTGGCCCTAGTGCTTTTGATGATTTCACAGGAGCGCTCACTAAACTTCACCAAATTGGCACAGTGAGAGAGTATCAGACAGAATTTGAGAAATTGGCCAATCACACAGAAGGATTGTCTGACGAATTCTACAGGAGTTGTTTTATAAGTGGTCTCAAGGATGAAATTCGCTCAGAAGTCAAAATGTTTTGTCCCAACACAATGATGGAAGTCCTAGGGTTGGCTAAGCTGGCTGAGGACAAGATTGCAGCTCAACAACGCTCCAAACCCACCCTTGTTCCCTTCAGAAATATGGGTTCCCAACGACCTCCCATCACGCCTGCTCCTCAACCAACTCCTATCAAGCATTTGTCTGAAATAGAAATGCAGGCACGCCGAGAAAAAGGGCTTTGCTATAATTGTGATGAGAAATTCACTCGGGGACATAGATGTGTTCAACAAAAGCTCTATCTCTTGGATGTGGATTCACCGCCTGCCTTAGAACTTGGTGAAGAAGCTACAGATACAGTGGATGATCAGATCGACATTCAACACCCGCCTGTTGACACCCCATTTCAGGACGACCCACCTGAGATCTCTCTCCATGCTGTAACCGGCGTCACCACCCCACAAACAATGCGGGTCAGGGGATACTTCAAGAAGCTCCCTCTTACCATACTCATTGACTCTGGTAGCACTCATAACTTCATTGACCCTCGGATTGCCAAACAGGCTGATTTTTTTGTCCATCCTTGCTCCAACTTTGAAGTCATGGTTGCCAATGGGGGCACCTTACCTTGCAAGGGGAAGTGTCACAATGTGCGTATCTCTATGGAAGATTATAACCTACGCTCTAACATGTTTGCCTTTCCCTTAGGTGGATGTGATGTGGTTTTGGGCGTTCAATGGTTACGCACACTTGGCCCCATCTTATGGGATTTTGCTGAACTTTGGATGCAGTTTAAAGTCAATGGGACACAACACAAATTTATGGGCTTACAACCAGGGTCTCTCTGCATCATCAGTTCACATCGCCTGGAAAAAATCCTTAAGAAGAATTCACATGGTGTCATCGCTCAGCTCAATTCCATTCAGATGCACCCATCAACAGTCTCCACTACTTCCTTGGATAGATATGCAGGTATCTTTGCTGAACCAATGCGCTTGCTACCTTCACGAGACATTTCCGGTAAGAATTTAGCCACATCTACCTCTCAGCAGGAAATGATGGCTATTTTGCATGCAGTACAGAAGTGGCAGCCATACCTATTAGGGAATTATTTCTGCATCAAGACTGATCTCCCAAGTCTGAAAAATTTTCTGGAACAATGGGTCTCCTCCCCAACACACCTGAAAGGGGTTATCCAAGTCATGGGTTATCCCTATGTGATCACTTACAAGAAGGGTAAGGACAATATGGTGGAAGATGCTCCTTCTTGCACAATTGATGACCCAGTTTCTCTTACAACTCTTTCTCTGCTTGTTCCAAATTGGGTGCAATATGTTCAACAGGGCTCTCTCTTCTATGAACTCCATGCTTCTTCATCAATAGGGCACTCTGGGTTCTGCAACATGTATGACCAAGAACAATGTAACTTCTTTTGGCAGGGACTAAAAATGACAATTCAACAGATGGTGGCCGACGATGATACTTTCCAATTCAACAAGGGTGAAACGACACTCCTTTCGGGATTGCTCAAACCCTTGCCCATCCCTAAACAGCTTTGGACAACTATTTCTATGGATTTCCTAGCAGCGCTCTGGTGGTACAATACCACATCTCACAGGACACCATATGAAGCGGTCTATGGAAAAACACCGCCAGTTCTTCTTCCATACACCCTTAGCAGCTCCCCAGTTCAGGCAATTGACTCGGTTCTTCGAAACCGCGATCAGATTCTTCTCATTCTGCAGGACAATATTCACATGGTCAGAATTCGCCTGAATCAACAAGCCGATCAGCACCGTTCTGAGCGCATTTTCCACGCAGCTGACAGGGTTCTTCTTCATCTCCAGCCCTCCCAGCAATCCTCCTTGACACTCCAAAGGCGTCAGTGGCCTGAAATGCAACCCGAGGATGCTACCGGGGAACCACTCCTTCAGCTTCTGCAGCAATTTCTCCAACCAAAGCTTTGAGGAAAAAGCTTTTTCTAAGGGAGAGGGGATGTTAGAAACCTATGTAAACCCTTCTCTTTACTATGTTAGTATATTGTTGTTGGACGCATATGCTTTGTAAGTCGTCCCGTAGTATTTGTTGATCCGTAGTTTATATTAGCCCATAGTATTGACCCATAGTATTGGACGCATATGCTTTGTAAGTCATCCCGTAGTATTATATGTCCCATGGTTTTGACTCATGGTATGGGGCATAGACTTAGTATATAAGTGTGTGTTGAGGTCATTGAAGGACCGTGAAGTTAATTGTATTGAGCTTGCTCAAAGGAGGTTGCCCCCTCGAAGTGGCCCGTGATCAATATAAAAGCGATTCTGTTCTATTATTTCTGATATCTCGTGTATTTGCATTAATTCATTATTGCAAGTACAACACATCACACTCTTTTCTCCAAGTTCCGACTTTACTCAGCCCATATTAAAGTTGTCTACTAAATCGTGGTCTATCTTAAGCATAAGCAATCTAGTTTGCAGTTTTGGGACTTCTGCACGCATTTGATGCTTGAGTTCTTTTATTTTATTGTGTACAGAAAAAGATACATCGGAAGTTCGACAATTCATATGAGATCCCTTTGCGTTCTTCCAGAGGTATGGATCTTCATATTCCAAGGGTAAATGTGTTGGTTTTTAACTGATTATTCGATCCCAATTACTAAATGAAACAACTGTAGCAAGTTCCTATAGACCTGCAGCAAAGTTAACATAAAATTAATCAATCTCGGATGTTAAGGATTCCTTACAAGTGACATCCTTCACAAGGGTTCAAGTTAATATATTGTAGGCGTACCCAAGCCAACCTTGATTTGATTAAAATTTCAGAGGATATCAACATCTACACGACATTTTTTATAGTATATAATAACATCGGTTGTAAATGCCTCAAACCATACCAATTTTCGTATATCTCTTCGCTTGTTTTTTAAATGTCAAAATATGCTTTTACCTTTTCTTCATTGGATCCTCCTTATACTTTGGTCTATCAATCATGAGCAGATCTTGGAGCTGGTCTAAAATCATGCCACCCAACTCTTTATAACAATTGAAAATAGTTTTTTGTGTTTTTATGTTATGTAGTCCATGAGGAGCTACACTTATTGTCTCATGAATATGCTTTCTTGAAAGAAAACCAAACTATTGGTTTGAGATAGTGTCCGATAACAGTAGTATTTGAGCCCTCAGTGCAAAAACCTTTGGAATAATTTAATATATGCAATTACATAATGAAATAGGCCTCAAATGATATGACATGATCTTACTTTGGAGTCTATGCAACTATAAGGATTGCATCATATATCTTATTTCTCCAATAGTAACATAGCCTTAGTAACCACTCTCAAATGGAGGTAGTTATAAAGTGGAAGGAAGTGGTGGTCCGAGTGTCATTGAAACTTCGCCCATAAAATAAGTCTGCCACTACATCTTTGGAACTCTAAATTGACCTGAAATTTTTGCCAAATACATAGAGAAATTTGCATCTCTGTGCAATTCTTTGCAAATGCAGAGAATAGACAAATGCATGGTCGAATGTTTTCAAATATACAAGGACTGAAGAATTTGAATGCAGGCAAAAAATGGTAATCTTCACAACCAAACTATGTTTTTCAACTGATGAATTATGGATGTAACTCTCGAGGATTTTCAACACCTAGCATGCAGCAGTTGAAGGTTGATTTTCTGGAAAATACAAAATATTGTGCGCCTATTGGTTTACCCAGCAGTCGAGCATATTCGAGGAAATGTTTTTGCATCCGTGGACAAGTTACTGGTATCCCATGTTGTGTGTTTTTCCCATCTGTCCTTTGGTTTACCAAGCGCCCAATGTATTTGAGAACTCTCGAGCTTCGTAGAGCAGACGAAACATTTCGGCTACCTCTTGGAGGTGCTTAAATACAAATTAGCTGAGCGAAAGCCCAAATCATCAAAGATAAAGGAGAAGGTATAGTTGTGTTCCATAGCAATATTTTTGTTTGCCATTTCATACATAGTTGTCTAGTAGCCTAATACTGCAGTGATGGAAAGTAAGACTATTTCCAGGTCTATCAATTAGGGTGAAAGCAAAATGTGCAAAACGTCTTCGATAGAAAGGTATAATATGTTATTCTACATGTCATTTGTGTTTTCTGTATATTTTAAGATTAATATCACCATGTGTGCAGATTACTTCTATATAATCTAAGCTTGAGCATAATCTAAGCTTGAGTATAAATACTGTGTGGTTGATAATTCTCTTTGGAGAGGTGACATCTTGAACAGTTCTATACTGATATCATGTACTGTTTATGCTTTTTGTTCGCAGGAAAAAAAATAATCTAAGCTTGAGCATAATCACATTTTCTAGGTTTCACCTACCTAAGCCGTGGAATGGTGAGAACAACATAGGGTCATGGGAACCTCTGGTCCTCATGCGTTCAAACCAGTCCCTACTATTATGTACTTCACGATTGTTTTTTTTTTTTGACAAACTGTACATATTGAGGATGGTAGATATTTAACATTATGATTTACTTTTTGTAAAAACAACTATTAATTTTTTTTGCTTTAAAACATAACGCAGATCAATAAACTAAAAACTTCATTTTACAAATATGCTCACAGTTAATAATTAAGATTTCACATAACAAGTTTATACAATAATCACATACATGACACCATAGCAAAAATATTTATATTGTGTAATTTTAACAATTGATTTCTAAGCCTTAA